>LPNX010170637.1:345993-434258 GCA_001517045.1 Pseudotsuga menziesii
TAGAGGAGGCCTCCTAGAGAAGGAAGCAAGACGACCGTGAGAGAATCAGGCTGCCCGTGAAGACTGGGAGCTGCTCGGTGAGAACTAGAGGCTGCCCAAAGAAGAAAAGAGGAGCTAGGGTAAAACCCTAACTCATAAAAGACTGTTGCTGCTCTTTGACAATGAAACCCTAGTTTAGGGTTTTACTTCAATAGCTGAGAATGCCCTAGCTAGACTCATCCATGCTAGGGCATAATCACAAAACAACTTTCTTCTTCCTGAACTAGTGAATTCTTCTTCTTAGAGTAGCTGTACCTGTGAGAGCAAGTGTGTGTAATAATGAAATGGATTGATCTTCTTTTATAGCCTTTGAGTCACCTGTAAGTGGACCAAAACTCAAAAGAACAAAATATTACTATTTTATTCTTTTATCACTTTGACGTTTAGCTTTAGTGGTACTAAAGGTCTTTTTCCACTTTCACTTTGACACCTTAGTGGTACTTGTTATCACCAACCTTGTAGTTGCCTATGTGAGATGGATCTAGGATGGACGGTAGAGGGACAAGCAACTAAGGAGGCGAAACCAAGATTGCCCCGACTCCCAAATGGATGGTTGTCACGCCAATCGAGGTAGTCTTCACTTTATGTTATCTTAGCCCAAGACAACAATGGGGGAGACCCAGATCTACTCCTGACAAGAGAGACCAGACCTAGACACCAGATCAGATCAAATGGACTTGAGGTATGTAAGGTGATGGAAACCCTAGATCTATGGATGACGTCACTAGGTGAACCAAGGCTTTGGATTAGGGTTTAGGAGATATGAGATTTGATCCAAGTTGGTACATAGCTGACCTATGAGGTAAATACTAGATTTCGGGTTAAGGTACTAGCAGGAGGTGAAGATATCCATTGTCTTGGGAAATGTAACCAATGCAAGGAGGGCAAGGACAAGACTGGGGCTATCTAGTACCGATGGATAGACTCGTAGGAAGATATGACAATGTCAAAGCACCCGAGTCACTAGGAAAAGGTCCAAAACACAAGAGAAAGAGGAAAAAGAGGGGGTAGCGCTAGGGTTGGAGATCAATCCCTTTAAGATCTAGGGCAGTGGAGTCAGTTTCTGCCTAGCGTTGAAGGAGACTCACGTGGGTATAGGCCCGATCTACAAACCCAAAAGTGGTTTTGCTGGAAAAGTCAAATCACAGGGAAAAATGGCAGCATGGAGGATAGCGCTAGGGTTTGAAAATCAGTTTTTCAGATCTCGGGCAACAAAGTCACTTCTAGCTCAGCGTTGGGGAAGACCCACTTGGGGCGTGACCTGATCTACAAAACCAAGAAATGTTTTGCCGGGAACTCAAGCGGATTGAGCCATAATATTTTTTGTTTTTTTTATTATTTAGGGTTTTAAGGTAAAATTGGAAATATAGATGCCAATGGATTGAGATCTGGAAGAGAAGCACTAACCTGTAGATCTTACCTGGAAAACCTTGTAGATGCCTTGATTATGATGATCCCTTCTATCTCGATCAATTTGAGAAAATTTGAGTGAGTTCTATGCCCAATGTTTTGCCCCAAGAAGCCAATGCGCCCTCTCTCCTGCACAACAAACGTCAACCATATCAGATTTGCTGCATCATGAGAAAAAAACAAATGCTACAGAAGGGTACACTAAGCCAAATCATCTCTGCAAGTGCTCGGAATTGAAAACAAGCTGTCTCACTGGACTCAGAGAGTCCAAATCCATCTAAGGTGTATACTCATACCCCGTCTAGGTCTCTGTATGATCATCTACAACATCCAGATAGACAAAATAATAATCTGTAAATGACCATATACTCGGTAATATAACTCAGGCTAGCATCCATCTGCTGCAAGTGTTCACAAGTCAAGACATGCTCTATAAATCATTCAAATAACACTTATAACAAGTAGTAATCATTTCACTGGCGATCTATCAGCCACATATAAAGAATTTCATTTATTAACTATAACTCAAACCAGACTTTCAAGACCATACTCACTTCATAGTTGTAATCATTTTGCTAGTGAAGGTTGAGGGCTAGAATTCACAAGGCTAGGGCAAAGGGTGACTACCAACTTGACATTGTGACACTTCGAATATGGAAAGGGGATACTCACTCTAGCATATGACAGACAAGCAACAACAAAGGGGATGGTAGTGTCTCACAAATGGGTGAATTACTTCAGAGGTGTTTATTCACCTTGACAAATGCTCATAATACAAGGAAGACCAGCAATCCTTAGATATAACTTTAGGAACCATTGCTTTTTTGGGCCTTTGATTTTCCATAGCCTCTGTCCATGTTTTTATTACACGGTTTTTTATTATTTAGGCTTGGTGCATTCATGTATGTTGAAAAACACTACTTTTCATGAATGTTTTAAGATATTATTTTCATTGTACTTCAAAGCCAATTTCATTAGGCTAGCCTTGCATTCACGTATGTTTAAAAACACTACTTTTCATGAATGGGCTTTTTTCATACGATATTCATTTAATTTCCAAATACATTGTATTGATGGCAGCGCTACTTGTTTCAGGTTAGCCAACACAACCTAGGCAATTCAGAGCCGAGACACAAATAACAGGGAGGCTTGTCCAACAAATGCTTTTGTGGGGAAAGGTCCTCCATGCCATAAGTCAAGTAGTAGGTCGGGTTGAGAACATAACTGGAAGGTAATGGATGGATGGAGACAATGAATAATGAAACCAATACTAACAAGCCAAAGTATGGTGGGAATGACTACCTCTATTCTCCCTAAGGAGGGTAAAACCAATGAGTATAGATCAAGAACTTCCAGGTGTGAGTAAGGACATTAATACATAAGATCAATACATCTAGGTCCACATATTTATATGATCGCTAGATCATGACACTAAATGCTAATACATGTCACACGAATGAGTATATGAGCAAATGATAACCATAACAAAAGATAATATAAGCTGAGTCATATACATGTAAATAATCCATCTGAACCAACATCAATCCAATGAGAAAACACTGATACAACTCTGGGCACCAATAACTGCTCTGTAAATAGATGCAATGACTACATCAGTCTCCAAATCTGAGTGTCTTCATGGCATGGGATAGTACTATAGCCCATCAATCAAATCATGATCCATCATAGATGCTCATCTCAACATCTCATATGTAGGGGAATTGGCTGAAAAATGTATTGAAATCTGAAAAATAGAATATGATAGCCCGACTACTATATATGTGATAATAGTACTAAGGGTCCTTATGTATTTTAGACTTTTTCTTTAGCCTTCTTCAAATGCCCTGTGGTCAAAACATGTGGTCAAGGTGGTCCTTCATCCCCACTCAAAGTACATCATCATAAACATAGAGAATTACTAATGCTTTTATCTCACACTTTGGTTGACACCAAGATCGGTTACTAAGGTGCCTTAACCAAGGGTAGCTAAGTCTTGGATAAGATCACAAAGCCCACTGATCGAGGTCAGAGTGTCACACATGCCGAGACCCAGTCTAGGGCTTATAGTGTATTCCTGGTAAGAGACCAGGTGCCTCAGCCATAGGCTGCATAATTTGACACAAGGTCAAATACTTGGTAGCAAACCAAGAGCCTCCATTCTCCCGGAGAATGGCCCTCAGCCCTAGGCTGAGTCCCCCAGTGCTAGACTGGTTCCACATCTTGGTCCCGAACCGGATGTCACCATTCAACAGAATGGTCCCTCAACTCAAGGTTGAGTCTCCCAGTGCTAGACTGGTTCTATATTCTGGTCTCGGACGAGATATCCCCATTCAATAGAATGGTCACTCAACTCTAGGTTGAGTCCCTCAGTACTGGATTGGTTCCACATCTTGGTCCTGAACCAGATGTCTCCATTCTCATAAGAGAATGGCTCTCGATGCTGCTCAGAAAAATCAACAGGTGATGCATGTGTGTTTATACTTTCTAGATTGGTAGATAGTGTTATACTTTATACATTGGTAGATGGTGTTGATGGTTGAATATGCTTATTATGGAGCTGTATATTGCTCATGACTCCTACAATATAGTGTCTTTGGGTGTGTTACCGCTCAAATTAGTATCCTTGATTAAGGTCATGGATCTCGGTGTTACAAGGGACAGACATGGGAGAAGCTAACGCTTAATGTCACCATGGCCCAACTTCTCAACACTTTAGGTCAACTCCTGAGACTGGTGGAGTCCCTAATATTAGTGAAAGATATTTGCAATCACTCAAACAACACCAGAAATATCCTTTACAAGCAACATCTCACCTAAGACTAGTGTCTTATGGAGTCAAAACAATGAATTATATATATGACACTAGCAGAAGATAGGAGTTAAAGCACTTTATAATCAATTCTGCGATAGATAACCACACTATTATACTGCTATTATGAAATTACAACAGTCAATAACACTTCAGAAATAAATGATGTACCTTGAGGATTAGGGTAAGGGGCATACCTCCAGAGGGTAAAAGAAGCCATTAAATTAGATCTGGAAATGACTAACTAGATTTGGTTTAAGCCCTAAACAGACCTCAAAATAGATGGTGGACCCACTTAAACTCTTCCAGTCGATGGTCAACCCCCCAAGGGTCAAACCTAGGTCTTTATTCCAACTTTTTTAGGCCTTCAAAACTTGCTGATTTGACTGCTATAGCTGCTGTAACATATCTAACAACGTACCAGAAATAATACAAAACACGGTATATGTCTCAATCCCGCCACAGGAAGGAGATGCCCTTGAAGATTTTCTTGGAAATCCCATAGGACACACTTTTCCAGTGGAGCACAATTTAAAAAATAGCAATTTTTTTTGGTTTATGAATTTCCTACTGTTTAGGATTTTCACATTATTAGATTATTTTTTGTATTTTTTTTAAATATATACAACAAAAATCTGATAAAAGTTGAAGAAGAGAAGGTGTTAGACCTTAGTCCTTAACCCAAGGGCAAGAGAATGAGGTTAATGTCCCTCTTCAATTTTGCAATTCAATATTTGCAAATTAGGGCAAAGACTAGTAACCTTAGTTAGGTCAAAGTAGCCTCAATCTAATTAGGGCAAGTAATGAACTCCAAGGCCCACTTATGGAGAGCTCCTTCAAACAAGATTGACAAGAACCAAGCAAAACCTTAATTCACCTTGCTTAGGTTGCATAAGAGCAACATGAAACAAGAAAATTGAAAGATCTTACCGAGATCCACCAAGAAAAGAGCAAGAGAGAACTTACGTCCTTTCTTACCCTCGAGTTATAACAACCATTCACTTGGATCAACAACCTTGAGAGAGACAGTAAACCCTAGAACATCATCATTTAGCCTTCATCAAAAGAGAACTGCGCCTAGCCTTAAATGCGAGACAGTAAACCCTAGAACATCATCATTTAGCCTTCATCAAAAGAGAACTGCGCCTAGCCTTAAATGCTCAAGTATACCAAGAGAAAAGTAAAATGATCATATTGGAACCCTTGTCTTGTTACAAATGACTAGGTTACCAAGACAGATCCGGATTTGGATACTGATCCGCTAGATTTTTGAAAAGCCAGGATCCCGATACGGCTAGGATACGTCAAGCACAAAAAATATAATAATATTTTTAAAAATTTAAAAAACATATATATACCTGAAGAAAACAATTTACATTTAATTAATTATTAATTTGAGTTTATAAACAAACAGTCATTAAAGTATATGATTTTTACACTGTTTGTCTTCAGGTGTTGTTTTAGTCAGCCTATTCAGCCAGCTATGCATGGTTTGTAGGTGTTGGTGCTCCTAAAGACATAATGATGATTGAATAGTAGCAACGGATATAAAATAGTAAAACAAGAGAAATATTCAAGTAAAATACATTGCTTGCTGTGGTGGTCTGGTCGACTAGGTTGATGCCACCACTGGTCCAAACACCTAAGTCACATGGTTCAAATCGGTTCGAGTTGACGATGATGGAATTCAATTCGAATTCTAATTTACTGATGAAAGTCAAATAATATTCATGATTAGATTAGTGCCTTATGGAGTGAAAACAATGAAGCATATATATGAAACTAGTAGAAGGTAGGAGATAGAGCACTTTATAATCAATTCTGCAATAGATAACCACACTATCTTACTACTATCATGAAATTACAGAAGTCAATAACACTTCAAAAACAAATGATTTACCTTGAGGATTAGGGTAAGGGACATACCTCAAGAGGGTAAGAGAAGTCTTTATATCAGATCTGGAAATGACTAACTAGATTTGGTTTAAGCTCTAAACAGACCTCAAAATAGATTGTGGACACCCTTAAACTCTTCTGCTCGATGCTCAACCCTCCTGGGGTCAAACCTAGGTCGAATTCCAGCGTTTTTAGGTCTTCAAAGCTTCTGATTTGGCTGCTATAGCTGCTGTACCAGATCTGAAAATGTACCAGAAATAATACAAAACACTCTCAATCCCACTACTAGAAGGAGATGCCCTTGAAGATTTTCAGGGAAATCCCCTAGTGCACACTTTTCTAGCGGAGGACAATTTAAAAAATTGCAATATTTTTTCTTGGAATCCTTGTTTTCTTTCATTTGATCTGTAATATGCGCATGAGCAAATCATCGGATGGCTTCATTACGCCTTGTCAATACCAATGCTCTCATATACGGAGTAGAGAATGCTACACGTCATGCAGGTTTCAAATTGCTTGTACTTTCGTCAGTTTTTTTAACTCACGCGATCACCCACTTCTGCTGAAAAGTTAACGTTTGTATTCGATGGTGACTTGTACACTGTCCAATCTCCAACCTACTTGCCCGATAGTCGCCAGTCACTATTCTCTGCTGTAGTTGTTATTCGCAACTCTTGATATCTTGTCTGCATTGTCGCTGCTCTGTGGGGTAACGCAAAAAGTGGTTGCAGACAAAGTACTTGAAGTTGAGTAGGACGAAATGCAGCTGTAGACAAACGCCTAAAGAAATGTGAAAAACACTTGAAAAAATCGCAGTGGGCCTTTTAGTTGGCACATTCAGCAAATTCATTGGGATACAACTCACTTTTTAAAGGGATTTGTTTCCGTTTTCGAAGGATCCGGTTTAGGCTTGGTTCCATTGCAGATCCTGGCAGATCTGAATCCGGATCGAAACTGTAGATCCGTAGATCCCAAAGACACCCCTGACGGATCCAATAACATAGACACATGATGAGAGGGAGGTGCTTTTTATTTATATGGAGCAACTTAGTCTCGTTAACTTTAGAGCCTACCTTACTAAAAAATAAAATATTTCAAAATTAGGGTTTTTCACCAAGCCAGGGACTAAACTACAAGAGTCTAAAGATAATTATAAAGTGATGCAAATGGATTCAACCAAGTCGAATGCTGAGGCTAAAGGAAGATGTCATGCCCAAACTAACCCCAATGATGTGTTTGTCCATCAACATCCTCCTTTTTAGCAAGGTAATGCTTTCTTGATATGATGACGTCATCATCATTCTTGCACATGGAGACCAAGAGGGGTAATACATCAAAAGAGAGGTCCAAGTGGGCATAGATGAGGTGTGCTAAAGTGGGTATGACAACCCTTATACACACAATCACCTCTTCAAAGCATAAACAAAAGTGTGGCTAGGAGTCCCTAAGTCATGTGTCTTATTGAATCCATCCCAAGAAGCACCCACCTAGAGCAAAAATGCCCAACACGATGGGGGACTTCTACTCACCAAGGGGTAGTCAGCAAATCCACAAGGCCATTACTCCTTAAAATAGGAACCAAGAGAACTTGCCATAAATAGACCAAGGGTCTTGAGCTTCGCTAGACCAACACTTTGACATAGGAAATCCTAGACATGGCCTTTTACAATTGCAGAAGAACCCCACTCTGGTACATCCTGAAGGGCATGCTTTAGACAATCTAGGACGTAACAACTGGCTCCAACTATGGGACATGCACTCTTCTCGGGAGTGTATGAGAATGCCCTAGAATCTCTTGGAACTTGTTGACCTACACACACATCTAACAACAAATGCATCAAATGCGTCGAAGGCAGACACTTTCGTCCTACCTTGTTCAAGTTAAAATAAAATGTAATAAACATTAAGTGCAATGCATAAGATACAAGTAAATGAGGACATCAAAATGTTGAGGCAAGAGATTATTGATCGTACGTACCTACTCTAAGCATGATAAAAAATAGGTCAAGGAAATCATACCACCAGTGAAGCCACCTTACCATATGATTCGTGCTAAGGTTTCTTCCCTTGTCTTTTGTAATTGTCCAAGACAAGACCACGACAATGATGAATTGAGTAGATGTCATTACCTTCATCGGAATGTAGTTAGAGTGATAAAAGAGATCATGGACCTAAATGACTTCAAACCCTCACCAAGGAGAAATTTAGAAAGCCCCTTTTCGCAAGCCCCCTCTATCCAAGCTTGAATAGGGCTTAAGCACAATTTGCCTTCATTATG
This sequence comes from Pseudotsuga menziesii, assembly GCA_001517045.1. Lineage (NCBI taxonomy): Eukaryota > Viridiplantae > Streptophyta > Pinopsida > Pinales > Pinaceae > Pseudotsuga > Pseudotsuga menziesii. The sequence goes on from LPNX010170637.1 coordinate 354,426, forward strand.
AATGTGCTCTTCAAAGCTTGTTTGCTGCTTCAAATGACTTTCAAAACCAAAAACGAGTCTTGAAAGATACCACTGAAAAAGGGACCTCAAACCTGCCCTAAGAGAGGGCACACTTTGTTGCTTCGACCCTGCACAATAAAGCCATCTCTGACCCTGCAATAAAGCCATATTCCTTTTGTCCAAAACCTGCATTATTCCTTAAGAGATATGGTTGAGAATGACTGTCAAGGTCCACCCTAGTAGAGGGTAAACCCGACTGTCCAATGTCCGTGACAAAAATCTCCATATGCAACCTCATAACATGATCAATGTTGAGCAAGTATGGTTGAACCAAATGTCGAAAGATCTCATCAAAATGTTGGTTCTCTAGGACCTTCAAAAGTTCCATTTTTCTCATTGGAACACTCTCGATCCTCGAAGAATCATAGATGGGAGGGCCAAGAAAGCTCCCTCCAGTTTCTTCCAAAAGGCCCAAGACATCATGAGAATTTTCTAAACAACAGTAAGGATAACTTGCCATTTCCTTACTTTCTTCAGTTAGGGCTTCTTTGTCTTTGTCCTCCAAAGTATCTATTATCACTCAAAGTGTAACTACTACCAAAGGTATCCTATCTGGGACGGTAGAGGTAGTGTAGCTAACTCAGTGACACCACAAGGGTCTTGTCTGGTACTGTAGAACGGTATTTATCACATTGGATGGGCTCTTTTTGCTTTAGATCAAGCTAGGAACAAGATTAAGTGGGAGGCCCTAACTAGCCTATGAGGACTAGCAAACCAACTCGAGACACTCTAAAGGTTAAAAGATAGATCTGAGAGTTAGATTTTTGGTGGATAGATCTAGATCTAGGAAATATATGTGGTGTAAGTTAAGATCGAGTTGAGGAGGTTTAAGCAAAAGAGAAGTACTTAACCCAAGAGAAAAGGTACCACAATGAGTTTAGGTGATTAGATCTAGATAGATCTAGTGCCAATGAGAAATACCCAAATGAGATCCACCTAGGGTTTAGGCAAATAATTGGTATGTGGACCCAAATGTGGAAATTAAGGAATGGAATGACACTAGAAGAGTTGCTTGATGATAGATTTGCCAATTAGATGGGGTTTAAGCAATACCCAACTGATAGATCTAGTAAAATTACTGAAAAACCCAAGGAGGGTGAAGCAATCAGCTTTAGGACACGAAATCCATATTAAATAATAATTTATGATATATATTGAAGATGATTGACATTTACAAGTGGCACTCGCCTTTATAGGCTTGAGTGTATAAAACGAAGGGTTACACCCTTTCGGATAATAGTTAACTAATTTACTTAATATTTATTTAATATTTCTTACATTGCCGCTCCCTTTAAGGGAGCTTTGTCCTCAAAGCTGTGTTAGAGAAAGATGTAGTTGTCGGAATTGTTCGGATTCCCATGTTACATCTTCTTTTGGGGGGTTTTTCCATTTTATAAGGTACTCTTTAATTACTCTTATCCTTAATGTTCTTTCTCTGGTAGTAATGATATATTCTGGTTCAAAAATAATTCTTCCTTCATCATCTAACATGGGAAGTAGTGTTTGTGCCTGCTGGTATTGACTTATCATCCTGTTTAAGCATGAAACATGGAAGACATTGTGGACATGACTTGATTTTGGTAGCTCCAATGCATATGCCACGTGGCCGATCTTCTTATTGATTTGATATGGGCCATAAAATCGAGGAGCTAATTTATTCTTTCAACCCTTTTTTAGTGACAATTGTTTATAGGGTTGTAATCGTACAAATACCCAATCTCCAACTTCAAATTCCCGTTCTGTTTGATGTCAATCTGCTTGCTGCTTCATTCTATTCCTTGCGGTGTTTAGATTCTCTTTAAGTATTTGTACAACCTTTTGATTTTCTTCTAAATGGTCTTTTATTGAGGCAACCCTTGCTTGGTTGGTAATGATATCCTTCCATTTTGGGGGTGCATATCCATAGAGGGCTTGAAATGGTGTCATTTTTGTTGATGTGTGATAAGTAGAATTATACTACCATTTTGCAAGATGTAACCATTGAACCCATTTATTTTGTTTATCAGTTACGAAGCAAGGAAGGTAGGTCTCTAAGCATTTGTTGACGACTTCTGTCTGGCCATCTGCCTGAGGATGATAAGATGAGCTCATGTTAAGTGTCGTTCCAATTTGCTTGCAGAATTCTCTCCAAAAATTAGCTTTAAACTTGGCATCCCTATCACTCACGATAATCTTGGGAAAACCATGTAACTTGTAGATATTTTTACAGAAGGCTTCTGCGGTTTCTTTTGCAGAATCAGTTCTCTTTACTCTTATAAAATGTGCATATTTGGTTAACCTGTCTACTACTACTAGTATTTTGTCTTTCCCGTCTGATATGGGTATACCTTCAATGAAATCCATAGAATTTTCCTCCCACTTCTGATTTGGAAGATGCAATGGATGGAGTCACCCGGGGTTTGAGATATTCTTTGCTTTATTTCTCTGACAAGTGTCACACTCTGCAACATACTTGTGAATGTCGGCATTCATACCCTTCTAGAAGAATGATTGCCTTGCATTATAGTAGGTTTTATAAAATCCTACATGTCCCGCGGCGGGCAGTCATGTGATTCTTTACATACCTTGGTTTTAAACTTAAAGTTTGCACTTAAGTAGATTCGTCCTTTGTACCATAAGAGGTCATTCTTCCATTCAAACTTTGGATACTGATTTATGTTGTCAATTATGGAGCAAACCTGTGCATTCTTAGCATATTTGGTTCGGATTTTGTCCAAAAATTCTGGGATTACCATTGATACGGCATAGACTTGTACCTCTTCTTCTTTCCTTGATAGGACGTCAATTACTACATTGTCCTTCCCCTTTTTATGTAAAATGTCAATATCGAAGGTAGAGATCTTTTCGATCCACTTTTGTTGTTCAGTTGTTAATGTCTTTTGCTGTAATAAGTGTTGTAGACTATTGTGGTCTGTTCGAATTAGGAACTTGCTTCCCAACAGATATTGTTGCCATTTAGTTAACGCATGCATGATGGCAAGCATTTCCTTGTTGTAGGTAGACTGTAGGAATTCTCTTTTGTTCAACTTCCTGCTTAAAAAAGCGATTGGATGACCTTCTTGCATTAGCACAGCTCCTATCCCAAATCCTGAAGCATCACAGTCAATTACAAATGGTTTTGAAAAATCAGGTGTTGCCAGAACGGGAGTTGAAGACATAATTTGTTTCAACGTTTCAAAGCATTTCCTTGCTTCATCATCCCATAGAAAGGAATTCCTTTTTAGGAGATTTGTTAGCGGAGCAGTGACATGTGCATAGTTCTTGATGAATCTTTGATAGTAACCTGTTAATATAAAAAATCCTCGTAATTTTGAAACATTCTTGGGTTGGGGCCACTCCTTCATCGCTTGGATCTTCCTTGGGTCCACCTTAACTCCTTCCTTTGATATTATATGACCGAGATACTCTACTTCTTGCTTCCCAAACGTGCATTTTGACTTCTTTGTATAGAATTGGTTTTCCTTCAAAAGAGATAGAACCTTTTGTAGTTGCTTCAAATGTGCTTTCCACATCTTGCTATATGTAAGGATGTCATCGAAGAATACTAACACAAATTTCCTTAAGTAGGGCTGAAATAGTTCATTGAAACTCGTACGCGACTATCTCCATTGAAACTCGCCTACATATGCGACTATCCTCGTTGACAATTCGCGTACTGTACGCGACTATTCCCACTGCAACCCGCGTACAGATCTGTATGTGGGTTTCCCTTAGAGCAACTCGTGTGTCATACGCGGAATGCCAGTACACATCCATTCGACATTAAAAGATATAAAATATGATTAATGCAGATTAGTTGAGCCTTAATCATTAACCATCTCAATTGTCTCAACCTCCTCAACCTTCGAAACTGCTCTATTTCCCAAAGTATAAATAGAGGCCTTGGGGAGGGCATTAATAGAATGAATCTTGGAGAGCAAAGTTATGCTGGTGGTATATCTTCAGAAGTCTTTGGAGCAGCAGAACTCAGAGTCCTTTGGTTACGGAGGAGTCCTTGTTTCAGGCGTTGGGTTGTACACTTATCTCATTCACTGATTGTTAATAAAGAGAATTCTTCTTCCAACTTTGTGTTGAGTCTCTTTCATGTATTAGGGTTTTGATGAATGTATTTGATTAAGCACTATATATATTGTTTATCTAACCTGTCATATATACATGTATAAGATTGTACTTGGAGAATTTGCTCTTTGCAGGTGAAGGAGGTGCATCCCTGAAAGCTTTGGAGAGAAGCAGAGCGGGAGAAGACAAAGCTTGGATCAACTGTAGGTAATCGGGTGAGTCCAACATTTCTTCCTATTTCCTTTCTGTACTTTAAAGCTGATTGTTTGCAAGTTTTAGAAGTATGTTGGTAACCCCAGACCCCAGGTTACAAGGGTGTTTATTCCTAAACAACAGAACTGGCGACTTTGTTGGGGAGCCCAGATTGTTGTGGGTTAACTCTGTAGATCAGTGCCCAGTCTTTGCTTTGATTCAGTGTGTGGTGTTTTGTCTTGGTTCATACTTGCAGTGGTGTTTGAAGACCTTTGTAATTTTTCTCTTTTTTGAAAAATTTAACTCATGTACGCGGGTTGCTATATTACACAGTCACGTATAGTATGTGGGTTGCTCTATTGCACAGTCGCGTACAATACGCGGGTTGCTCTTCTATACAGTCGCGTACAAGCTTGAGCAACAAAATTTTTTGGGTTAGGGTTTGCCTGTCCCTATCCCTCTTTGGATTTTGTTTTGCTTAGTGGTCTTTAATTTTAACATTGCACTATAAGTTTAATGACCTTGTTAGCCATACTTTGCACTTCCTAGTAAGCCCTTGAGTTTTTATTGCTTGGATTGTCTTTCTATTAGCAACTTGAAGTGGATTTGCCTGTTGGGGGAGGGGTTCGAGTCTTGGTTGTCTGAATCAGTGATCAGGGTTCTAGACACCGTTTTATCCTTTTCTATCTCTGGATAGGGTTGGTTTGTCAATTGCCTTTGATTGATTTCAGTGATTTCCATTCTTCGTGTCTTCCCAAGCTAGGTTTTTCCAAGTCTTCCTTAGGTGGTTGGTCTTTGGTTTTATGAATCTGCTTTAATTCATTTTGCTTATTTTATGCAGTTAGTTTATTCAAGCATACTCAAGTATTGTGCATTTAGGTGCATAGTAGTTGTCTATTTGCTTTGCTTACATTACTTGCTTGCATTAGTTGACAGGCTGTTTTTTTTTGCATTTATGAAAGAAAAATAAAAAGAACACTTGTTTGCTTTATATGCATGTAGATTAGTTTTTTAGTCTAGATTGCATGGCATATCATTGTTTTAAAAAAATAAAAATAAAAAAAAGAAATTGTTCTTTTGTGGCTTTTATACTTTTTGATTTTTGCATTTCATTTCTCTTTGCTTAGTCATTTTATTTCAACTTTGAGTCAAAACACCACATAAGTTTCATGCCATTTACCCTCTGACTAAAAACAACCCTTAAAATAAACGATATAATTTAAAAATTATTAGTAAGTTTTATTTTATAGGGTCATACACCAACTAGCTGAGGCTAGACTTGTGGGATAGGGAGTTTAAACTCCCCACAAGTGTTAAAATTTTAGACGTAGTTGGCCAATCACTAGGTAAACCCTTTTTTCTGTTGATTGTATCTAGGAAGCTCCTCTCAAACGGCAGTTAAGCACGAGGCTGCGTGGAGGCTTGGACTGAGGAGATAAGCCTCTGATCCCTTGTCAAAGCGTAGACCAAGGTTTTTGCGCATCTGAGGATTCTGTCTTAGATAGGGTTTCGGGCTTTGCTACCCTACCCATGCGTACGAATCAGGCTTGCGACTGTCCCCCCAGACTGTCAATATACTTAAGGTGGCCTTTAGTCTCTTTTGACATCTAGGGTTCATACACAGGTACACCGGAAGGCTATTTCTGGTTGACCTTGGACGGGCTTGGAAGGTAACCCCGGTAGAAGGTGTGGGAGGGCAGTGGGTGATTCCTCTACTTGTGCCTAAGAACATCTACAGGGACGTCAAGTAACTGTCTATCAGCTTTCTTCTGGAAAGCATATCTTATATCTGTTTCTCTGTTTGGCTTTAGGAATTTTAGTGAGTGCTCTGTGGTTTGTCTGTACTTAGTTTGCCTTCAGGTGTGTGCTTTGTACTTTTGGTTGCCCGTCAACCTCAGACTCTGTCTTATTGTTTGAAAATATGGCTAACACCCCTTCGAACATCAACCAAGAGATCCCCATGCTGGAAACTCCTTGTACTATTCCTCTCACAGGGAATGTTGGTGTTCCTTTGATGGCCACCTTGAATCTGCCTGGATTCACCCTAGGGCTACCGGTGTGGTTGTTTTCCACTCCAATTGTCCTGAATGCCCCCGATGCTTCGCAAGTAAGCTCCTTATATCAACGACATCAAAACACTGCATCCCCTTCACCTGTGGTTGATTCTCCTCCTTCTACCTCATGCGGTGAAAGTACTGATATTAGTAACCGACAGTCTAAAAGGAGTAAAAGAAGGAGGAATAGGAAGAAGGCACATAAGAAAGGGGGCACCCGTTCAACCTCTGCAAGTCAAGTTGAACCTCAGCACCCAGCCTCGGTAGTTCATGTTGGGGGCACCTATCCAACCTCTGCAAGTCATGTTGGATTTAAGCACTCAACCTTTGCAAGTCATGTTGATCTTCACCATCTAGCCTCTATTGATCATGCTGGTGGGATCCTTCCAACCTTTCCAGGTCATGTCGGATCCAGTCACTCAGCCTCTGTAGTTCATGCTGAGGGCACCCGTTCAACCTCTGATGTTCAAGTTGAACCTACCCATCCAACCTCTGCAAGTCATGTTGGATCCATCCACCCAGCCTCTGAAGTTCATGCTGGGGGCACACACTCAACTGCTGCAAAGCATGTTGATCCTAACCATTCAGCCTCTGTTGTTCATGCTAATGGTTCCCATCCAATCTTTGCAAGTCATGTTGAACCCAGTCTCTCAGCCTCTGCAGGTCATGCTGGGGGCAGTCTCTCAGCCTCTGTGGTTCATGCTGAAGACAATCCGTTCGCCACTGCGAGTCATGTTGACACTATTGAAAAGACTAACCGTTCAAAACACAAGCCCAAGTTTCCTTGTAAGCTTTATGAGGGAGACCACCTTACTTATAAATGCCCTTCTATCGCAGAGGTGCGAAGAGTTTGGTTTCATGGTCATCCCGTTTTTGAACATTCTGAAGCTTTTCAACAACCAGCCTCTCTTAGTTAGGTTGGACCCAGTTACCTAGCCTCTGGTGGTCATGCTGGGGGAAAACTCTCAGTCTCTGCAGGTCATGTTGAGAGAAAACAGTCAGCCACTGCTAGTCATGTTGACATGGTTGAGAAAACTGGTCGTTCCAAGTGCAAACTTAAGTTCCCTTGTAAGCTATGCGAGGGAGATCATCTTACTCACCAGTGCCCTTCTATCGCAGAGGTGCGAAGAGTGTGGTCCAAGACTCAAGAATTTCCTTCTCTTGAACAACCTATAGTTTCTCAACAACCTACTCAACCTTTGGTTGATCAAGTGGTCGAACCAATCTCAGCTTTGGTTGATCCCACTCTTCTTTCGAAGAGTGATCCTGATGTGATTGAACCAATGTCATCTTTGGTCAATCCCACTCTCCCTTCGGAGAATGACTTTCACAAAGTGGTTGAATCAATTCCATTGTCGATCAATCCCACTCTTCCTTTGGAGAGTGAAGTGTTTGCTAGTCACATTTTCTTCACTGCCAGGTCAGAACTTACTGAACAAGGGGGCACTGAACTCGCTTCAGATCAACCCCCACCAAGCTCTCGGATTGCTTCCTTTATTTGGGATAGCCTAGTTGAGCCGCGCTTTCCTTCTAATGAACCTTTCCAGATAAAGGTCAAAGTTGAACCATACACGATTGCTCGTTATATTGTTGATGAAGGAGCCTCAGTTAGTATCTTGTCTGCCCGTGCTTGGCGAGGCATGGGATCTCCCAGCCTTGTGTTGACTGCTAGTCAGTTACTGGCGTTTGATAGAAGAACTTGTATAGCCTTGGGAATTCTTGCTCAAACACTTGTTACTTTGGGTGGGAAGACCGTCTTAGTTGACTTCATGGTGATAGAAGACCCCTTGGACTTCAATATGCTCCTTGGACATGATTATGTCTATGCCATGCAAGCTGTGGTGTCAACATTCTTTCGTGTGATGTACTTTAATCATGGCAAAGAAATTGTCACTATTGATCAGTTGGATTTTCTTTATCCGTCTCCTGACCCAACTAAAGACCAGGTCTTTCCTTTATTGATTCCCAGTGTTTCTATAGACACTACCCCGCCACAGGTGAGCTATGTGGCCTCATGTCCTTTGCGTTCAATTGCTACTAAGAAGCAGCCTCTATTTTCATGCTTGCCTTCTTGGGACTTGGTCCCAGCAGTTGACTAGGTGAGTCATTTTATACATACTGTGGGGCCTAATCTCCACTTTGTCAATCCATTTGAAAGTTTAGACATGTGTCCTATCTCGGATGATCTCCCTTCGGATGGAGTCTTCCTAGAGTCTTTGAAACAGTCTGATCTTCTATTGGATGTTGGTTCAGTTGTGCCCAAGTCTAACCTTGATTTGCCTAGTAATCATGATCTTTCTTCTTATATTGGTCTTGTTGAGTCTTCGAACTCTCCCTTTGATCAGCAAGTCAGTGATCCTAATGTGTTGGATTTTTCTTATGAATTTTTCAACTCCCGCTATACTGAGTTTGTTCTTGCACAGTGCAGACTCTATCTCCCTTGTTGATTTTTGATTTCCTTCTGAGGTTTATCTTACTGATTATAAACCCTCGAGCCTTGGTGCTATAGAATCTTTTTCAGTCGATTCTGCCTTGACTTTACTTTTTGTAGAAGATAGCAAAGTCGCATGTGTTTCAAGTGACCCACATCGGATCTTTTCTTCTGAATATGATCCTGATGTTGTTGTTTCTTGCAGACAGGATTTTTAGTTGGAGTTACAACTGTTTACTGGCCTCGTCTTGTTGTTCAAGTTGTAATTGCATTTGCATGTGCCCTTCTTGCGTTTATGAGCTTGATGCTGGCTTCCATGCTTTTAGCTCGTTGTATAAGCCCTCATCTTTGTTCTCATCGTCGCTAAGCCTTGTATCATTTTGCCTTTGCAACTTGACACCTTTTACCTTGAGGAGACGTTCCTCGAGTGTCTTTATCCTACTCATTTTCCTTGCATTATGCATAGGTTTGTTCCTTGCGCTTGGAACTAGTTTCGCCTTCCTATGACACTCGTCTCCTCGCATTCAGAGCATTCTTTCTTCTCTCCTTCGAGTTAGTTAAAAACAGTAAGGAGGCTGCGAGTTGACTTTTCCGGACTCGTTAAAACTTCATGGGAAAGGTAATGAGTTTCTTTAGGCCCAGGTCTGACTCTTCAAAATAGACTTGACTGCCGAGTAAACTTGTCCATTCAGGCTTGTTAAGAATATGTGAATGGGCATCCACATTAGTGGTACGTTATCTCTTTCTCGGACCATGTGGAATAATACGAGAAAGGAACACTCTCTTTTCTTCGGAATTGAGAAGAGTATTCTCAGGCATAGGTTTATCACTTTTCCGGACCTGAGGGACTAAACTTACGGCAAAGGAACCCTCGGTATGAGCTTAGTTTTCTCTTTTTCGTGCTTTGGATCTAAAACATGAAAAAGATTCCGAGTGTACTTTGTGTCTTTGTCATGCTCGTTAAACCCTAAAGAACAAAGCATCTAGTTTATTGTTGTAAGCCCCATTTCTCGTAATCAAATGGATCTTTCCGAGTGATATTGCCTTTCTTCACACTCATAAAAGTCAGGCTATATGCTGCTTTTGAAGGAGCGTTGGGTAGGTGGTAATTTAACCTTTTTCTGACCTTCCTGACTAAGTACGAAAAATGTGCGCCTTTTCTTCTTTCGAAGTTAAGAGAGTTCTTCTTTGGTATGTTTTATACTTTTTCGGCCTCAGGAGACTAAATTGTACGAAAAAGCACCCCCCTGGTGTCTTCTTTGGATTTTTCAGACTCTCTAAACTATGAAAACACCATCGAGCATGTACTAGTTCGGGCTCGTAAAATCCACGAATCAGTGACACTATCAAGCATTATTCCCTCTTCTCTTCAAGCTTGTCAAAAAATGAAGAGAGATCCAAGTTGACTTTCCTGGACTCGTTAAAATTTAACAGGGAAGGTAAGGAAGAAGTTTTCTTTTGATTCTCAGTTAGTGGCAGCATGTCATCCTTGAACAAAGCACTCTCTGTTTTTTCTGATACTCATGTCTCAGTGTTCACTTTTAGTTCAATTATTACTGCGAATTTCTTACTCCTCCTCTTGTCAATTCTACCTGGGGAATCTGATCATGTCTCCTACATGACAGATAAGTTTAGTTGTTCTATCTGTAAAGTTAAAAAGCTGCCTTGGGTTATCTTTGTGTCGTGCTCACTGTTCAAGGACTTAACCCTGTGTCTGATCTATACCCTGATTCCATCATTGTCATATCTGTTACTACTTGTGTCTCCCTTCTTTTACCCAGTTCCTAGTCATTCTTGTGATCTGTTGGAGGATCTATTGCCTTCCTTATCATAGTATGGTTTCACATCAGCACTTCCTGACGACGAAGACCTAGAGTTTTGACGATCGTACCTCAGGATTCACTTTCATTATTGGTGAATTCCTTTGCTTCAGTTGTCGATTATCACCTATTGATTGACAATCTGTTGAATCCGCTCCATGTTCGACTTCAATAACATCTATTCACATGGCTTGGATTGTATTGGTTCTTTGGGATTGTTTATGAAGACCTTAGTTTTCACATTCATGGACTAAGTTGCGCAAGATTATGTTGTGGTTACCTACACAGCTTCCAGATCTTTGAAGACTCATCATTATTGTATATTATGGCTTTGATCCACCTTTGTAATACGTGGTCTTATACCTGTACTATATGATGTAGTCAAATATTGTAAAGGAGCTAGTGTTCTAGTATATTGAACATAGCATCCTCAGATATGACTTTGTATATGACATTATTATGTATTTGTTTCAGGTACTACCTCTTCTCCATTGGACTTCTGAGTTCTCCAAAGATAATGATTATAATGTATTTCGGCCATCGCTTCCTTCTAACCTCACACATTAGGGGGCATCTGTTATCAACCCAAATGACACTTCTCCGTCTGAGTGCCGACAATTCATTATGTTGGTACACAAAAGAACATTTCAGGATTGAAGTTTGCCTAAACACTATAGATGGGCATGACATGAGATACATTTACCTTTCAACCAGCTTGCCATTATATTTTTCTGTGTTGATTGCCGTACGCGACTATCTCCATTGAAACTCGCGTACATACGCGACTATCCTCGTTGACAACTCGCGTATTGTACGCGACTATTCCCACTGCAACCCGTGTACAGATCTGTACGCGGGTTTCCCTTAGAGCAACTCGCATGTCATACGGGGGTTGCCCGTATCAATAGTCGCGTACACATCCATTCGACATTAAAAAATATAAAATACGATTAATGCAGATTAGTTAAGCCTTAATCATTAACCATCTCAACTGTCTCAACCTCCTCAACCTTCGAAACTACTCTATTTCCCAAAGTATAAATAGAGGCCTTGGGGAGGGCATTAATAGAATGAATCTTGGAGAGCAAAGTTGTGCTAGTGATATATCTTCAGAAGTCTTTGGAGCAGCAGAACTCAGAGTCCTTTGCTTACAGAGGAGTCCTTGTCTCAGGTGTTGGGTTGTACGCTTATCTCATTCACTGATTGTTAATAAAGAGAATTCTTCTTCCAACTTTGTGTTGAGTCTTTTTCATGTATTAGGGTTTTGATGAATGTATTTGATTAAGCACTATATATATTGTTTATCTAACCTGTCATATATACATGTATAAGATTGTACTTGGAGAATTTTCTCTTTACAGGTGAAGGAGGTGCATCCCTGAAAGCTTTGGAGAGAAGCAGAGCAGGAGAAGACAAAGCTTGGATCAACCGTCGGTAATCGGGTGAGTCCAACATTTCTTCCTATTTCCTTTCTGTACTTTAAAGCTGATTCGGTGCAAGTTTTAGAAGTATGTTGGTAACCCCAGACCCTAGGTTACAAGGGTGTTTATTCTTGAACAACACTCTTATATCAAGAAAGTTGTGAGTGCTTCCGGTGTCCACTAGCACTGTAACATTTTCATTTTTTATATGCTCTTTTAACTTGAGAGTCTGTGGTTGACTAATGCCTGTCATGGCTGCTAGGGAGATTTTGGGGGTCTCGTCACTTCTGGATGCCATATTTGCGGTCGCCTCCTCTTCATCTTCTGACTCTTCTTCTTTTTTTCTTTGAGCTGTCCTCGTGGCGACACCTATGTTTAGGATTCTATCTGTCTCCACATTGTCGACATTTTCCTTCCCTCATTCATTGGTTTTCGAGGTTCTTCCTGTCGTCCCTTCTAGGTGGAGGGATGTATTTGTTTGTATTGGCCTTTGGAGTCGTCTCGATGTTTCTCTGTGAATATGACTTCCCTTTGTATGTTTGGAAGTTGTCAAATTTAGCCTCGGCTGCTTTTGCTTTCCGTCTTGCTGCCTCAACATTTCCATGTCATGCATTTTTAACTCTTTTTGTATGTAAGGCTTTAGTCCTCCCACGGAAGTTTCTAGTCGTTGTTTGTTTGTTAATCCAAATACTCTGGTAGTGAGTGATTCCCATTGGTGTGTGAATTCTTCAACGTTTCCTTTTTGCTGTAACCTAGTAAGCTTCGAGAAAAATTTGTCTTCATTGATTCCTTGAAACCTTTTGAGGAAATCATTTTTGAACAAATTCCATGTGTATGCGAAGTTGTCACCTTTCCACCACATATACCAGTTATAGGCATGGTTTTCAAGATGCATAGATGCATACTTCGCCTTTTCTACATCTGTTTTGATGTTATAGATATCGAAGTATTCTTCTACTTTATTTAACCACGCAACGCATTGTTCGTCGTTTCCACTGAACTTTGACATTTCTATTTTTGCTTTGGGGGGATACACTACATAACGTTGATTCCTTCTTGTCTTGTTGCATGGTGGTGATCCTGAATTGCTGGCTGAAGTACACGACATATTTGAGTCGTCTTTTTGTTTGTGGCGATCTTTTGTCTTTTTCTTTTCCATCATCCCCATGAGTGTATTTAACTTGTCATTTAGTTCATCTTGTTTTTCCTTCATCCCGTCTAATTTGTCATCTAGCCTTGTATCTAACACTGAAATGACTTCCTCTCTGATTTCATTTTTTAGTTTTGTATTGGAATTTTTTATTTCTTCCTTTAAATCTTCTTGACTCTTACTAATGCGCTCATTGAAATCCTTCTCCAATTTTTCGATTTGGGCCTTTAACTCCGTCGTCATGCTTCTGAGGTTGGTGGTGAATAATTAGACCCAATTTTGGCTTATGAGTGCAAGTAATATTTGCCGATTTTTTTTTGTCTGTGGTTGATTAAAATCAATTGATAGTAATAATAATAATTATTTGTAATATTATAAAGTTAATAATTTATATATTATTTAACCTTATTTCATTATATATATATTTTTATATTATATATTTTTTTAAAAGGTGAATAAAGTTAAATAGTGAGTAAAGTTAATATTATTATAACTTTGAGGTGGAGGATGAGTGACGTGAGTGAAGTGGGAGGATGAGTGACGTGGAGGATGAGTGAGGTGGAGTGATAGGGAGTAGTTGGGAGGTGGCGGATGGAGTAGTTGGGGGGATGTGGGTGATGGAGCACGTGGTGGATGGAGGAGCGGGAGATGCAGCGCGGAGTGGATGGAGGGGTGGCCGATGGAGGCGTGAGGGAGAAGCGAGGAGGAGGTGCGGAAGAGCAGCGAGGAGGAAAGGAGGCATGAGGTGGATGATGGAGGACGGGTGGGAACAGGAGTAGCAGCGGCGCGGAGGAGAATGGTGGAGCAGGAGAGGGGCAACAGGCGCGGATGCAGGAAGAGGTGGAGCGTGAACTGCAGCGGAACGCTGCTGGGATAGATAATGGACAACAATGGACTTTTGCTGGCTTTGATACCAAATGAAGCAATCAACTTCAGGACACGAAATCCATATTAAATAATAATTTATGGTATATATTGAAGATGATTGACATTTACAAATGGCACTCGCCTTTATAGGATTGAGTGTATAAAACGAAGGGTTACACCCTTTCGGATAATAGTTAACTAATCTACTTAATATTTATTTAATATTTGTTACAGAGGGTGAATTGCCTAAAGGTGACTAGTGCTACATTCGGGGGTTAATGGGGTTGATTTTGGTTCGAACTTCAGATCTATGGTTTAATAATTATTTTAGACTTGGCTTTTATCATCAAAAGATCCCTCGATCTATCAGATCTACAAAATGAGGGTTTTAACATAGGGTTTTAATTGACAAATGGATAAAAATATGGAGATCAATACTAACCTTGTAAATTGTACTTGGAAATACTTGCGACCGCCTTGCACATCGATGGACCTTCCACTTAGTTACAATGCCAAGACTAACAAGTTGAGTCCCTATGGGGAATGACTAAGTCCATACTGATAAGAGGGCATGACCAATGAATATACACAAGAGCCTCCCGAGTAAAGCCACTGAATCACTTCTACTCTAGACCATCAATAAAAGCAGTATAAGATATTACCAATTTATAACCGCCATGAACTAAGTCAAGCTACTAAAATAGATAAAAGAGCAGAACCATAAACTAAGTGCACAAACCATATACCAACCGGGCCATATATTTGCATCTGATCAGAACAATTGAAGGGCACTGGAAAATTGCTGTTGTATATCATGGGCACTGTCAACATCTCTGCTCTGAAAAATAAAGAATGGCTAACTCAATCATCAAATTTGGGGTCATGAGGTTCAGTCATGGTATGAAACTAATAATCTATATGCTCTGGGTCCACTGAATATAGGAGTGATCATCATCTGAATGCTCATCAACTGTTGATCTCATAGTAAAGGACTGGCTCTGAAATATGCTTAGAATTGCTTTTGAATCATGATAGTCCAGCTACTATGTATGTGACAACAATACCATCCTTTCCAAGCATAGGACTTGAGATGTCATCTTCCTGCACTTCCTCAACAAAATCTTGAATGATACATTCTTCAACAATGATTTCTTCATGAGTGGTTTCTAGGGGTTGATCTTCGTCACTATCTTCATCTTCAAGCGATGGACCAGAAGTGTCTATATACCTAAAATCCCTTTTGAAATAAAGATCCCAACTCTAAAAAAAACTCCTGATAAATTCTTCGAGGGAGCGAATTCTTTTCTTAGGAAGCCCATCACACCATTTGTATATACCATCATTTATTAGGTTAAGACAGAATAGGAACATCTTCATCTTAACATCTTTATGGACCACATTTAAATTTGAAATAATCCACATGAATGACATAACATGCCAATCATTTGAATCCTCATGCCCACAGAATTTTGGGATGCATTTCTTCCAATCATCCTTTGTTGGACCATAGCCATGGAGTTGATTAGGATATCTTGGGACCCTCGAGAAATCCAATGGGTCAAACTAATTATGTATCCATGGTTCATCATAAAATGCCATATCATCTTGTTATTGATGCCAAAAATGTGTGGAGACGCCAAGAGGAGCTCATCTTCTTAACTGATGGATGTGCTAAACCCTACATGCAACAATGTTATTGATAGCTGAGGTTTCTGTCTCGAAGTGAACTTTGTATTTTCTTTAGTCGAGTTTCCAAATAAGACCTAGAAGGTTAGGCCTTAGCAATATCTCATCAAAGTACAAAGCAAAAACTTGCCTCAACTTTCTTACTAAATTTGTCGTTCTTGCTAGGGGAATAAATGAACTAGATTTGAGAACACCTCAATGGAATGTCGTCACTTTTCCTTTGAGTTCCCGACAACGACGCCAAAAGATGTTACCACTCAAATTAACACCTTTGATCAAGGTCACGGATGCCGATGCAATGAGGGGTAAGAATAGTAGAAGATAGCACCCAGTGTTACCACTACCTAGCTTCTCAACACTTTAGGTCAACTCCTAAGATCAAGGGGGAGTCCCTAATATTGGTGAATGATATTTGCAATTGCTCCAACAACACAAATACCCTTCACACGCAACATCTTGGCTAAGACCAATGCCTTATAGATTCAAAACAATAAAACATATAATGACACTAAGCGAGAGGGAGGAGTTATAACACTTTATTATGAATTTCAAGATAGATAACCTCAATATCTTACTGCTGTTATGAAATTCCAGCAGTCAATAACACTTCAGATAATGGATGAAAACCAACCAAAATGATGCCACCTTACCTCATAAGATATACGTGGAAGGTTAGGGCAAGTAACATGCCTCAAGAGGATGAAAGGGTTGATTTTTGGGGTAATTGAGGACTAGTGCTCTACATGGCTTTAGAGTTGGAAGCATGTGCAGGTGTTCGACCTTTTACTTTCTTCCTACAAGTGATTTCTAGTTTATTGGAAAAAATACATTAATTTACTTGTGCATGTGGGATTTGCATGTATGCATTTTTTAATGAGGAACTTTGCATGCGGAAAATTTTGCATGAAAAGTGAAATTACGGTTTTGGTGCCCTAAAGTCACCAGTAAATTATAAAGGAGTTGCAGAGGGTAAAAGTTCAGATGATGATCAACGTGAGATTGACACAACTCAGAGAGTGAGCAATCAGAGAGCAAGGGCACACTTTAGAGAGTGAGGGCGCACTTCTTTAGTTGAGAGGGTAGAGAGAAGATGGACGCATTTACTTTAGTGACTGAGAGTGGGCGCATCGTTACATTGAGAAAGTGTGGCCTCATTCAGAGATTGATTGAGAGAGGGCGTACTTCAGAGACAGAGAGGGGCGCATATCTGAGAGAGAGGGGCACACTTCATCTAGACGAGACAGGGGGAATTTATCAGAGACAATGACTGGTTCTGAGTGAGAGCGGATTCATCAACAAAGATAGAGAGGGTGACTTGCTAGCTGAAGGGGGCGAATACCCAGCCGCTACAGAGGGTGAATAGCCAACAATGGAAGAGGGAGTGAATTTGAAGACAATCATAAGAAAGAGGGGGCCGCAAATGGCAAGGAGTCTTCAACAATGATCAGGTAGGAAATCTAAAGCTTGGATTTAAGAGACAAGTTTGTGTGAATGTCGTGTAGAAGATCTGTGTACTCCTGAAAGATAATAAATAACTACTCTCTCACTGGTTTTCCAACAAGGGTTTTTCCAGGGTCATATTGACCAAAAACCTCTAGGTCAATTATTTATGTGTGTGTGATTGCTGATTTGGAAAGAGTAAAAGACTTAATGTGTTTCTAGTTATAAATATTGTTTATGCTTATAAATATTCTTCGGGAAGTAGGATTGATTGGGCATTAAACATCTTGATTTCTTGAGACTTGAAACTGAGTTGATGTCTGAGTATTTTTTGAGATTAAGAAAAAAATACAAAAAGGAAGTCCTAAATCAGATTTGAAACTGCTTAACTAGATCTGGTTTAGCCCCTAACCAGCCCTCAAATAGATAGTGGACCCACTTAAAACTTTCCAATAGATGTCCAAATCCTCAGGGGTCAACCTTAAGCCTTTTTCTTGCTTTTTTAGGTCTTCAAAGCTTGCTTATTTGATTGATGTACTTGCTGAACCTTCTATACCAGATCTGAAAAATGCCCTAGATTAACACAAAACACAGTATAATTCTCAACCGAACCACAAGAAAGGGACGCCCTTGATGATCCACTGGAAACCTACTAGGGCACACTTTTTCAGTGGAGCACAATTTGAAAATTCACAATATTTATTGAGATACGAATTTTCTATATTTTTAGTGCTTTTCCAAAGATTATATTGTTTTGCATTTTTCTAATATATATAACATAAATTTGATTAAAAAAAGGTTGAATAAGAGGAGGGGTTAGACCTTAGTCCTTAACCCTAGGGCAATAAGAGATCAAAGTTGATGTCCCTTCTCAAATTGGTTATTCAAGATTTACCAATTAGGGCAAATAGACTAGTAACCCTAGATTGGTCAAAGTAGACTTAGCCTAATTAGAGCAAAAAATGAATTCCAAGGCCCAAATATAGAGATCTCTTTCAAGAGGAAAGTCTCCTCAAACAAGATGGACAAGATGCAAGCAAAACCATAACTTCCCTTGCTTAAGGTGCACAAGAGCAATGTCAAACAAGAAAATTAAACGATCTTACCAACATCCACCAAGAAAAGAGCAAGAGAAATCTTAGGTCCTTCCTTAGCCTTGAGTTATAACAACCATTCACTTGGATCAACCTTGAGAGAGATAGCAAACCCTAGAACATCATCATTTAGCCTTCATCACAAGAGAATATGCCCAAAAGAGAAGTGCGCCTAGCCATCATATTTGAACTCTTGTCTTGTTACAAATGAGAGGGAGGTGCTCTTTAGTTATATGGAGCAACCTAGCCTCTTTAACTTTAGAGCCCACCTTATTAAAAGATAAAATATTTCAAAATTAGGGTTTGTCACACACAAGCCACAGACTAAACTGCAAAAGGACTAAAAATAATGATAAAGTGATGCAAATGGCTTCAACCAAGTGGAATGTTGAGCCTAAAGGAGGATGTCATGCCCCAACTAACTCCATTGATGTGTTTTCCCCTCAATGTCCTCCTTTCTTTAAAGGTAAGGCTTTCTTGATAGGATGATGTCATACATCAAAAGAGAGGTCCAAGTGGGCATAGATGAGGTATGCTAAAGCGGGCATGACAACCCTTACACCTGCAATCACCTCTACAAAACATAAATAGAAGTGTGGCTAGGAGACCCTCAGCCATGTGTCATTATGGATCAGCTCCCAGAAGCACTGGAGCACCTACCTAGGGCACAAATGCCCAGCATGCTGAGGGACTTTCACCCATCAAGGGGTAGTCAGGAAAGCCACAAGGCAAATACTCCTTGAAATGGGAACCAAGAGAATCTGCCATGACCAGACGAAGGGTCTTGAGCCTCTCTAGACCAACACTTTTACATAAGAAAGACCAGACTTGGCCTTTTACAACGGCAAAAGACCCCCACATATGCTACCGTTCAAGTGTTGGGGGGGGGTGTGCAGGTTGTATAGGGAACCTAAGATGACTTATGTCATTAGTGATCCTCAAAAACCACCAACTTCCCATCCTACAACGATAACATTGGGAATTTTATCCTCAGCAACAAGCCATTTTTATTTATAATTTTGAACTGTTGATGTGTGAGGAAAATAAATTATACCCCTCAGTCCTATGGACCTTACATTTCTCTGGTACATCTTGAGGGCCACACTGCAGACAATCTGGGGCGTAACAGGGTGCCGAGCATTTTTCAGTTGTTTTCTACTTATTTATGCTATTACTAAATTTGTGGGTAATAGTTTAAGATATATGCATTTTTTTGATTGATTACTGTTTAGTATAATTTCCTGTTAACATTCTTTAATTTACTGCATCCATAATATTTCCAAGATAGTTTTTTTCTTTCACATTCCATATCTTTATCTATTGGTAGAAAATGTTCTCTCCTTTTACTGCATCCATAATATTTCCAAGATAGTTTTTTTCTTTCACATTCCATATCTTTATCTATTGGTAGAAAATGTTCTCTCCTTTTACTGATCATTTTATTTTAATATACTTGATAAATACATATACATTTTGTTAGCAAGAAAAACTACTAATTTTAATTGCATTGTACAGAAAATGCCGAACATACACCTGTTTCACGTCTTGCCGCAGGGGCTTGCGCAGGAATAATTGCCATGTCTGCAACTTACCCAATGGATATGGTTCGGGGGAGGCTGACTGTCCAGGTATGTTATGCATGATATGGAAGTCCTGTTCATGACTACTTGAACTTTAGTGCACTGGCATCTATGAAAAGGAAAACTTGCTAACCAGAACAGTTTCAATTACTGCTGATAATGATATCCTATTATATTCTCATCATACAAGATTGGGTGATTTTGATTGCAGACAGAAAACTCTCCAAATCAGTATCGTGGTATGTTCCATGCTATGTCAACTGTCTTGCGTGAAGAAGGTCCAAGAGCTTTATACAAAGGCTGGTTACCATCAGTGATTGGAGTGGTGAGTTTGAATATGTATCCTCCCTTTTCTAGGTGGTCACATACCCTTTTTCTTCTTCTTGTTCTGGTGACTATCGTAGAGGGATCAAGATGAACATGAATCCATGTATTCATAGAGGACTTTTGGAATATTTGTTTTGATGGGAATAGTAGAGCATATTCTCCAGGGAATGTTTGCTATAGCATGATATGTATTCTTGGAGCCCTAAGCTTAATTTATTAAAATTTTTGATGCACACGAAATTTGATTAGGTGCTTGCTGTCCATTGTTGATGCTGCATATTTAAGGATTATAACAAGTGACAGACTGCAAATAGGTTTTAGAACCATAAAACTGTATTAGGAAAATGAAGAATATGTTATAACTTATGCACAAAAAAATGAACCATGATTTGGTGTAGTAGGTTGAACGACAATATGTCATTCATGTAAGTTATTTCTTTACCATATATGGTTAATATTGTGTCCAAGTCATCTCAAAATATTAACACCATTTCTGTAAGTGCGGGCTATTAGATTTGTGGTTTAATGTTTTCACTTAAATTTGTTGGTACTAGATGTTCAAAGGCATAATAAGACCAACATTAGCTCAACTTCATAGATAGTTGATGCCTTTGCTGATCGAAGTACATTAATGGTATTAGATGTTTTGTCCGCAACTAGGAGAACTACTATAAACACACATTTAGCAGGTTTAATGGCTAATAGTTAGCCTTCATTTAATGAAAAGAGTGGATATTGATATAAGAAAATAAGGCTGATGTTACATACTGGTCAGAAGTGCATGTGATAGATAGCCTAGTTTAGAAAGATTGGATCAACTCGAGATAGGATTACGTTGTTAGATTTTTATCAATTTAGACAGTATTATCTTAGGATCTTATCTGAGAGAATAACATGCACAACAATCAATCACAAGAGACAATAGACACATATTTTCCTCGGGGAAACCATAAAAGAGAAAACCCCGCAACTTCCTCAGAGATAGAATAAGCACCAATGGCAGCAGTAAAACCCAAAGACAGTAAGATGATCTTCGACAGCTATTCTCTCTCTTATCTCAGCTCCTTCTCTCTCACTCATGCGCTACAACTGAGTGTGAGTGACTGTGTGATAAATAGAGAGGCTCACTCTCTATTTATACTAGTTTCCGACTTGACAATAACTTACCAGGGCTGACTTCTCTAGGAGAGTCTAATAACCCTAGTGCCCCACAACTGCAGGGACTTTAACCCCTGATCAACAAGGAGGGTTAACCTCTATGACTTTACATGACTTGTTTACATTATTGATTCTCCCGATAGGAACATCGGGGACTAATCAAATACAATATATGAAATACATAAGTGAATACATTCCGAAGTTACAAATACATCAACACTTTGTTATCACCAACCTTGTAGTTGCCTGTGTGAGGTGGATCCAGGATGGATGGTAGAGGGGCAAGCAACTAAGGGGTGGAACCAAGACTGCCTAGACCCCCAAATGGATGGTTGTCACGTCAATCAAGGCAGCCTTCACTTTATGTTATTTGAGTCCAAGACAACAACGGGGGAGACTCGGATCTACTCTCGACAGGAGAGATCAGACCTAGACACCAGAATAGATCAAATGTGGCTTTGAGGTATGCAAGGTGTAAGGTAAATGGAAACCCTAGCTCTAGGGTTTAGGTACTAGCAACTGATGGAGATGACCACTGTCTTGGGAAATGTAACTGTGACAGGGTAAGCAAGGACAGAGTTGGGACTGTCTAGTACCAAGGAGACAGACTTAGTGAAAGATAGGTAACTTGAGTTATCAATGAATGTTGGCAAAGAGAACAGGATTAAGGTCAATTTAGGGCTAGCGCTAGAGATAGGAGATCAGTGCCTTTCGTGCATTAGGCAATGGAGTCAGTATCAACACAACGTTTCAGTGAACCCACTTGGGATATACCCTGATCTATGGACCCAGAAAAGGATTTGGCCTGGAAGATTTAGGTTAGAAGATAATCAGCAGAAGGAGGGCTAGCGCTAGGGTTTGGAGAGGCGGATCTGCAGATCTAGTGCCACCAGGAGACTATCAGCTCAGCGTTGGAGGGGAAATGAGATCAAGATGGCCCAATCTACAAACTCAAGTCAGAAAATTTCAGGAAAAATCAGATCTGGAAAAGTCAAAATCTGATGAGGGGGGCTAGGAGGATGAAAGTTAGTTTTTTAGATCTAGGGCAACTTGGTAGGAACTAGCTCAGTGTTGAGGGTGATTTGGACTGTGTGGGACCCGATCTATCAATCTATGAAATCAGAAATCAGAAAAAGTCAAAACCCTAGTAGGTCAAATTTTCAGTGGGGGGTAATGCAGTTTTCAAGCTAAAAATCAGATCTAGGTCAAACTAGCAGGAATTTGACCAGCGTTGCAGTAGATTCAGTGAAGGGGAGGCCCGATCTATGAAACCCGACAGTGGTTTGGCCAAAGATCGGACGGTTCCCAGTTTTAGTACTTTTTACGGTTTTTAGTATTTTAGGAGTTTTCAGAAAAATGGAAGGAAAAGCAGGTACAATGGATTCAGATCTGTTAAAGAGGAGAGTTATTTGTTGGATCGTACCTGGAAATGCTTGTAGAAGTCTTAACAGTGATGATCTTTGTTATCTCGATCAATTCTGGAAGATCCAAGTGATTTCTATGACAGATGTAAGCTCCAAGCCACTAATGCGCCCCCTACCCTGCAATGAGCAAACGTCAACAATATCAGATTTGCTAAGACAAGATAAAGAAACTAAATGCTATAGGAAAGTAAAAAGAAGAAATCATAGATCATAATGAAACTAATGAAAACCCCCTGATCCAAGACAAAGATAATCGAGTGAGTTGAGGTCTCCCTGCAAAAACGCTCCTGCCAAAATGCCCTCCTGTAGACAAGACAATGATAGCAGAAAAAATATAGATCTCACATGAATTTCCACAATGCTAGGAAGTAGAAGACTATTCAATCACCATTTGAGAACATCAGATGCAAAGCAGATCCAGAAAATATCCACAGAAAATCTTTCTATTAATCAGATCCAAGAGCCAAAGACCCCTTACAAATGAGAGGGGATCGCACTCAATAAAAATGAATAAAGCTCATGGTGGGTCTAGGGGGTATTAACTAACACCCCTAGTGTGTTCCCATGGCACAATAAAAATAAATATATATTTTTAAATGCAAAATAGTGCCTCTTTGAGGAAATCGTGAGTCTCCAAAAGCTTTAGAAAATCATAAAATATGTCGAAGAGATGGATGTGGGTCCACCAAAGTGCTGAAACTGCTGGAGGAGGGAAGACATCACACTCATCATCAAAACTCATCCATGCCATTTCCTTGCCTCAGTAGCCCAAATTGAATTCTTCAGTAGCCATTTTTATTATTTTCAATCTGCCTCGGGAAACATGATATGGCCCAAACTGCCTCCCAGAGTGCCAGCGTTGTCAAACTGAGCCCACTAGGCTCTTTGGAAGGGGGGTAAAATGGTAAAAACAATTGGCTGGACCACCCCCTCCTCATACAACGCCCTAGGTGAACCAATCAAATCACCTCTCTGCTCTGACAGACCATTCAACATGGCAAAGCTGCACCCAGATGGTATACTGAGACAAATCATCACTATAACTGCCCGGAACTGAAAACAAGCCCTCTCATTGGAATTAGGGAGTCCAAATCCATCTAAGATGCATACTCATACACCCTACAAATCTCTGGATGATCAGGAATAATATCCAATTTTCCCAAACATATAGAATAATAATCTATAAATGATTAAATAATAATATAACCCAGGCTAACATCAATCTGCTGCAAGTGTTTAGAGGTTAAGACATGCTCTACAAATCATTCAAATAACAATTATAACAAGTAGCAATCATTTCACTCGCCATCTATCAAACAAATATAGAGTTTCATTAATTAACTATAACTCAGACCAAACTTTCAAGACCATACTCACTTCATAGTTGTAATCATTTTGCTAGTGAAGGGTGAAGGCTAAAAATCAACTGGTTAGGCTAAAGGGTGACTACCAACCTGACACTGTGACACTTCGGATATGGAAAGGGGATACTCACTCTAACATATGCCGGACAAGCAACAACATAGGGAATGGCAGTGTCTCACAAATGGATAAGTTATGTTTAGAGGTGCTTATTCACCTTGACAAATTTCCATAGCTTTGGTCCATGCATTTTTTACACGGATTTTTATTATTAAGGCTTCATGCATTCATGTATGTTTAAAAACACTACTTTTCATGAATGGGCTTTCACAAGATATTCATTTCAATATACTTTAGAGCCAATTTCATTAGGCTTGCCTTGCACTCATGTATGTTAAAAAACACTACATTTCATGAATGGGTTTTTTCATAAGATATTCATTTCATTTCCAAATACATTGTATTGATGGTAGCACTATTTGTTTCAGGTTTAGCCAACACAACCTAGGCAACTTAGAGCCGAGACAGAAATAAACAGGGAAGTTTATCCAACAAAGAGGCCCTAGTGGGGAAAGGTCCTCCATGCCACAAGTCAAGTAGTAGGTCGGGTTGTAAACATAACTGGAAGGTAATGGATGGGTGGAGATAGTGAACAATGAGGCCAACACTAGAAAGACAAAGTATGGTGGGAATGATCACATCTATTCTCCCCAAGAAGGGTAAAACCAATGAGTATGGGTTAAGAACTTCTAGGTCTAAGTTGGTGTTAGGATTATTAATCCTCCCTTGTCCAAATTTGGTCATATGTCTAAATCGGGAGTCCATCCAGTCTATTTATAGTCATTAACACCATTGAGTCCACTTGACCTAATTGGGGCACATGTTTCAGTTACTAAAGTGTGGGGAACACTAATTGAGG
Source organism: Pseudotsuga menziesii (assembly GCA_001517045.1). Taxonomy (NCBI): domain Eukaryota; kingdom Viridiplantae; phylum Streptophyta; class Pinopsida; order Pinales; family Pinaceae; genus Pseudotsuga; species Pseudotsuga menziesii. The sequence goes on from LPNX010170637.1 coordinate 379,470, forward strand.
CTCATTGCCACTGATTGCACTTGATTGCATCAGTTTAGGAGCCTCCTAGACCAATCCCTACAATTTAGGAAGCCACTGGGAGTGCCAAAACCAACCAAGGTCAGTTCACTTCAGTTAATGACTAGTCAAGCTAAGTTAGGAGTCAGTGACATTCAGTTCTAGTCCGCTACATTCAGTTAGCGCTAGGTTTACTTGACTGAACACATGTGGGGCGCATTTCTCACCTACCACTGTCAGTTAACCTTAGTCAACACTGAATGTAACACTTGAGTTATGTTTTAGAGCTCCGATGAACTCCAGTTATGGTTTAGACAAGGTCAGTTAACTATTGAGTCCTCCGATGGTGATTTAGACAAGGTCTTGGTTACCTACAGTCAAGTAGAGTCTAATCAATTCGAACTTCCTCATGTGGATTCGAATTGCTTGTGGCTATTAAAGCCATTGTACTTCATTGTAATTATCTATCTAATTACTCTTTGATTAATGAAAAGCATTCACAGCTGCAAGCCATTTTTGCACTGTTTCATTCTTCAATAACTGAGTAAATTGTGTGATCTATCATGTGAGTTATGTGTTTGTCCACAGATCTATGTGCTCAATTTAATAGTAGGGACATACATACATAATATCAATACAACCAAGTCCACATATTTATATGACCGCTAGATCATGACACTAGATGCTAAGACATGCCACAAGAATAAGTATAAAAGCAATAATAACCAATCACAAGATAATATCTGCCGAGTCATATACATGTAAATAATCAATCTGAACCAACAATTGTCCAATGAAAAATTGTTGCTGTAAATCTAGGCACTACTGACTCCTCTGCAAATGGCTAAATGATTACATCAGTCCTCAAATCTGAGTGTCCTGAGACTCAGTCATGACATGGGAAAGTACTATAGTCCATCATCAAGTAGTGATCCATCATAGATGCTCTTCTCATCATCTCATATGTAAGGGAACTGGCTGAAAAAGTGTATTGAATCTGAAAAATAGATTATGGTAGCCCGACTGCTGTATATGTGATACAGTTGGCTCTTCTCAAACTCAAGGGGGGCTTCCCTCAAATATGGTTACTAGAGCAATACCTAATGAGGTTCAAGGTGATGTGAAGAGTAGCTCTAGAAAGCATTTTTAGTAAAGGAATATGTAATAGGAGACTCCAAATTTACGATATCTATCGAAAATCTTCCTCAAATGCTTCACATGGTCATCCCTTTCCTTGGAGAAAATTGTCAAATCATCTTGATAGATCGCAATGATCTTGCAGATTAAATCACTAAACGCTTGATCCATAGCCCTTTAAAAGGTGGAACTCGCATTCAGTAATCCAACTGGCATTCTTATATATTCATAGTTTCCCCACGGAGTGGTAAATGTTGTTTTTCCCTTGTCTTCCCTTCTAATTTGGACTTGGTTGTACCTCGAAAAACCATCTAACATGTACAACATCCCAACCCCTGTGACACTTTGCAACAAATTTTCCATATTGGGTAAAGGGTAATTATCTTTGAGAGAAGCTTGGTTTAAATTTTTGAAACCTATGCATATTCTAATCTCTCCGCCTTCTTTCTTACTATCACAGGATTTGATACCCAGGTTGTGTGCTTCACAGGACGAATGATTCCGACGGCTAACATTTTTTCAAGTTCCTTTTTGATTAGGGGAGCTAGCTTAGGATTTACATTGCGAAGCTTTTGCGTATTAAGGTTTGGATCCTTCTTTCAAAGGGATAATATGCTCTATGATAGACGGATCATAAGTCTCTAAATCATTATAAGTCTAGGAAAAAACATCCTTAGACTCTTGAATCAGGTTTTCAATCTCGTTTTGCTCTTTGGGGAAAGTGTTCTTTCTAATCTTAACCATTTTAGGGGAAACAAGAGTTCCTATGTTTATCTCGATGGCTTCATCAACAGGCTCAACCCTTCTTCCCTTGTACTCATCATGCCTATTAAAATTCTTCTCTAAAGGTATAGACAATTCGATGGCATCTATATCACATAGTGACTGATTCTGCATTTGATCTTCTAAAGTGATAGCGTTATCTTGAGGAAAATCAATACAATGCAAGAAACGGATTATCTGAGCATCATTTTCAAAAACATGGCAATGATCTTGATTATCACGGAGAAATGGCCTAAACAGAACTTCTATCTTGCATTTCTTTACTTTGATGTATTCAGGAATTTCCTAAGTGCACACAATTACAAATAAGGCATCAACAAGTGTGTTTTCCTCCCGAGGGACTGCTCTAATTGAAAAAGCATCAAACATCTCTATGGCATCCCATACTGCATTTCGGTAGCTACGCAGTCTATCGTTCTTAGCTACAAACTGATTTTTTACCTGAGAGACTATTAAGTTTGAATGACCGATTACGCTTAAACACTTGATCTTCATGTCTCTAGCTAGTTCTAGTCCTAAAAGCAGAGCTTCATATTGGACCACATTGTTGGTGCAATCAAATTCCAACTGGAAGGAATGCAAGGTTTCTTCTCCTGCAGGTGAAACCAGGATAATTCCAGCCCCTACACCATGTCTAGACTTAGCACTGTCAAAATGCATTTTCCAAATGTTACTAGGAGGGAAAGGATGCGGTCTAGATTCTTCCCAATAATTCGCTAATACCATAAAATTTCGAACATCAGTGGCATGCATAGGATCATCAAACAAATGGTCTGGAGTTTCTACATGCTCCATCATGGGTGGCTCATTCATTAATTTCATCGAGGTGGTCTCACTAATAGGCACTGTTGCGTACGTGAGATCTAGTTGAATGGTACCTCTTAATTTCGCTGCCCACTCTCTAGAAAGGAGCATGCCCGAAACATCAGGAATATCAAAGGCCAAGACATTCATAGTGATCTCAATATCTGGATAAGCCTGCCAATTTCATCTTTAAATTTTCAATCACTCCCTTAGATTCTGTTACCACCTAAGTTGTACTTGGTGGATATTTCAAGCGAGCTGACGAAGTGGAACAAGTATACTTGTTTATTCTTCAGAGTTCAGAAGTTCGCCAGGCTTTTTCTGGGAGTCTATTCGGATTTATTTTGTAACACATATTCATACCCCCTTGGGGAAAATTGTAAAAAATGTCCTAGCATTTAATTTTTTATAAAAGGCTCGGTTTCCCGAACTTCAGCATCAAACCTACTAGCCCAGAGTGTTTTTTCCCTTGGTTATTATTGGTTGTTGAACAAACGACTAATAATTTTTGAGTTTTTCACTCACACCTCCAAAGTTGGGGTAGTTGGCTTGGTGTTTCGGCCTTAGGAGGTTATTAGAGCCTTCATTTCAGTGTTTTTCAATATGCTAGGCATTCATTTTGAGTTGTATGGACATGTACTTGGTCCCCCTAGAGTTTCGTCGGATTATGAGAAAAATAATTTTTTTTCGTTTTTTTAAGCCATTTTTTAATGGTTTAATTAAAAAATTTCAAAATGTGATAAAAGTCAGATACGGAGTCCGTTTCTGACATGGGGATGCTCGTTTTGACACTTAAAGCATAATCTTTACCCCATGGATCACTTTCCACTTCAGTCGGGCAGCCAGAGCACCCTGTAAGGCATTATTGGGCTAAAAATGCATCAAATTAGCATTTTAATGCTAGATTTGGACATTTTGACACTAAAGTCAATTTAAAAAAAAGTCAAATCAATTAAAAAAATTGATTTGAGTGACATGGAAAGGGTCCCATGTGACTAGCGATTTATGCATCCACTCATATGAAGTCAAACTTTGGTTTAAAAAATAAAATAAAATAATAATGAACCAAGTTATAACATGATGGTGACGTCAAGTTTATGAGGAAGTTGTGAGCATGGTATGGGGAAGGGGTGGACCCCCTCTCATATTTAAAACATTACCTTGGCTTAGACCAAGTTGGAATTACATGTTTTAAACTTTGGATAGTGGAGGCGCATGAGGTAGTTGAATACACTCATGTGAGTTGAGGGTGACATCAAGGCTAAGTAAGAATCGCTAGCTTGGTGGGTGAGGGCGCTACTATGGAGTGGACACTCACATCCATGTTATGTCGTGACTTTTCATATCGGTTAAAGTTTTAAAACATTCCATTAGACATTGGGTGGTGACGTCAACTCTCCAAGGGAGGAGCTCACGCTACACTTAATGCCTTGCGATAGTTGGAAAGTGTGGACCCCTCCTATCCACGTCACATTTGGATTATGAAGTGATTTACCATACATTGTTTGTTGTTTTATTAAAAGAAGCGAATCTAATTTCGGAGCTCACGTCATCACATAGCCGTACAATCGCGTGAGGGAGATCATGGCATGCGATTTGGTTTTGGTGAGTTGGATTTTGGGAGTTGGAGTGAGATTGCCTACCTCATCTGAGGTGGCACCTCTCCCATACAATCTCTTTAGTTAACTGGATAATCACCCCACCGATTTTGTTGATTGGTTCAGTTCAGCTTAGCTCAACTCAGTTACACGTCGGGTCGATCTTCAGTATTGATGAGGCCCCCTGGGTCTCTCTTTTCCTATATAAGCAGGTCACCTCTCCATTGTTCAAGATCGAAAGGTGGAACCTCTGCTTGCATACATTGTAATATTTTATGAGTATTGTTAATAAAAGGCTTTGGAGGCAATTTCTGTGTGGGATCCATAGATGTTTGGTTGATGTTTTCTTTATGCTAATTGAGGTAATCTGTATCAACTCTTTTCATATTTTGCAATTGTCGTGATTACTTGTCTTCGTAAGGAAATTTACATTTTGGTAAGAATAGGAAGTGATTCTTGTTAGGTTACTTCTTATTGTGGAATATATTAGATTACCAAGTTTTANTTGATTATTATTTCACACAAGTGCTTTTAATCCCCTTTGCATGTTGTTGAAGGTATTTTACAGGAAACCCAAGCTAGATAATTTGATGAGCGAGTGGGCTCTCCTTCTTCTCCAGTAATTTCGAAAGAAGAAGCATCATCCCTCGGATCTCACCAAAGGAGGCGTCACCATCCCTTTTCTACTTCTTGCTCCACTCGGTTCTATCACTTCTTGATCCAAAAAATCTTCAAATTTACTTTGGTTACCGTTCCTTTGCCTAGATCTACATTTCAAGGACATATATAAAGTAGATTTAAGTTTTCAAATCTGGATCTAATTGCATAATTACAAGTTGTTCTTTTAAACATTAGATCTAGCTTTCTTCTTGGAAGTTTAAAGTTAAAATTTCAGGGTACTTGGTTAAGAAAATTAAAGTGCTTTCATTTGATTTATCTAGCATTTTAGTGCTTGAGATTTGCTTGCCATTCTTTTCAAGAGACAAGCAAAGATCCTAAGAAGGCAAGCTTTCTAGCTTGCCTTAGTTGTTTCCTTTTTTTTATATAGTCAGTTGTTACTTGGATTTTTTTTGTAATTTTTGCATGTTGTCCAAAGACACTTACGAAGTGTTTTTGGGCATCTTTCACTGACATTAGCTTGCTGGTTTTTAGCAGGCCCATCAAAAAAGAGAAGGAAACTCTGCCCGAAAATACCTTTTTGGGACATTTGGAGCTCCCAGGATGCTTTCCCCTTAGCTGGGCTTATTTTCCTTATATTTTGTAAGCCTTTGGATCCCAGATAACAAGGACCAAAGAGTATTTCTGCTGGAGCATTGTAACCGATTAATAATAGCAAGTTTGAGTAGGCTCGTTAGAGCCCGCTCCCCATCCTCCCTGGGGGATTTGTGTCGGTGTCCCTTTTTTATGATTTTCAAGTTTTAGTTAGTTTTATCTTTATTTCCGATTTAGTTGTTTATGTGATCAAGGAAGTAAAATAAATACTTACCCCACACTCTCCCGAGTAGCCCGAAAGGGTGTAAGAGATTCGTGGTAGGATTAATTAGAAAATATCTCTTTTATTTATTTTGTTATTCGATTTTTAAATCAATCCGACCGTTGCTTTCCCGAGTACCCGATAGGTGAAAGAGACTCTTCGGTCGTCATCTAAACAACTTACTGTTACATCTCTAATAAAATAAACCAAGACTCTTCCCCGTATGCGTAAAACTATTCACAGACCCCAGAGGTACGTAGAATGAACCAAGGTAAGCCTCTACCTCCCTGGAAACGGCCCCAAAAATGTTATCACGGATCTTGTAGTTTTTCCGATATAGAAATCCAATACAGGATGGAAGAGGGGACGGACAAGCAAAGCCGTAACCTACATAAATCCTAACCCCCACAAGATGGATGGTTGTCACGTCGGTTAAGACTTCCTTTACTTTATGCCACTGAATGCCCAAGTGACAATGGGGGAGACCCGATCATATCCTGAAAGGATAGATCTACAGTTAATCACCAAATCAAGCTAAGAAATGTGAATACATAAGGTGAGAGCTAGAAACCTTAGATTTAAGGGATAAGCCACAATTTAAGGAATATTCGAGTACGAGTGCTTAAGGATTATAGAAATGTTACTCGAATGAAATGGATCAATGACTTAAAGAGTTTAAATCAGATCTAGGGTTGGTGTGTTTGTTCAAACGATTAAAACTGGGGACCCAGGGTGGATTTAAGTGAAGATATTTAAAATACCCAGAACGAGATTGATATGGAGAATTTAGGCTTGAACACAACTACTTGGATGCAACATTCAACGATATGAAATTGCAAGCAAAATAAAAAAAAGAAACAAGGGGAAACTGGTTGACAGGGCAAAGAGGGCGTTTTCTCCTGTAGTGATCAGTGCCTGGAGATGGGCAGATGGACTCCAATGATGATGCCTAGAAGGTGGAAGACGTTTTGGGGGATGGCCGACAAAACCCAGATCGCCGAATTTGTAGATTCCCAGGGCAAATCGATCTGGTTGTTTTTCCTAATTCTATTGAAGGTTTTTTCAGTAAAAGCAATGATGGGCAATACATGCAAAAATTAAATAGAGAGGAATTTACCTGTGTGACGTACCTGGATCTTGTAGATGACCTCTAAAGTGATGAGGAATACTACTTTCATGATTAAATGAGCATTTGCAGAGAATATCTTGATGTTGTTGAGCTTCAGCTATTGACCCTAGTGCCCCCTTCAACCTGCCAAGCCAGAGAAAATCAAATGGTAAGATAGATGAATGAGATTTGTAGAACAAGGAAAGGACAGGAGGTAAAAGTTCATAAAGAAAGAAATACTCCCTGAATCAAACACCCAAGAGCCGGGGCAAGGTGAGTTTCCCCACAAATGCACCCTCTTCCCTAGCACTCCTCCTTCCCTGCAGATGAATGGGTAAAGGAAAAAATGCAAAATCTATCTCGAAACAAACTTAGTACAGAAGAGCAAAAATGCCAATCATCATATCATCAACTCATTTACAAAAATCAGAAAGTAATCCCAGACAAATCTCTTTATTCAATATTTCGGTGTCGGAGCTCATGGCTTACAATGGGGGGGTCACCTCTCTTAAATAGTTTGAGAGTGTGTCCACATTTCAACTAGCTATCATCCGACAGTCGAGATTAAGACATCTTTGGTGGTGGAGATCAACAATACAAAGGTCAATACATTGATAAAGTGACCAAGTCAACAAGGGAGGCGCACTTTGCTCAAGGACGCGTATCCTAGGTGAAAGTCTCGATATAACATAAAGTGTGACATGATAATACATGAGAGGGGGTCACTAGGGGCTTAATTCACCCTAGGCCCCTTTACAACTTCAAAGCATATGATATAATAATGAAATACATCATTAGCCAAGTAGAGGGGGCACCCCTTTGGGGGTTTCCTAACTGACCGAGCCAAAATAAAATATTCCAGACAATTACTGAAGGACTGTCCAGGATGCTGAGACACATCATCTGCTAAAATTCCAAGCCATTTCCTTGACCGAGGAGGCGAAATTGATTTTTTAAGTAAAGTTCCTAGTTCATTTTTGCTGATACAATCTCTGGAAAATGATAAAATCAGCATAACTTTGTCCATGATGAGAACTGGGGCAAATTGACTGCTCTAGATGATCTGGAGACACAGAAGAATGGTATAAGTGACTACTCATACCCCATAGAAAATTGTACTGCTCTAGGAGGACCAAACACACTTCCATCTGTAATAAAATTTGATCATTTGGCCAATAATAAAGTGATAATAATTACTTATCAAGAGAATCGGGGCCAAACTTTCAAAACTGAAACCGCAGTATTGGTCTTGGGCATATCTGGAACAAATATAGATCATGTTGTTTTCTAAATAACTGCCTTGGAAACCATGCTTGACTTGGTCAACTGGCATTAGAGGAAATTTCAACTCAAAATGGGCCTCCTAAGGAAAATAATAAAATAATAGTTAAAATAATAAAATAATATTTATAATTTTGGAGGAAGAAAAGAAAAAAAACTATTTTTTTTGTTTGTAATTTTGACATATCTCCTTGTGTTTTTACTCAAATTTCGATTGGGAGAGCTCGTTGGATGCAGAGCATCCAACGAGTACCCACTCTGCATACTTTTGACGGACCCCGCTACCCCAAAAACAAGAAATACCTGAAAAAACGTGATGATGACATTTGAGTAAAAACACAGGGAGATATGTCGAAAATACCAACACAAAAGTAGTTCTTTTTATGATACCTATCCCCAAATTTATATTAAAAAATTGTTTAAGACCTATACGGTATTTCAAATTTAAAGCAATTTCATTGGCTAACACTTGATGACATGGAATTTGAATTAGGGTTGAAAGGCCCATTTTGAGTTGAAATTTCCTTTAATGGTTGACCAGGTCAAAGTACCCAAATTGAAGGTGAGATACTGCATCAATATGATCATGTAAACATCTAGGGGAAGAAATGCTCCATTGGTGTATATCAAAACAAACTTAAATCAATATTATTCATAATCATGGTGACAATAGTAATAATAGTAGAAGATATACCTGTGCTTCTAAAGAATCTTGGAACCCTCTGGAAGTCTGCTTGTTCATGCCATACTTACAACGTGTAAACAATATGCTACTGTTGGGTGAGGATGGAAAACCAAGGCTAAGGCAAAGAGGAATGACTTTTGACTGACTTCGACTTTGTGATTTCTCTGAATGACAACCAATACACTCAACCAAAGTGACATATACATGATAGATAGCAATAGGGGATGGAGGTGTCTCACAAGTGGACAAAGTACTTGGGCTTGTTTTCTGCGGACTCTAGCAAGTTTTCCTTTGCACTAATTTGCAAAATAGTTCAACCTTCAAAGGTAGGTGCCCTGGAAGCCTTCTTGGCTCCAGTACTGACAAAGACACAACCTTTGTAGGCTAGTATCAACCTATTGCGTTGTGGGGGCAAATGAGCTGAACACTATACAAAGAGTGAGTGCTCATCCTTTGACCATTAACCTTTTATCGATACATTTCACATTTCACAAAACATAGTAGCCAACCTACAAGAGCAGGTGCCCTAGAAAGCCTTCTGTGCTCCAGTAAATGACAAAGGCCTAGACCTGCTGCCAACGAGCAATCCATAGCCCTGACAGGGTTGCCTGTCCCTACTGCCCCTGTGGAAGGCAGACGAACCTTACATTATACAAAGAATGAGTGCTCAACCCCTTGGCCACTGACTACCTTTTAAAACATTTATACTTTTGCATCATTTAGATATAGCTTTTATGCGTACCGATGCTTTAGTGTTTAGCAACACTGTTTGGTGGAGCACTTGTTTTGAGGACTAAGGGAGAACTTCCCAGTGAACCCAACCACATACTTCATAGCCAAAGACACAGAAGGACTTGGAGTTTATCATGTATAGGGGTCAAGATGGGGAAAAGATATTCAATCTCACGAGTCTCAAACAGTCTAAGTCATGGGATGAAATTCCTAAATGGATGAACTGGATGTACGAGGACATGTGATACATGGAACCATCAAAGCACTAAGGTTTACTCTTTGTACAAACATGGCATGAGCAACAGTCTTAACATGAGGTCACCCTGGAAGCCTTCTTGGCTCCAGTACTAACAAAGACACAACCTTTGCAGGCTAGTATCAACCTGTTGCGCTGTGGCAAATGAGCCGAACACTATACAAAGAGTGAGTGCTCATCCTTTGACCATTAAACTTTTATCGATACATTTCACATTTCACAAAAGATAGTAGCCAACGTACAAGAGCAAGTGCCCTGGAAAGCCTTTTGGTCTCCAGTAAATGACTAAGGCCTAGACCTGCTGCCAATGAGCAATCCATAGCCCCGACAGGTTTGCCTCTCCCTACTACCCCTGTGGAAGGCAGACGAGCCTTACAAAGCCTTCTGGGCTCTAGTAAATGACTAAGGCCTAGACCTGCTGCCAATGAGCAATCCATAACCCCGACGGGTTTGCCTCTCCCTACTGCCCCTGTGGAAGGCAGATGAGCCTTACATTATACAAAGAATGAGTGCTCAACCCCTTGGCCACTGACTACCTTTTAAAACATTTATACTTTTGCATCATTTAGATATAGCTTTTATGCGTACTGATGCTTTAGTGTTTAGCAACACTGTTTGGTGGAGTACTTGTTTTGAGGACTAAAGGAGAACTTCCCAGTGAACCCAACCACATATTTCAAAGCCAAAGACATAAAACGACTTGGAGTTTATCATGTATAGGGGTCAAGATGGGGAAAAGATCGTCAATCTCACAAGTCTCAAAAAGTCTAAGTCATGGGATGAAATTCATAAATGGATGAACTGGATGTACGAGGACATGTGATACATGGAACCATCAAAACACTAAGGTTTACTCTTTGTACAAACATGGCATGAGCAATAGTCTTAACATGAGGTTAGCATAATCATCCTAACATGATAATCATAGGTGTTTGACATACATCATAGAGCAAAACTAAACCAAAGAATCATATACCTGATCTCACCATATATAACTGTCTACAACTGATAGGGCCCCTCTGTACTGTGTGGGTCAACTATGATTTGCTGCTCTGCTAAAATGAACTAGGTCATCATTGAAAGCATCTCAATGGACTCATGACTCTCAGTCCTGTCATGGAAAATCTGATGAACAAGTCTCTGGAATGGCTGAAGCTGTAATGATCCATTCTAAAACCCCATGTGACAAGTAGCTCGGAATAGAACAAGAGATAAGTCTGTATGTTGCATCATGGTAGCCCAGCTGCAATATATGGGATAACATCTGGATCCAACTGGGACAAGCGATCTAATGAAGATAGTGTTTGAGAACCTCAGAAATCTCTGGTTTGCAACACCATCAACAACAAATAATCCAACATTTCTTGTTTTCTGCTTCCTCTCCAGGTATTACCTGTTATCGACGCACATGGAAGCAAGAAATACCAGAGCAACATGTATGGGAAAAATATATGCACAAATAAACTAACATGAAATAAATGCTGGAAAGTAAAGTGCTGAAAAGCAAATTCTAATCTAATCATTTCAAATGCAATAAATGAACTAAACAAAGACAAAACTCAATAATTAGAAGATCCATACATCAATCAGACAGAAAACAAATTCGACTACTACTCTGAGAGCTTATTCAATCCTACCTACTCTAATTGATGATGAGAATATGACTTTATTTATGGGGGGAAATAATGTTTGAGCAATCTCCCATTAACTGGTAACTCAAGCTCCTCACCATCGAGGGATTCTAACCAAAAGGACCCCTTTCCTGCTATTTGACCGACTTTGTAAGGTCCCATCTAAAATTTTCAAGCTTACCATGATTTCCCAACTTTTCTTTATTCTTATCCCATAAGAGTAATACATCTCCAACCTTGAAATCTTCGTTCCGAGTGCTTTGGTCAAAAGTGCCCTTAATTCTTTCTTGCTCGATTATTGTTTTGTCAAAAGCTTCTCTTTTGTTTTCGTGTAATTCTACCAAGTTATCTATCTTGGCTTGCATAGCTTCTTGGTCAATCGGGCACTGATCTAACAACTTATAGACTGGTATCTGCAAGTCGATGGGAAGCCTACAATCTCGGCCATATACTAATTGAAGCAAGGATTTTCCAGTGATCCTTTTTACCGTGGATCTGTCTGCCCATAAGGCGTATTTTAACTTGTTATCCCAACTTCTTCTGTTTTCTCCCACCATTATTTTCAGAAGTATTACCAAGTGTTTGTTGCTAGATTCAGCTAAACCATTTGCTTGAGGGTAATAGTTGGAAGAGTGAGACAAAACTATGCCATGATTGAAACAAAAGTTATTCATTTCTATTTTATTGAAAGCTTTTGCAATCTCAGTGGTTAATTTTAAGGGACAACCATACCTCGATATAATGTTTTCTTCCAAGAACTTGATTATGACTTTAGCGGTAGCCTTCTTTGTAGGGACAACCTCAACCCAACGGGTGAAATAATCAGTGCAAGTTAAAATGTACTTGAACCCGTTAGTTGAGTTTTGATCAAATGGGCCCACAAAATCCATTCCCTATTGTTGAAAAGTAGCTTCAATGATTATAAGGTTCAGAGGTAAGACAGGCAATCTTGGCCTTCCTGAGAAGAATTGACATTCTTGACATGACCTAACAAAGTAATGGACATCTTTATATAACGTAGGCCAATAATATGCTGCACGCATGATTTTAGCAGCAGTTGTTCTAGGTGCATAATGCCCACCGCACAACCTAGAATGCATCTCTCTTATAATGACTTTCTATTCTTCTAGATTGACACAGTTAAGAATGATTCCATCAGGATTCTTCCATCCTAAACCGTCTCACGTTAGAACACACTGTTAAGATTCCATATGCTAAGCTAGATTATCAGCATTCAACTTCAATTTCATAACTAAAACATGTAGACAGGATCATTGAAAGAAACAGTATCACAAGATTAACACAGATTTACCCTGGGAAAACCCTAATGGGAAAAACTCAGCAAAAGCTTCCTCAATATAGATGATCAAAAGATAAAAGATGAAACTCCAGACTTATTCCTCTCCTCCTTGCAGCTACAACTATCTCTCTCTTATGCGCTACGCAAGTGAGTGTGAGTGTGTAGAAATGAAGAGAGCCTCACTTCTATTTATATTCTTCCGTTCACTTGATTTTCCACTCAACAAGTCGGCCCCAGTAAAATTGACTAGGCCAACTTCTCTAGGAAGACTCTAACAACTTAATATTATATTGACTAGGGTGCTAATGACCTGACTTACAACGGAGGGAATTTCCTCATGACTCTTAGTAGTTCTCCTGATAGGATCATCGGGGTATAATGAAATACAAATGATTCTCCCAATAGGAACATCGGGGATATTAAGTGAATACACTTCAAAGTTACAATAATTCAACACCCCCCTTAACGAGAAGGGTATTCTACAACAACATCAACAACAGTAGCATGAGAAGGAGAGAGGTCATCTTCAACATCATCAGGGTGATACATCTATAGATCATTGGACGCTTTTTCAACATCTTTGTCATATAGTCTTCATCTTCAAATTCAGCGGCAGCAACATCATTGTCAGCATTTTAGTCTTCATCAATCAACAACATCATCATCAAAAATACATTGAGCTTTCGATCATCATCATCATAATTCTCTGAGCATCATCATCATAGTCTGATCTTTCGATCAACAACATCATCATCGTCATCATACTCTGATCTTTCGATCAACAACATCATCGTCATCATCATACTCTGATCTTTCGATTAGTAACATCATCATCATCAACAACGACCTGTAATCCACAGTACGAAGAGAAAAGCCTTCGGATCACTTTTAGGGCTTACGTCCAAGGATGATACAATCCTACCACATTCTCGACGATCGAAGTCATCAGATGCAATTACGGGATAATCATTCCCTATCACTTTAGGACTAAGTCCAAGGATGGTGCAATCCTACCACATTCTCGCAGACCGAAGTCTCCAGATACAGTTTAGGACAAATGTCCAGGGATGATACAACCCCACCACATTCATGGGGATTGAAGCCTCCGGATAAAGTTTAGGACAGATGTTCAGGGATGATACAACCCCACCACATTCACGGGGACCGAAGCCTCCAGATACAGCTTAGGATAGATGTCAAGAGATGATACAGCCCCACCACATTCATGGGGACCGAAGCCTTCGGATACAGTTTAGGATAGATGTCCAGGGATGATACAACCCCACCACATTCATGGGGACCGAAGCCTCCGGATACAGTTTAGGATAGATGTCCAGGGATGATACAATCCCACCACATTCACAGGGACTGAAGCCTCCAGATATAGTTTAGGACAGTTGTCCAGGGATGATACAACCCCACCACATTCTCGAGGACCGAAGTCACCGAATCAGTTTAGAACAAATGTTCAGGGATGATACAATCCTTCTTCTTTCTCGGAGACATAAGTCTAGGGATCACTTTAGGACAAATGTCCAGGGATGATACACTCCCACTGCAACATCACTGCTCCCCCTTTCGAGGAAGGTCTTTTCGAACAACACCAAGCTTGTCTCGAAAGTATTCGAACTTTACTCGAGACAGAGGCTTCGTCAACACATCAACAACTTGTTCATCGGTACTCACATACTGGAGCTTTAAGGCGCCCTTCTGTATCATATCTCGGATGTAGAAATACCGGATTTCTATGTGCTTCGATCTATCATGGAACAGTGGGTTCTCCGTCATCTTTATACAACTCTGCTTATCACATAGAATCACTGTGGTATCTAATCCAGGTTGAATAAACCAGACATCAGCTTCTGAAGCCATATGGCTTCATAATTAGCAGAGCAAGTTGCTATATATTTTGCTTCAGTTGTGCTAAGAGCAATACTGGATTGTTTCCTGCTAAACCATGAAATCATAGCAGACCCCACACTATAACATCCACCTGATGTGCTTCTTTTGTCTGAGACACTTCCAGCCCAATTTGCATCTGTATAGCCATACAATCTGTAATCATGGTTTCCATCATAGTATAAACTAGAGTCTATAGTCCCTTTGAAATATCTCATCACATGTTTTGCAGCCATCATGTGAACACATCTAGGTTGAACTAGATACTGACTCAATGTGTTCACAACAAAACAAATGTCTGGTCTGGTATTTGTTAGATACATCAACGACCCAATAATCTGTTTGTATTGAGTCACATCCACCAATTCTGATGATTCATCAGCCAACAACTTCAGGTTGGTATCCCATGGGTGTGGCCATGGCTTTACATTCCAACATATCAAATCTTTTCAAGATTTCTACAGCATGCTTTCCCTGATTGAGAAAGATTCCTTCTGAACTTTGCCACACTTCAAGACCTAGGAAATAATGCATTAACCCAAGGTCTTTCATCTCAAATTCTTCAGGGAGCTTCTTCTTGCATTCTACAATCTGTTTCTCATTCCCTGTCAGAAATAAGTCATCCACATACAGTAATAGTATGACAGGTTCATCTTCTATAACCTTGTAGTAAAGGTTAGGATCGGCTTTACTCTTGGTAAAGTCCATGCTCGTCAGGAAACTATCTATCCTTCCATACCAAGCTCTAGGAGCTTGCTTCAGGCCATACAGGGCCTTTTTCAACTTGCATACGTGGGTTTGTCTGTCGTCAACTTCAAATTCTCGTGGCTGTTTCGGAAATGGATTCTTGATATTTTTCCCTTTCGCACATCCTTTGCAAATGCCTTCATGGTTGATCTTCAAGTCTGGTAATCCTGTCACTACTTTGTTCACATGAGGTAGTGCTTTGTAATTGATGTGGCCAAGCCTTTTATGCCACAGTTCACTAGGGTTAGTAGACTCATGAACAATGGTTGTTTCTGAATCTCCCTTGAGTTTATATAGGCCTCCTTCTTCACCAATGACAACTGCATCTTCAATTGACTTTCCTTTGGGCCACATGAGTACTTGGCCATCTATGAATACAACTCTGAATCCTTTCTTATCTAAAGTTGAGATAGAAAGTAAATTTTTCTTTAGACCTGGTACATATAAGACTTCATCTTTAGGGGATTTCCTGAATCAAGCTTGTAGCTTGCTTCACCAATTCCTTTGATTGGATATTGATAGTCATCTCCTAGAGATACTTTCTGAGGAGAGTTCTTTTCTTCAAGTTTTGACAGAGTTTTCTTTTGTCCCGTCATGTGCTTTGAAACACCACTATCAATAAGCCAAGTGTCTTCTCCAGGTGTTACAGGCCCAGAGAGTGTAGGGAAAAGTACATACTCTTTTGCATCTTCTTCTCTTGCTTGCTTTCTTCGGGGTCCTTCCCCTTCTTCTTCATCATCCTCATCTTCAGCTAGATGTGCATGATGTCTTTTGTTGTAATCTTGTCTCTTCAAATGACAATTTCTGGCAATGTGTCCTATCTTGTCACAATGAAAACATTGAAAGCTGGAGTAGTCCTTATTGGGGCGGCGTTCTCTTGTTTTCTGGAACCTTCTGGGAGGTTGAAACTCCTTGTGGTTTCCCTTCTTGAAGTTAGGTTGAGTCCTTCTCTTGGTGTGAGTGGCTAGGGCTTGATCATCTTCCTTTAGTAAAGCTTCTCTATTTGCCACTCTAGTCTCCTCTTGAATACAATCTTCCCATACAACATCAAACTTCATGCTTTCCTTCCTGGCACATATCATTTGGATGAATGACTCCCAGGGTCTAGTGAGACCATTTAGGGTAGTCATAACTAACTCATCTTCGTCAAGGTTGTCTCCAATAGATTCTAGTTGTTCCTTGAACTGGGAAACCCTTGTAAAATAGTCCTGGATGGATTCTCCGTGACTCATCTTGGTGCTCTTCGGTTGAGCTCTTAGATTCATCTTTCTGTTTATGTTTCTTCCTTCATACATTTTGGATAGGGCATCATACATTCTTTCGGAGTCTTCTTGGATGACACTTGAGGGATCAAGTGATCCTTGATAGAATCAACAATAATTCTTTGTCCCCTAATCAGATCCTTCTTGTGCTTCTCCTTAGCTTCAGCCTCTTTAGGTTCAGGAATTTCATCCTTGATATATTTTTCAAGATCATTCTCCTTGAGAATGAGACCAATCCTGTACTTCCATGCTCGGAAATTCTCTATGCCTTCTAGCTTGTCCTCAAGCTTGGTGCTTGGGGCCATCTTGACAGGAGATCACTGAAAAATGAAATTTCCAGGAGATCTACTCCTCCAAAAACTTCAATCCCAGGCTTAAAAGATGTGCTCTAGGAGGGTGTAACTTTCCATGCAATTATTTCTCCAAAATTCAAAATTTTTCCCAAAACCCTAATTTCTTGTCGAGGAGAGAGACAGGGATTTTTCACCTTGTGAAAGTTGTCCTAATCAGGTTAGCTCTGATACCATGTTAAGATTCCATATGCTAAGCTAGATTATCAGCATTCAATTTTAATTTCATAACAAAAGCATATAGATAGGATCACTGAAAGAAACAATATCACAAGATTAAGACAGATTTACCTTGGGAAAACCTTAATGGGAAAAACCCAGCAAAAGCTTCCTCAATATAGATGATCAAAAGATAAAAGATAAAACCCCAGTCTGATTCTTCTCCTCCTTGCATCTACAACTATCTCTCTCTCTTATGCGCTACACAAGTGAGTGTGAGTGTGTAGAAATGAGGAGAGCCTCACTTCTATTTATATTCTTTCGTTCACTTGATTTTCCACTCAACAAGTCGGCCCCACTAAAATTGACTAGGTTGACTTCTCTAGGAGGACTCTAACAACTTAATATTATATTGACTAGGGTGCTAATTACCCGACTTACAATGGAGGGAATTTCCTCATGACTCTTAGTAGTTCTCCCAATAGGATCATCGGGGTATAATGAAATACAAATGATTCTCCCGATAGGAACATCGAGGATAATAAGTGAATACACTTCAAAGCTACAATAATTCAACACATACTTTGATGCTTTCATCCTCAAGGCCCTTCGTTGATGGTCAACCAAATAATCACGACAAATTAAATTCTTCAAATAATATATGATGTCCTTATACCATTCCTTTTCGATATTTGGTTTATCTTGATTTTATTCTACACAATTCACCGAAACCTCTTGATTTTCTTCTACACAATTCACCGAAACCTCTTTCTCTGTTAGAAGCTGTGCAAGTCCTTGTCCTTTTACAATTTTGATGGGTTTAATCTCCAAATCATACTCTTGAATCCATGAAATCCAATTTCCACGTATACCTATACCATCAGATTGGGATAACACATCTTTTACTGCCTGATATGGTACATAAGCCTTGATTTTGGAGAAACCAATAGAAGTCCCGAAATGCTTCAAAGCTTTGACCAATGCATATACTTGTTTTTCGGTGGTAGTGTATTTCAATTTTGCATCTCTAAGGTTTTTACTCATGAAAGCTATGGGTTGCTTGTGATTTTCATTGTTCTTTTGTAATAAAATTGCTTCGATTGTATCTTCTGAAGCATATGAATAAATCATGAACTCCTTGTTAAAATCAGGGCATGCCAAAACAGGTGAAGTTGATATGGCCTTCTTCAACAAGGCATTTAAAGGCTTGGTTAATTCTGCTAAGTTCGGGATGAACCCTCGCACAAAATTGTTTTTTCCAAAGAAAGATTGGAGAGACGGAATATCATGGAGAGGAGGAATAGCGTTGAAAGTCTACACTCGTTCTGGGTCATTTCAGATTCCATCTTTTGACATAATATGCCCTAGTAACTTCCCCTCATGAATCCCAACAACTGATTTCTTTGGATTTAAAGAGATTCCAAATTTACGACATCTATCGAAAATCTTCCTCAAATGCTTCACATGGTCGCCCCTTTCCTTGGAAAAAACTGTCAAATCATCTTGATAGATCACAATGATCTTGCCAATTAAATCACTAAACGCTTGATCCATAGCTCTTTGAAAGGACGAACCCGCATTCAGTAATCCAAATGGCATTCGTATATATTCATAGGTTCCCCATGGAGTGGTAAATGTTGTTTTTCCCTTGTCTTCCTTTCTAATTTGGACTTGATTGTACCTCGAAAAACCATTTAACATGGACAACATCACAACAACTGTGACACTTTGCAACAAATTTTCCATATTGGGTAGAGGGTAATTATCTTTGAGAGAAGCTTGGTTTAAATTTTTGAAGTCTATGCATATTCTAATCTCTCTGCTTTTCTTTCTTACTATCACAGGATTTGATACCCAGGTTGTGTGCCTCATAGGACGAATGATTCCGGCGGCTAGCATTTTTCAAGTTCGTTTTTGATTAGGGGAGCCAGCTTAGGATTTACATTGTGAAGATTTTGCCTATAAGGTTTGGATCCTTCTTTCAAATGGGTAGTATGCCCCATGATAGACGGATAAGTCTTTAAATCATTATAAGTCCAGGCAAAAACATCCGTATACTCCCGAATCAGGTTTTCAATCTCTTTTCTCTCTTTGGGGGAAGCATTCTTTCCGATCTTAACCATTTTGGGGGAAACATGAGTTCCTATGTTTATCTCGATGACATCATCAACAGGCTCAACCATTCTTCCCTTGTACTCGTCATGCCTATTAAAATTCCTCTCTAAAGGTATAGACAATTCGATGGCATCTATATCACATAGTGATTGATTCTGCATTTGATTTTCTAAAGTGATAGCATTATCTTGAGGAAAATCAATACAATGCAAGAAACATATTATCTGAGCATCATTATCAAAAACTTTCCAATGATCTTGATTATCAGGGACAAATGGCCGAAATAGAACTTGTACCTTGCATTTCTTTTCTTTCAGGTATTCTGAAATTTGAAAAGTGCACGCAATTATAGATAAGGCATCAACAAGTGTGTTTTCCTCTCTAGGGACTGCTCTAATTGAAAACGCATCAAACATTTCTATGGCATCCCATACTGCATTTCGATAGCTACGTAGTCTATCGTTCTTAGCTACAAACCGAATTTTTACTTCAGAGACTACTAAGTCTAAATCACCGATTACGCTTAAACACTTGATCTTCATGTCTCTAGCCAGTTCTAGTCTTAAAAGTAGAGCTTCATATTCGACAAAATTATTGGTGCAATCATATTCCAACCAGAAGGAAGGCAAGGTTTCTTCTCCAAATGGTGGGATATTTTTCCTCCAATGTTTCTTTTGCAACATAGTTGGAAGCATTATATGTGATGATTTTTACAACATTCTACACCCCCACTTCCACAACTATTTCATCCAAAAGACAAAAAGTAACTATGCATCCTTCACTTGATTAGATGCATCCATTGATTTAAGAAACATAGTACCTTTTGGGAAAGCAATTAGGAAGTTAAGAATGGTGCGGTTTCTTCCATCAGTCGATCCATCATACATGATTGTACAACCTATTTTATTCCATGGATCTTTGAACTCTACAAGGTATTCAACTATTCTTTGAAATTCATTTTATAAAGTGCCCTTCTAATATCATGAAAACTAGGGCCTTTGAAACCCGAACCACATGAAGTTATAACATATAACATGGGATATTAATATGGAGAATTAGTAGCATTGAAAGGTATGTTTGCATCACTCCAACCCTCTTTTCTATTTTCTTCCATTGAGCATCAAGGGTGCATTGCGCACCAGGGGTTGTGCGGGGTACAAAGAACGAGTCAAGATTACTATGACCCCTATTCACATTACTGGTATTACCACTACCAAAGTCACCAACTTCTTCCCTAGAAATCATATTTTGGCTAGGATTTGTATATGGATCAATGACAAGAAAAAATGAAGACTCTTCAAAACTAGGGATTCTTTTTTTAGGATCATTGAGAATTGCATTTTTTCTTATCTCTTTTTGGATCCTTTTATGCTTGGCTTTCTCTAATTGGTAGGATTCAAGATGACCGACCATCTCAACTTTTACTTCATTAGGGACTTTTTTGGCATGCTCTTATATTCCCTTTTGCATAGTGTTATCACATATATAGTAGCCAGCCTACCATATTCTATTTTTTAGGCACAGTACATTTTTCAGCCAGATCTCTTACATATGAGATGCTCAGTTGAGCATTTCTGATGGGTCATTTTTGTATTTGTGGACTATTGTACTCTCCCATGCCAGGACTGAGTCTCAGGACACTCAGATTTGAGGACCAATATAGCCATTTATGTTATCAGAGCAGCAGTGGATGCCCGGTGTTATATCAACACTTTCTCATTGGATATATGGTGTTTCAGATGGATTATATTGCATGGATATGACTCAGTATTTTATATGGTGTTATGGTTATTATTGCTCTTCTATTGATTCTTGTGACATATATTGACTTGTGGTATTATGATATGGCGGTCATATTTATATGGACTTGGTTGTATATTATACTATGTATTGATGTTCTTACTTTGGCTTTGAAGTTCTTGATCTATACTCATTGGTTTTACCCTCCTTAGGNCTATTGATTCTTGTGACATATATTGACTTGTGGTATTATGATCTGGCGGTCATATTTATATGAACTTGGTTTTATATTATACTATGTATTGATGTGCTTACTCTGGCTTTGAAGTTTTTGATCTGTACTCATTGGTTTTACCCTCCTTAGGGAGAATAGAGGTAGTCATTCCCACCATTTTTTTGGCTTGCTAGTGTTGGCTCCATCATTTCATTATCTTTATCCATCCATTACCTTCCAGTTTAATTTTCAACCCCACTAACTTCTTGACTTGTGGCATGGAGGACCTTTTTCCCCGCTAGAACCTTTGTTGGATAAGCCTCCCTATTTACATTGTGTCTCGGCGCTGAGTTGGTGACAAAACTTGCCTTTGGTAAGTTGGATAGTATGCATAAATCATTCTGGTCGGTTGTCCCGATGTTTGGCACTATGTAGAATTCCCCCTAGTCACTTGAGATGTTGTTGGCTAAAATTGAAAGCTCATGTACTACTTTTATTGAAATATTAAATAAGCGCCCATGGAAAATGAAAATTGTAAAACTGTGTTTCTTAACATAGGCAAAAAGGGCAAGAGCAATGAAATGCTAAAAAAATACTCCTTGAAGAGTATAAGAAAAGGTCCAAAAAGCAATGGTTAAAAAATGTTATATCAAAGAATTGCTGACCTTGTTAAAAATAAATATCCCGGATGAAAGCTCCGATTAGCTGTGCTTTTGAGCACTGGTGAAGTCCCAAAGGGTTCATATAGGCCAAAAAGGCCACAGAATAAAATGTGATCCTAATGAAATTGGATCAAGATTGATGTAGACATGATGCCTAAGTTGAATAAGCACTCTCTAAACAACTCATCTGTTTGTGAGGCACTGCCATTCCTTGTGTTGTTGTTTGTCTAGTATTGGTTATAGTGAGTTCGTCTTTTCCTTCTCCAAAGTGTCATGATGTTGAGTAGGAGGTCATCCTTTTCCTTAGCCTTGTCATTTCCACCTTTCACCCTTCACTAGCGAAATGACTACAGCTATGAAGTGAGTAGTCTTGAAAGTTTGAGTCAAAGTAATAATAAATAAAGCCTGATATTTATAAGTATTTGTTGATGTACCGCCAGTGAAATGAATGCTACTTGTTGATTTTGTTACGTGAATGAGTTGTAGAGCATGGTTTAACCTTTTAACACTTGCAGTAGATTGATCTATTCTGAGTTATTATTGGTGTTTGATTATTCAGAGATGGTTATATTGTTTATTGGTTATGATTGATGATCAGATAGAAACCTATGAGGGGTATGAGTATACACCTTTGATGGATTGGGACTCTCTGAGTCCAATGAGACAGTTTATTTCCAGTTCCGGGCACTTACAGATGTGATCAGGCTTATTTTGCTTTTTTGATGCAGTTTTTCTTCACAGATTGAGTTGTTTGAGCAGGGAGATGTTTCAGTTGGATCTCCTAGGGCGTTGTATGGGCATAGGGGGGTGCAGCCACTTGTTTGTACCATTGTACCCCCATCCCATAGAGCTTGGAGGGCTCAATTTGGCAACGCAGTCACCCTAGGAGGCTGTTTTAGCAGTATCACGTTTCCCGAGGTAGATTAAAAAATGATCAAATGGCTATTGAAGAAATCGATTTGGGCTACTGAGGCAAAGAAATGGCATGGGGTGAGTCACAATGATGAGAGTGATGTCTTCCACACCTTCTCCAACAGTTTCGGCATTTTATGGGGCCCGCACCTATTTTTGGGCAAATTTTATATATTTTCTGGAGCTTTTTGGGAGACCCACGATTTCCTCAAGGAGGCACAAAAGTCAAAATTTTATATTATTTATTGTGCCATGGGGACACCCAAAGGGAGTTAGTCAAACACTCCTTGGACCCACCATGTGCTTTCATTTATTTCTTGTTGAGTGAGTTACTTTTATTTGGGTGGTTTAAGTCCACTTTGGTAAATTATAATTATATTGATCCATGTATTGTATGTTGAGCTCATCTAAACCATTGATTAGAACATTGTATCTTTTAATCTTAGCCACTCGTTTTGAAAGTGGTTAGGATTTGGTTATGATTGAGGTTTTCTCATTTCTATTTAAAGGAGAGAGCTTCTCATTTATAAGGGGTCTTTGGCTCTTGGATCTGAATAATAGAAAGACTTTTTCTGTGGAAATTTTTCTGGATTTGCTTTGCATCTGATGTGCTCAAATGGTGATTAGCTTGTCTTCAGCTTACTAGCATCGTGGAAATTCTTGTGAGATCTATTTTTTTTGTGGCTATCATTGTTTTGTCTACAGGAGGGCGTTTTGGCTGGAGCATTTTTGTAGGGGGATGTCAACTCGCTCGGTTCTCTGTCTTGGATCAGGGGGTTTTCATTAGTTTCATTGCGATCTATGATTACTTCATTTTACTGTCTTGTAGCATTTAGTTTCTTTATTTTGTATGTGCAAATCTGATATGATTGACGTTTGCTCATGTAGGGTAGGGGGCGCTTTGATGGCTTGGCGCTTGCATATGCCATAGAAATCACGGGGATCTTCCAGGATTGATCGGGATAGCTAGGATCGTCACTTTTACAGACTTCTACAAGCTTATTTAGGTAAGATCCACAGGGAAGTTCTTCTTTTCTGATCTTATTCCATTGTACCTTGCTGAAATTTAACTATTTTTCTGAAAACTCCTAAACCATAAAAACCTAAAAAATCAAATAATCAGGGAATCGTCCGATCTTTTGCCAAACCATTTCTGGGTTTCATAGATCCGGCCTCCCCCTAACTAAATCAACTGGAACGCTGGTCAAATTCCTCATAGATTGACCTAGTTCTGATTTTTCAGCAAAAAACTACATAACCCCCCACTGAAAAAAATTGACTTGCTAGGGTTTTGATTTTTTCTGATTTCTGACTTCACAGACAGATAGATCGGGTCTTGGGCAGTCCAAATCAACCCCAATGCTGTCAAGAGGCTCAACAGTTTGACCGGGATCTGAAAAATAGACTGAAACTGCCCTAGCGCCCTCACTGAAAATTGGCCTTTTCCGAAAGTAGGTTTTTCTGAAATCTGACATGATAGGCTAATAGATCAGGCCCCAAGCATCCCAGAACACCCTCAACGCTGTGCTAATTCATCCTGGTTTGCCCTAGATCTGAAAAAATCAGTTTTCAGCCTCCTAGCCCCATCATCAGATTTTGACTTTTCTAGATCTGATTTTCCTACTGTTTTCCTGATTTGGGCTTGTAGATCAGGTCTCCTTGATCTCTTCTCATCCTCAACGCTGAGCCATCAGCCTTCCGGTAGCCCCTAAAGCTTCACATTTGTCTTCCTAGGCCCTAGCGCTAGCTATCCACTGAGCTGGGTTTCCTGTACCTTGGCTTTTCTGGACCAATTGCTTTCTGGTTTCGTAGATCAAGGTGTTTCCCATGTGGGTTTCCTGAAACGTTGTCTTACTGTTGACTCCATTGCCCATTGCATACAAAGCACTGATCTCCAAGCTAGCGCTGCCCTTAGGCTCTTAGCCTTTGCCATCTACCAACATTCACTGATAGCTCAAACACCTTTTACTGAGTCTGATTTCTAGGTACTGGATAGTCCCAACTCTATTCGTGCTCGCCCTGTCATAGTTACGTTTCCCAAGACAGTTGCTAGTACCTAAACCCTAGAGCTAGGGTTCCCATTCACCTTGCACCTTAAGTACCCTGAAGCCCCATCTGATCTTCTTCTGGTGTCTAGGTCAGATCTCTCCTGTCGGGAGCAGATCCGGGTCTCCCCCATTGTTGTCCTGGACTAGGATAACCTAAAGTGAAGGCTGCCTTGATTGGCGTGACAACCATCCATTTGGGAGTCTAGGCAGTCGTGGTTCCACCCCTTAGTTGCTTGCCCCTCTACCATCCATTTTGGATCCACCTCAAGCAAGCAACTACAAGGCGGGTGATAACACATAGCTAAGAAGTGTTGAATTGAGTGTTGAATTAAGTGTCACATCCTTTTCTTCCATCATCTTTAAAAGATAATTCATATTTTTTCCAATCCCATTGATGCTTGGATGGGGGAAATTTGAAAATATTAGTTTCACTCCTGGCTTGATCTCAACTTATATTATTTTGATCTTTTCTCCATTCTGATGCAATAAGTTAAGACAATCTTGATTTTCACTTTCTTAATCTCTAATCTATCCTTGACTTACTTTATCTTAAAGCATCGAGGAAGAGTTATTGACAAATGGTTAGATTGGATTTTTGAGTTCATTTGATGTTTTATTTCACTGGTTAGTTTAGTGTAGGTAGGATAAATAAGTTCACTTATTGGACATTAGATTGACATTTGTTTAGATAGTATAGATTTTATTTTCCTGCATTTTGCTTTATTAGTTTTGAGCTTGTGTGTGTGTGTGTGTTTGTTTCCAATTGATTAGTTACATTTCTTTTCAGCTAGTAGTTAGAAAATCTCGAGCATTTCATTTCAGTTCTTTCTTTCAACGATTTTACTTTTATTTTGTATATATTGAGTATCGAAGACTGGTTTGTGAGAGGGGTATAAAGTTGCATTTGTAGGCTCTCTGTTCATTGGCAATTGCTGTGGACCAGAGATGCTGGGTTTCTCAAGTGCCCTTTCTCTTAGAGCACTTGTCCCCCATGGAGCTAGATGTTGTACCACCATTTGTATGGGGTGTTGCTCCTCATTTTCTCTAGAGAAGACCAAACTTTTGATCAGTCCTTTGCATTGAGCACAAAGATTTTGCATGTATATTTTATGGTTGAGGTCATTTTATGATCATTCAGAGCTTGGGTAGTATTGTTGAGTAGGGCAATGTCACAAAGCAGTGATGCCTTGAGATTTCTAGGCTTGGATATTGGTTACCACTTGTTCATTGATATGCCTAAGGTTTTCCTTCTTTAGTTTCAGTTATGTATTAAATGCATGCCTAGAGGATTGCTATATATGGACTTTATGTTTTATGTTGACTAACTGACTAGTGGTAGGCTATATCTTACACTGGTGATTGTTTGATGAGTATGATGAGTAGGACAGTTGTATAACTTTACATCTAGTGTTAGTTATTGTTTTATATACACATCTCATTTATGCAGGGTCTTGTTGGCTGGATTTTTAGTCTATGGCCAACGAAGGAAAACTAACCCACACAAGGCGCTTACTGCAGCCCCCGTATGTTTGGTATGGCTAATTTTCATAGGTTGTGGTCCTTCTACCATCTAATTTACACCCTCTTAAGGAGAGTCCTATCACTTAAACTTAGAAAAAGTATGTCCTAAAACTAGTTAACAAATTAAAAGCTAAACTAAAATCTAATTAAACTACTAATTTAAAACTATCTATTATCTACAAGTTATGTTAATTTATTAAAAATGAAATTTCTATTTGACAGCTTCTAAGTCAAAACTGATTAAATATATCTAATCTATGTACTTCTCTCTTAAGGAGAGTCTCTGTTTAAATTTTCGAAATGTTTTATCACAAACTACTTAAAAAGATGAAATATAACTAACTGTAATATGAAACATTAGAGGAAATTTGGGTTCTAAAATGGGCCTTATAAGAGAACGCGCCAACAATAAATTTTGTGAGTTGGAATTCAAGAACCAATAGAATTTCAATAAAATGAGTCAACCATAATGGTTGAATTGACATATTTGTCATAAAAGAAAACTACTTTTTTTGTTCGTATTTTCTACATATCTCCCTGTGTTTTTACTCAAATTCCGATCGGGAGAGCTTGTTGGATGTGGAATTGAATTCCACATCCAACGAGTACCAACACTGCATACTTTTGATAGACCCCGCTACCTGAAAAACAAGAAATACCTGAAAAAATGTGATGATGCATACTTTTGACAGACCCTGCTACCCCAAAAACAAGAAATACCTGAAAAAACGTGATGATGATGTCATCATCACGTTTTTTCAGGTATTTCTTGTTTTTGGGGTAGTGGGGTCTGTCAAAAGTATGCAGCATGGGTACTCGTTGGATCCGGAATTAAATTCCGCATCCAACGAGCTCTCCCGCTCAGAATTTGAGTAAAAACACAGGGAGATATGTCGAAAATACGAACATAAAAAGTAGTTTTTTTCAATCTTCCTCCAAAATTAATAACTATTATTTTATTATTTTCCATAGGAGGCCCATTTTAGATCTCAAATTTCCTCTAATGTCTATTTAACAGTTGCTAAATCAAAATGGAAAAATTAAACTAAAGATTGAAATCTAATTTAAACTACTTAATTTTATCTTGGCCAAGAGCAAATTATTAAGGAGTCTTTGTTTAAATTTTCGAAATGTTTTATCACAAACTGCTTAAAAAATGAAATATAACTAACTGTAATATGAAACATTAGAGGAAATTTGGGGTCTAAAATGGGCCTTATAAGAGAACGCGCCAACAATAAATTTTGTGAGTTGGAATTCAAGAATCAATAGAATTTCAATAAAATGAGTCAACCATAATGGCTAAATTGACATATTTGTCATAAAAGAAAACTACTTTTTTTGTTCGTATTTTCGACATATCTCCCCGTATTTTTACTCAAATTCCAATCGGGAGAGCTCGTTGGATACGAAATTTAATTCCACATCCAACGAGTACCAACACTGCATACTTTTGATAGATCTCGCTACCCCAAAAACAAGAAATACCTGAAAAAATGTGATGATACATACTTTTGAGTCTTGACAGACCCCGCTACCCCAAAAACAAGAAATACCTGAAAAAACGTGATGATGATGTCATCATCACGTTTTTTCAGGTATTTCTTGTTTTTGGGGTAGCGGGGTCTTGACATCATCATCACGTTTTTTCAGGTATTTCTTGTTTTTGGGGTAGCGGGGTCTGTCAAAAGTATGCAGCATGGGTACTCGTTGGATCCGGAATTAAATTCCGCATCCAACGAGTTCTTCCGCTCAAAATTTGAGTAAAAACACAGGGAGATATGTTGAAAATACGAAAAAAAAAAGTAGTTTTTGTCATTCTTCCTCCAAAATTAATAAGTATTATTTTATTATTTTACATAGGAGGCCCATTTTAGACCTCAAATTTCCTCTAATGTGTATTTAACATCTGCTAAATCAAAATAGAAAAATTAAACTAAAGATTGAAATCTAATTTAAACAACTTAATCTTATCTTGGCCAAGAGCAAATGATTAGCTATGTTAACAGTCTGTTGACCATATAAGTAACAGAAAGATAAAAATAACTATGGAAGTAAAACTATCACAATTAATATTATAATGACTTTCTATTCAATAATAATTTTATGATAAAAGAACCATAAATAAGAAATTATTTATTGTCTTAAAACATAATCTGTCAAAGAGCAATTAACATTTAACATTTCAATATTCGAACTTAAGAATGATTAAGTACTTGAGTGAATATCTGTAAAAATACAGATATATCAATTAGTAAGTTAATATAATGAATATTGCGTAGTCAAGTTTAATTAAATAAAATTAACTAACATGACAAATATAATATTAAAGTCAAATACAAAAATGCATTTGTGATTTGAGTAATTCAATCAAAATACATATAATTATATCAAAGTATAATCATAAGTAAATATGAAGAAGAAATTAAACATGGAGAATATATATGTGAATTCATAAAACTGAACCAACAAAATATGATATTAGTTTTGGAACAAGTGCTAGACAAAATCATAGGAACAAAATTCCAATAAACTTGTAGCACGCTTATGTTTTTACTCCAATGCTCAGTGTTCTCAATTGTACTCGAATCCCCTTTTCAGGTGATTCTCATGGTTTATATAATAAAAACTAATTAACTACTCTCAGAAATTTAAGCATCTATAACATCTAGCTTTTAACAACTGTCATATAATTGATTCCCATTATCGCTTTGTTGATCAAAATCCTTCAAAGTAAAGCACCTGTCATTTAAATCATCGCAAAGGGTAACTGCTTCAACACCTGGTAGTAAGACTTGCTAGTCTCCAACAACAACATCATCAAAACGTATCCAAATTGGCACCTGTAATAACCAATTAACACAACATTAATTTTCAATTAAAATTGCATTCAATATTGAAACAACAGTAAGCTAAATTTAGGCATGCTCATCTAATCTTCTATTCTATGGGTATGCTCATCAAATTACTTATTACCTGTCAAAATTAAAAACATTTTTAACTGTAACAAGACAAACTTCAAGTTGTAACTTGCAATTTTCTAGCTCGCCTCGCTTCGGATAACATGGCTTGGAGTTTTATGATTTTAACTTTTTGTTGCTCTCCTTGCTTAGGAAATCGTTCATTGGCCACAACTAAGGATCTGTTGACAGCTTTATACTTATCCTTTTTTAACTTCAGTTCCTGCCATTTGTTTACCCATACGAGCATTTCTCCTTTAAGCATTGTGATTTTTTCTTGTTTACCCAATGCGTTGGCACTCGATTCTTTTACTTCAGCCTCTAACCGAGACACTCTATTTTTAAGAACCTGTTTGAGATTTTGTTTAAGGTTTTCCCCACTTCTTGTAGGCGAAGATTAGCCTGTAAATGATGGCGTAGGCTCGGTTCCACTTGGGGATAGTCCTTTAGCAAATTCTTTAGGTGGGTCAACTACATGGTTATTCATATCCACAATATGTTCATTATCCACATCCTGAGAGATCTCACAAATGGGAGACACATTATCCTCGTCACTTAAAACGTTAATCATTGGGGATTCTCCCTACTGTTGAATCGTAGCAGGAGTCATGACCGTAGCCATGCTTCGTGTAAATCGTCGAGCAGTCACATAAATAGATTCAACTTGATTGGGTTTCAATTTATCAAATAGATTGAAGTTTTCATTCTGGCTTTTGACTGACCTTTTGTGTTTTTGTACAAGTATTTTATGAATTTGATCAAGCTGCAAATTACCCGAAACTCCAGTCATAGGCACGGTATTATTATCTGCTAAATTATTCCCTAATTTGCTCACTGTATTAGGGTTTGAATTAGAACTAATCACAGGGATTCCACAAGCAAAATACTTCCTTCTCTTTAGCTGAGGTCTAGATACAGTAGGAGGCCAAAACTTGGTTGGACCAAAACCATTCTCAACCAAAAATTGATCCCAATATTTGCCAATTAACGAGAGTTGATATTGAATTAAAATTTTAATCAATCCATGATGAAAGAGACTTCGATCTTGATTTCCTAAGGTATTCTGAACTACATGTGCCATTTTTTCTAAGCTATTGAACAAAAAGCAAGGTAAATTCAATTTAGACCCCCTAAATGCCATTAACAACCTTAGATGATAATAATGCATAGAGGAGAAATGCCAGTCACAGGTTATGTACTCGATAATCAGTTGAAGCAAGGGCCGTCATTGGGGTTTTAAATATTTTGTAGGGAACCCGAATTTGTCATCAAAATCTGCAGGCAAAGGTAATAAAAATTGCTTCCATTTGGTCTTATTTATCTCCCCTCGTTTGAACCACTTCTCAGCAGTCTGTGGTAGCTTTGTTGCTTTGGCTACAAAATCCTCATAGATAACCAATCTTAAATCCCTAATCTGTGCAACGTTTTCCTTAAAGTATAGGGAAAATCGATGAGTTACCTCAATATCATGCCCATCGAAGCTCCTGAAAATATCTCCCCACCCGACTTTGTCATTTAACAACGTGGCTTCAGGTTCAATGTCAAGCAACTCACTACTAGCCGGTTCAAACCTGCACAAAGGAGCCTGTTATCACCAACCTTGTAGTTGCCTATGTGAGGTGGATCCAGGATGGATGGTAGAGGGACAAGAACGTAAGGAGGTGGAACCAAGACTGCCTAGACCCCCAAATGGATGGTTGTCTCGCTAATCAAGGTAGCCTTCACTTTACGTGTCTTGGCCCAAGACAACAAAGGGGGAGACCCAGACCTACTCCCGACATGAGAGATCAAACCGAGACACCAGATTAGATCAAATAGACTTGAGGTACGTAAGGTGTAAGGTAATTAGAGACCTTAGATCTATGGAAGGTGTCACTTAAATGTGCCAAGGCTTTAGACAAGGGCTCTGGACAAATTAGGGTTGATCCAAAGTGGAACACAGGTGACCTAAGGTTGATCCAAAGTGGGTAAATATTAGATCTAGGGTTGAGGTACTAGCAACTGATGAGGATATCCGTTGCCTTGGGAAACGTGACCAATGCAGGGAGGGCAAGGACGGTGTTGGGGCTATCTAGTACTGATGGGTAGACTCGATGATAGATATGACAATATCATAGATCCCAAATCATCAAGGAAAGATCAGATTGCAAGGAAAAGAGGCCAAAGAGGAGTTAGCGCTAGGGTTAGAGATTAGTGCCTGTTGGACCTAGGGTAATGGAGTCAGTGTCTGCCCAACGTTGGAGTGAACCCACCTGGGAAATGCCCTGATCTATGGATCCAGGAAATTATTTGGCTGGAAAATTTAGTCTACAGGGGAAAGTAGCAGTAAGGTGGCTAGCACTAGGGTTTGGAGCGGCAAATCCTTAGATCTAGGACAATCCGGAGGCCATCAACTCAGCGTTGGAGGGGAAATGGGATGGGGATGACCTGATCTACAAACCCATGTTGAAAAAATGCCGGAAAAAATCAGATCTGGGAAAAAGTCTGAAAAATAATGAGAAGTGCTAGGATCCCAGAAGACAGTTTCTTAGATCTAGGGCCACCTGTTAGCCTCTATCTTAGTGTAGGAGGTGATTTGGAGTGAGGAGGACCCGATCTACAAACCCAAGTTGTTATTTTTTCGAAAAAATCAGATCTCGGAAAAAGTCAAAAATTCAGTGAGGGGCGCTAGGGTTTGAGAAGGTAGTTTCGCAGATCTAGGGAAAATTAGGAAGCATTAGCTCAGCGTTAGGTGTAAATTGGTGAGAGGGAGGCCCGATCTACAAAACCTAGCAGTGGTTTGTCCAGAGATCGAGCGGTTTATTTTTTGGTATTTTATTATTTATGGATTTTTCAGGAAAATGAAGAAAAGCATGTGTCAATGGGTTGAGATCTGGAAGAAAGGAACTAACCTATAGATCTTATTGGAAATCCTTGTAGATGCCTTGAAGGTGATGATCCCTGCTATCTCAATCAAGTTGAGAAGACCCATGTGATTTCTAAGCCCAATGTTTTGCTCCAAGTGACCAATGCGCCCTCTCTCCTGCACAAGCAAACGACAACAATATCAGATTTGTCGTATCATGAAAGAAAAGCAAGATCTATAGAAAAGTGACAAGATGCAATCATAGATCACAATGAAACTAATGAAAACCCTCTATCACAGGCGAAACCAGTCCAAGCGAGTTGAGGTCCCCCTGCAAAAATGCCCAAGATGAAGTCACCCTCCTGTAGACAAGACATTGATCACCAGAAAAATATAGATCTCACACAAATTTCCCGAATGCTAAGAAGCAAAAGACTTTCCAATCACCATCTAAGAACACCATATGCAAAGGAGATCCAAAAAATATCCACAAGAAAGTTTTTCTATTAATCAGATCCAAGAGGCAAAGACCCCTTACAAATGAGAAGCTTTTTCCTTTAAATAGGAACGAGAGAACCAAACTCCTAACCACTTTCAAAATGAGTGGCTAAGATTAAAAGATATAAATGTTCTAATCAATGGTTGAGATGAGCTCAACATCCAATACATGGATCAATATAACCATAAAGTACCAAAATGGACTAGATCACCCAAAAAGAGAGTACCCCATTCAACAAGAAATAAATGAAGCACATGGTGGGTTGATGGAGTGTTAACTAGCTCCCTCTGGGCGTTCCCATGGCACAATAAAATAACATAATAGTTTAATTTTTTTTTTGACTTTGTGCCTCCTTGAGGAAATCGTGAGCCTCCTAAAAGCTCCAGAAAATAATATAAAAGTGCCCAAAAAATAGGTGTGGGCCCAATCAGGTGCTGCAACTGCTGGAGAAGGTACAGAGGACATCACACTCATCATCATGACTCATCCCATGTCATTTTCTTTCCTCAGTAGCCCAAATCGATTTCTTCAATAGCCATTTAATCATTTTTTAATCTGCCTCAAGAAACATGAACCTGCCAAAACGGTCTCCTAGGTTGCCTGCGTTGTCAAACTGAGCCCACCAGGCTCTCTAGAATGGGAGTACTATGGTACAATAAGGTGGTTGCACCCCCTATGCCCCATACAGCGCCCTAGGAGATCCAATAAAAACATCTCCCTGCTCAGACACATCATCCAGTGAAGCAAAACTGCATCAGAAGGGTAAAATGAGCTTGATCATCTCTGCAAGTGCCCAGATCTAAAAATAAGCTATCTCACTAGTCTGAGAGAGTCCAAATCCATCTAGGGTATATACTCATACCCTTTTCAAGTCTCTGCTTGATCATCAACAATATCCAATAGACAAAATAATAACCTGTAAATGATCAGATAACCAATACAACTCAGGCTGGTATCCATATGCTGCAAGTGTTCAAACGCTAGGACATGCTCTACAAATCATTTAAGTAACAATCATAACAAGTAGTAGTCACATCACTGGTGGTACATCAACCAAATACATATATAGGGTTTTATTTATTATTACTAGACCATACTTTCAAGACTATACTCACTTCATAGTTGTAGTCAATTTGCTAGTGAAGGGTGAAGGCTGAAATTGACAAGGCTAGTGAAAAGGATGACTACCAACTTAATATCATGACACTTTGGATATGGAAAGGGAATACTCACTATAACCACATGCTGGACAAACAACAACACAGGGAATGGCAGTGCCTCACAAATGGTTGAGTTGTATAGAGAGTGCTTATTCAACTTAGGCATCATGTGTACATCAAGTTTGATCCAGGTTCATTAGGACTATCAATTTTATTTCCATGGCCTTTTTGGCCTATATGACCTTTTGGGGACTTCACCAGTGCTTAAAAGCACAGCTAATTGCAGCTTTCATCCAGGACATATTCAAATTTATAAGGTCAGCAATATTTGGATATAGCATATATTTAACCATTGCTTTTGGGACCTTTTCTTATACCCTTCACGGAGTATTTTAGCATTTCATTGCTCTTGCCCTTTGCTTGTATATTTTAAGAAACACATTTTTAGAATTTGCATTTTCCATGGGCGCATATATAAACATTTCCAATACAAGCAGTACATGAGCTTTCAGTTTTAGCCAACAACATCTCAAGTGACCAGGGGGAGTTCTGCACAGTGCCAAACATCGGGACAACCGACCAGAATGATTTAGGAATACAATCCAACTCACTAAAGGCAAGTTTTGTCACCAACTCAGAGCCAAGATACAATATAAACAGGGAGGTTTGTCCAACAAAGGTTCTAGCGGGGAAAGGTCCTCCATGCCACAAGTCAAGTAGTAAGTCGAGTTAAAACAAAACTGGAAGGAAATGGATGGGTTGAGACAATGAATAATGAAGCCAACACTAGCAAGCCAGAGTATGGTGGGAATGACTACCTCTATTCTCCCTAGGGAGGGTAAAACCAATGAGTATAGATCAGGAACTTCCAAGTCTAAGTAGGGACATCAATACATGATACAAATACATCCAAGTCCATATATTTATGACCGCCAGATCATGACACTAAATGCTAGTATATGTCACAAAGATGAGTATAAGAGTAATAATGATAACCATAACACAATTTAAGAAATGCTGAGTCATAACCATGCAAATAATCCATCTGAGCCATCATCTATCCAATGAGAAGACACTAAAACCAATCTGGGCATCACCAACTGCTCTGCAAATGACTAAATGACTACATCAGTTCTCAAATTTGAGTGTCGTGAGACTCAGTCCTGACATGGGAGAGTACTATAGTCCACTGATAACATAATGATCCATCAAAGCTGCTCATCTCAACATCTTATATGTAGGAGATCTGGCTGAAAAAATGCACTGAATCTGAAAAATAGAATATGGTAGCCCGACTACTATATATGTGATAATAGAGCCATCGTGGCTATACCGAGCAGACCATCAAGGTAAGGGTAATCCCAAATGAAGATTGCGAACCGGGTTAACTCTTTGTAAAAACCCTACTTTCGACAACCCATGCCTTCGAAATATTGCCCAATTCATTCTAAGTTCTGGTGAACAAGGTAAATGGTACAAAGAACGAAACCATAATGATACACAAAATGAAATCATGACTTTGTACATATATCATAAATGGAAATGACTCTTAAAATATTCTTGGATATGATGAATTGACACGCTTTGTACTTTGATGAATAAGTGTCCGAGGATGCAATGATTCATGCTTCAAATCCCAGCTAGGATAGATACCATATGTTGTATAATTTTAATTTGCATGAATGCTTCTCATATCCAAGGTGTAATTTGAATGGGAATTTGACTATGTTGCACAAGTTTCCAGAATGCGGGAACGTAGGGAACGTTTGTACGAGTATCGGATATGTCTAGAGGTTTCCCCCAAATTTGCAAGAAACGACAGGTTGGGAACGTCAATAATATATATTAAAAAAATATAAAAAAAATATTTAAAAAAACACCAGAAGAGAAGTTTCATTGAGAGTTTCAATTTCTCCAACGCAGCTCCTTATCCGCAATATAAAAAAAAATTAAAAAAACACCATAAGAGAAGAAACATAGAGAAAAAAAGAAACATTAACACAAATTTGATGACTTTACTTTTCCCTTCTATTACGGTTGTAACTAGAACCTCTTAGCAGATGGAAATGGCAATAAAATCAAGATTATCATCCACATCATTGATTATATAAAGTAGACTCTTTCTAAAGTGGGGACTTTTAGAAGTTATACACCCTATATTTGTGGCTATATGTATAGAGTAAGTTTTTAGTTTTGTGTCAACTATGATTAAAATGTATTGCAATATTATATGTTTACAAAACATTCTATGCCAAAGTATTTGCAAAGGTATATAATTATTCAAATTTAAATTAGTATAAAATAAAAATCAAGATATATTTTTTTAAATGTAATATATGAATTTAGTTTTGAAGTAAGATTTAAAACCATTTCCAATTAGTTAAAGGTTTACTTTTTATTTATAAAGTAAACAGTAAAATAAATAAATTTATTTTCTTTTATTTAATAATATATAAAAAGTGAAAATAGATTTACATTTATTATTGATTAGTGATAATTGCAATTCGGTGTAGGGATGAATGAATACTCTAGCATGAGCGTTAAATAGAGATCAGTGTACCAACTCTACAAGGTAGCACGAATTTTTTTTTTTATTGCAATTTAGTTTTCTAGAGATTTTTTTAGTCAACCATATATACGTATGGTCGCAAGGAATAGGAATGTTGTTAACAACCAACATGGTGATCATGAATGCGTGGAAGTTCCCAATGAAGGAAAGGTGCAAAAAGAAGTTCCCAAGTTCCCTATTTTAGAGGGTAAAAGTTCCCAATAAGTTCCCAACCATCCGGAACGGTTCCCATTGGATTGGGAAAGTTCCCTACAAGTTCCAAAGTTCCCTGGAACGTCGGAACTTCGGGAACGAGTTTCCTAAAAGGTGGGAGCGGTTCCTGTGCTACATAGGAATTTGATCATTCATTTAAGCATAGGGTTAAGCATAGTTTGATTATCATTTAAGCATTAAGGTTTAAAATTTGATTTGCATGGATTCTTTTTAATATTAGACATAGTTTTTAGGGTTTAATGAATTAATATCAAAAAATATATAAAACATGAAATTCTTTGCGTGATATTATAAATCAAACCATTAAAACTTAAATGAAATTCATATGGAAATCAAGTAAAGCAAATGAAAAATCATAAATTCCAATTCGATCTGATGATAAGATTAGCAGGTTGTATATCATATGAAAATAAATTATCTTAAACAATATGTAATCAAGAAGAAATATGTGTTAATGAAAAAATTGATTATATATAAAAATTTCATTTAAAAGCTACTAAATGTATGATGAAATCGAAATGCTTGCGATGATCTCTGTTTCAATCAATTGAAGTTTTTTCTCAAATTGAGAGTACCTTCAGAATCATAGATTTTGAAGGCACTCTTAATAATTTTTTCAAAGATTTATTATGAAGTGAAATGATATCATTTTATTAACAAAAACATAATAAAAATATTAGGAGGTTGTTGGAAGCCAACAAATGGCGACATACCTGGGCGAACCTGTTATCTTTGTTTATTTTGCTATAAACAAAGAAGTATGATACAGTCCAAAACTTACTTTGAGAAATCAGATAACCCCAATCTGATATAAACCCGTGTTTAATGATTTTCATAATTGCAAATGCCTTCAGGATCTCCCTTCATTTCGTTAATAAAGATTTTTGTCTAAAGATTAGTTAAGTAAGATTGCCTCGTCAAAACTAAGTATTCGAAATAAAAGATAATCCAAACTATCGGTATAAAGATGTAACTATTTACTTCTCTGAAAATATCTAAAAACTATTACATATAATTTATTTTACTTTTGTCTTTTCTCTTTTTTATTTTTATTTTTTAAATAATTTAAGTTTTATGATGTGAGGAATCACTGCCCTAGCTTGGTAACCAAACAACAGTGTCACTCACAAATATTATCAGAGATGAATCAACGGGCTGATTACTGAGACCCCCTATCTCTTGATCATAGGATCAAGAGCCGCTACCACAGCTTGATAACTGAATTTAGGTAATGTCATACTAATGATATTCATGATCCTGAACGAACCGACTTATTATTGACACCTTCCGTTCCTAATTTCATAAAACAAAAATTCAAATTAGAACAGATCAAGACACTTTCAGATTGTAAATGAGTTTTAAAGGTGACTGATAATCCAGATTTATAAAGATTTTCCATATACAAGGTTTTGACAAGATAACTCACTAATTATCGATATGATAATAATGAAACGAACTGTAGAAGGTCTACCCTAACCGTATCTACAATTTTTTTTTTTAACTGATTCATTTCAGATTTAAGAAAACCTGATTAAACGAAGCAAGATGAAAGACTATACTCAATTTTAATTACTTAGAGCAAATAAACAAACTGAAATTCAATCCACAAGGATTTATTTATTTACAAATTTTTCCTCTGATCAAATATATACATGCAAGATTGCAAGTCTCCTTATTTACACTTATTTACAAATGAAATGAATTTCCAGAAAGCCAAAACAGAAAATCAACTAAACTTATTCAAAAGATACTTTACTGATTTTCAGAATTAGGAGAAAAGGATGTATAGATATTCACAAATTATGTACAGATTCAAAGATTTGATGAAAATTAGTGAAAGTATTTCTTAAGAATCAACCCATTAACCAGAAAGGTTTCAGACTGGTCTTCTAAGGTTTGGAGTCGAAAAGTACTTGGACCCATTTTTTCTTCAATGATATATGATCCTAGCCAAAGATACTGAAATTTTGTGTGTTCACCTTTATCTTCATGAGCTTTATCCCACTTTAGTACTAAATCACCAACTTGTAAATCTCTATTGGAAATTGAGCCTCAATCAAACCAAGATTTTACAATTTGTTGATGTTTCTCAAAGTTTTGTTTAGCTTTTTCCCTATCCTCTTCTAATTTAATCAGAGTATTGATTCTCTTCTCCATGGCATAACAATTTTCATCTTGGATAGATTGTGCTAACTGTAAAGAAGGTAGAAAAAGATTAGGAGGAAAAATAGCTTCAATACCATACACTAGGAAGAAAGGTGAATTAACAAATGGAAGATTTTGGTGTTACTTTGTCTACCCAAAGTGCATTATGTAAGGCATTGTGCCAATTTGGATTATGTGTGGCAATAGTTTTCTTTAAATCTTTAGTAAGTTTTTGTTGGTGGATTCAACCAAGCCATTACCTTGAGGATAATAACCTGCAACATACCTGACTCTAATTCCTTTCTTCAAAGTAAATTTTGTTAATTCAACAGAAGAAAAGTAAGATGCATTATAAAAAACAAGAGACTCAAGTACACCAAACCGAGTAATAATAAAAGATTATAAAACAAGAACAACTTGGCTAGTGTATACTACACACAAAGGTACAACTTTTGCCCATCGAGTAAAATAATCCGTTGCAGTCATAACATATTTATGTTGCATGGATTGTGGAGGGTTGATTGGTCCTACTATATCGAGACCTCATTATTGGAATGGTCTTTCAACTGAAATTAGTTGAAGTGGAAATGGAGGTTTTTTAACTCTTTGTGCAGCTGTTTGACACTCTTGACATTTTTTGATCTTGGAACAAAGTAGGCCTATAATAACCCGCTCTTAATGTTTTATGTGAAGTAGTTTTTCCTCCAAAATGACCACCTGCTGGACCAGAGTGTAACTCCTTTAGTCAACGCAATAGTACACCCTCTGAGTTTTTTCTAAAAAGGACATTATTAATCAATTGATAAGCAAGTAATTTTAGTCTTAAGGCCCTTCTCTTCTTTGGTTCTAGATTATCCAGGGTATCACCTGTTTCAAGAACTCTTATGTCAGAATACTAGGAGTCTTGTGGAGGAGGAAAGAAATATATTTCCTTTTTTATAAAAGATTCATCTATGTCATCATCAATATTATATTCCGGTAGATGAGATGACTCAGCTGCAATATTACAAAGGCCTTGTCCTCGAACCACTAAGGAGGGTTTGATCTCAAGATCATGCTCTTGTAAGGCTGTAATCCAAGGATCTCTTTTATCTCATAAATATTTTCCGACCAAAAGGTTTCTTACTGCAAAATATGGAACAACTACTTTAGTTCTGGATTTTTAGAGATAAGGTCGAAAATGTTTCACTGCTTTAAAAACAACAAATGCTTGCTTATCAACTTCATGATAATTTAACTTGACTCCTTTAAAATTAGAACTCATAAAAGATATAGGAACTTCATAATTTTGTTGATTATGTTGAGTTAATACAATAGCGTTTGAAATGAAGTACTTAATGATTATATCAAGCGAGGCAACTCTTCTTCTCTTCTTCTCTCTATGAAATTTCCGCACTCCCGCGGGGGATTTTGTAAGGATATATCAGCATGAAGGTCTAGTTTTTTGTAACTTAATCGCCTAAGACTTAGTCATTGGGGAAGTCCTTTCATCGAGTGTTTTTTCACTTGGATAATTGAAATTTCTTTTTAGAGATTTTAATTATTTGAGTTTTTCACTCAAAATTACCTCCAAAGTGGTGAAAGGTGTTCTAGTGATCGAGTCCATGGGGTGATTGGGGCCAAGGAATGTTCTATATTACCATGCTAGACATTATCCAGAGTCTTGCGGAATTTCATTAAGTTTTGCATAGGTTTTTTTAAATTTTTGGTCATTAAAAATTGTCACTTAGGACAATTTGTTGTAATGTAAAAGAGGGTTACTTGGTCCTTTTTAATTTTGTATAGGGGTATGGGTACTCAAGACAGATGGCATGAGACCCCCTACACCCTTGGGTCAAGTTCGAAGTCATTTGGAGAAGTATTACTATGGTTTTGGTCACTTTTTCCCAGGCCAGTCATGGAAATCAGGAAATTGGGCATTTAATTAGAGAGCCAAATTTTGGAAAAGTGACTATAGTGACTTGGGGTGGCCAAGTAAAGCTTCTAATGTTTATATTAAGTTCCTTAGACAAATTCAAGACCCAAAGGGGGCCCCCCAAGCAAGCATGTAATAAGTTTTGAGTTGCCGACTCTAGGGGGGTGCCCCCTTCTCTCTTTGATTGGTTGGGTGAGCTAAAGTCAATAGAAGGGGCCCCACTATGGTGGTATCCTCCCCATTTGACATAGCAATAAGGTTAGAAGCATTAAATTAGGGGTTTCTCTCCCCATATTTGAGATCCCAAACCATGGTTTTGTCCTCCTTGACCAAATTAACCCCGCTCTCTCCTTTGTGACACTTGTCTAGCATGCAAAGAGCCTCTCTCTTTCATTTTTCCTATCTAAGGAGGCTTCCCCTTCTCATTTGGTTATACACTCACACACTCTCTTGGTCATGCTCTCATTCTTTCTCTTGCTCTCTTGTCCTTACTCTTGCTTGGGCCATTGTAATTTTCAGCCATTTGGCTTTGGTAATCAAAATCTTTGGAGGAATCTTGTGTCCATTCTTCCCATTGATGATTTGCTTCCATGCTTAAGGAGCTACACAAGTTTGGTTGGCCAAGGAAGCATACTAATTTGCTTTGGTAAGATTTATGGTATTTGTATTCCATAAATTTTGTGAGTTTTCATTATTGTAGTAAAGAAGTTCATATATTTTCTAGTTTGAAGTTTATGATTTCTTTGCTCATTATTTGATTGTCACCTTCTAGTAGTTGTTTAGTGAAAATCTTATAAGTTGCAGGTTATTTGGATTGAAGAGTGGGATTCCTCGGTTGGATGCCCCAATTGCTTCACTTCTTGAAGAACAAAGGACCAATTTTCTCTTTCTTTTACATACAAATTTCTGCATTTTAATTTTAGTTTGTTGAATGTTTTAAATCTGATTTGAACTCTTATATACTCAAGTTCTTTCAAAATTATTCATCTGACAACTTTGTACAAATTTTGTATATATATTGCACTAACATACTAACTTCCCCAAAGTGATTTTGAGCACATTTTATCATTTTCTAATTGTTGGTTTTTAGCAGGTTACTGACAAAACAAGGCGAAACTCTATCAAATTTCAGCATAGAAGAGTTTTAAGGCCACCTCAAAGGAAGAGCTTCAAGGACATCTCAAGAAAGGGAAAAAACACGGTTTTTCTCACTCCTTTTACCTCTTTCTTTACGTTGAAATTTCAGTCTTTGTAATAAGTCCAGGAGAGTCTCTTGGACTTGATTTCTTGCTTTGCATTTTCAGTTAAATCAAGTCTCATTTATTTGCCATCCATTGCTAGCAATAGAAATTGGGCTTGCCCACCTTTGCATAAGCAATTGTTGGTTGGCGTGTGTTTTCGATTAGTTAGAGTTTCATTTTGTTTTTATTTTCTTCTTTATTTTTGCTCACACCTTGAAAGTGATTTGGTTATGCCATCCTTGCAAAATCGTGTCAGCTAGTGTTTTTTTTGTTTTGTTATTTTCATTTTCCCACACCTTGCAAGTGATTCGGCTTTGCAATCCTTGTGAAATCGTGCTAGCTTTTATCTTTCTTTCTTTCATTTTTATTTGCCCACACCTTGCAAGTAATTCGGCTATGCCATCCTTGCAATATTGTGCTAGCTTGCATTGTTAATAATTGTTAAGTTCTTCATTTCGTTTAAAATAAACCTTGCCCCAATCTTCGCCCCGTATTCACTCCCCTTGTCGGTTGATTCGACCCTGGGTGACAAGAAAGGGAGAAGATTTGTGTGGGCTAGTTTAATAGGCACCCAGATAAGTATCTTCATTAGAAAGGAGAAAAAGAGGCTTGACCTGTGGAGCTAGTGGGGTAGCGGCCATAGGGGGCTTCGTGGCACTTTGTGTCCTCTAGTTGAGCACCCAACAAGTTTCGAGTTTGACCCGTGGAGTTAGGTGGGAACCTTGTGTTCTCATGTTGAGCACCCGACATCCTCTCTCTAATCGAAGGAGATAGTCTCTTGAGGTAGACATCTAGAATAGTTCATTTCTTTGCAACAAACACCTTAATTTCCTAAGTCAAAGAGAGACATAAAATTTACTAAACATTACAGGACCACTAGCATAACATTGTTACAATCATTTGCATTTCTCTACTTTGCAATCACTTAATTTTAACTTATTTATTGGAAGTCATCATGTTCTTGTATATTTGTTAGAGTAAATGAGTCGATGCTATAGGAAAATTATTTGAAGTTGATTATTGTGACTCCATAGCCCGAGTAGAGACAACACTGGTCATTTTGATTATTTGATTCTTTCTCTGTTGCATACATTACTGGTTGATTGTTAAAGGGTTTGCTTGACATTGAAATATTTGCATCACTGCACATTGATTGTCATTTTTTGTAATTTACAACTCCTAGAAAACATTTAAAAAAAAAGAACTTAGTAAGTAGGGACTCCCCTCCTTGGCCTTTAGGAGTTGTGGTCTAAACAGAGGAGTTTAGAACCGAGGTGACAGTGGGTTCTCAACACATAAGTTTCCCTCAAGTACACACACAACGGTTGGGAAACTTACCCCTGTCCAAGTGTGTTTTAGGCGGCAACAAGCCTCATCCAACTGCTCGTATGTACCATCATTGGACAGCTGAGCTTCCTGCCAGTGCTCTGGAGAGAGTCACTCTCCTCTTCAGAACCATATCTATCAGATGCAACACCATCCTCATTCTCTGACTTTGATAGCCACCCTCCTGCTCTTGCTCCTATTCGTACTATATTTTGTCTCAGGACATAGAGTTTGTCCCTGCGATCTCCCAATAAAATAGTGGTCCCAACTGACTCATCTCTTTGATACAGGAAGACATGGCCAAACCTAACCATCATTTCATAGCCTTCATCCTCAAAGCATGACAGTGAGAGTTCACTGATTCTCATCCCGGGTACAAACAACACGATTGTTCCAACTCCTCATATAGCTATCTGAGGACTATCAATATCTGTCTGGATGAAATGCTCTGGCCCCAACATTGTGATCATCTGAAAGAAATCATAGACTCCAGTCACATGTTTGGTTGCACCATTGTCAACAACCCAGACATTTTCAAAGGCTGAACTTCCTACACTGGAATTAATTGAGACGAGAAAATTCTTGCTCAAATTTCATGGCATAATCTTCTACTGCTGCAAATGCTGCCATATCTCTTTCAGTCTTCTCTTTCACATTCTTTTTCTGAGAACACTTTGAGGAATAGTGGCCTGTCTGCCCACAATGGTAGCACCTGATCTGATTGATGTATTTCTTCTTCTTCTTGTTTGTCTTTGCTGCAAGGGCTACATTATGGTCCACCTCTTTGCTGACTTGACTACCCAGAGCTCCCTCTCGAATCTCCTCTTGGGTAAAGTCATCCCAAATCCTGGACCAGTCTAGAAGCTTCTCTCTACCAACAATACACTTGACAAAAACTTCCCATTTCTTGGTGAAACCCTTCAGGGCTATCCTCACCAACTCTGAATCTAAGACAGTTTTTCCTACTACTGCTAACTCATCTTTGACTTGAGCCACTTGAGTTAGGTAGGAGGTTACACTTTCATATTTGGTCATCTTCACATTGTGTAACTTGTCCTTCAACGCTATCTTCCGGTTGTCGTTCTTTGCTTCGAACAACTGCTTCAGGGTATCCCACATGTCATTAGCAGTCTTTTTCTTTGCCAAATGTGGAATAAGATGATCCTTTACCCCATCTAGGATCACTCTTTGGGCTCTGGCTTCTAGGGCTTGATGTTCTTCTAAGTCTTCTTTGTCAGTAGGCTTCGTCATTTTGATGTTCGCAAAGTTCCATATCTTCCATTCCTTGAGCACTGCAATTATTCTAACTTTCCAAGATAGATAGTTGTATATGCCATCCAACCTATCTTCATACCTAATGCTCATCATTTGGAAAACAACTCACAACAAATATTTAAACTGGAAAGACAACACAACTCTTCTATGATTCACAACTTCGAATACTACTTCAACCTCGCTCTCGTACCATGAAGAAATTCAACTACATTAATATGGAATTTTTCATTTACACATTAAGTCAAACACTTGATTTAACTAGGGTTTATGATTAAAAATTACTTCTTGAGTTTGAAATATAAACCACCATGATCAAGAACTTCCCAATATAGAAGCAATCATTCACACATGAATACACAGAAATTTTGGTCATAGACTGGGCAAAAGCCCAACTCTTGGGGAAAACCCTAGAA
This sequence comes from Pseudotsuga menziesii, assembly GCA_001517045.1. Lineage (NCBI taxonomy): Eukaryota > Viridiplantae > Streptophyta > Pinopsida > Pinales > Pinaceae > Pseudotsuga > Pseudotsuga menziesii. Next base: position 424,446 of record LPNX010170637.1, read on the forward strand.
AGAGAAAATTATCATTAAAGGAGAAGTCTCAAAAATTCTTCCAACAATACTTGAAAATTTTTCTTTCAACCCTCACAACTAAAATACCCAAAATAACTTCATCAACAAAATACCTCGATTTCTGTGTAAATAACCTGCTGTACGTTGTCACACGTGCCGTATGAAACTGTACTTTCTGCCACGTGACTGTACAGACTGTACTTTTCTGCAATTAATTCTGCCTCAGGAATCGTATCACAGCGTGCAGTTAATGTTGTATGTCCTATTAGATTGTTGTACGGTCTACCTCGGGATCTGTGCCCACACACGCTGTTGTACAGATCTGACATGATGCAATTAATGTTGCTGTACGGATGGTGCTCCTTGCATTGGGAATCATGTCCATTGTAGGGAATTTTCTCTCTCCTTCAGCCTCAATCTCCTCTCTATCTCTTAATTGATGGTGTCTTTAATTTGTCCTTTAACCTTAGTTTTATACTTTAAAAATTGTAACTACCCATCTAACCACCTAATCTATGGTTGAGATGCTTTTACAAAATCTAGGGTTATTTTTTAATGCACCCATATTTAATAATAACTCACTTTAATTATTGAATAACTTTTAAGTGAGACCTAATACAATAAAGTACAAAACATCATTTTATTTATATATAACTCAACTTTTTACATAAATACACAAGGGACAAATTCCATGTCCTCTTTATCACACCACACCAAAATTATAAAGAGGACCTTCAGAGTTAACTTTTCAACAATGGTAAGCATATAAGAGGGGCTATACCCAATGCCATTTCAGTCTAGCCTCTCAACTTCTTCGGGTAACTTCTAAGCCCAGGGGAGAGTCCCTAATCAAGGAAGGACACTTGCACACACCAACACATCTGCAAATACCTTTCTACAAGCCTTCCATTTGAGATTACTGCCTTATATGGAGTAATAAAGGCACGTAAATCATTTAAAGGAGATAATTCAATACACCAATCAATATTTATCAATACCACGACTTTCAATGCAATTACACAACTCCCAAGGTAGGGTTTCAGACTTCTCAAGGAAATACCCTAGAAAAGTGTTCTCTAATAGGGAGATGAACAGGTGGCCTAGGGCACACTTGAACCATGATTTAGTGAGAACTACAAAAGCCTTGCAGAAACCCTAATTTAGACAAAATTCACGTTTCCCAATGCAACACGAAAATGAGGACGACCTGAGAAATCTGTGGTAAATCCACTAGGGAAAATTTGGTGGGTGGACGAAAATTAGAAAGTCATGGCTATTTTTGGAGTTATGAATTTATTTAGATTTTTAGGGTTTTCCAATAATATTATATTTTAAATTTTTTTAAAATATAGAAATGCATGTAAAATAAAAGACAAGTAAATTGTTAAGGGAGAGAGAGAGTTTTGTTGAAAAGATAGGTTATATGATTCTTGTCTCAATCCCTAGGGCATTGAGAGATCGATACCTATGTCCCTCTCTAGAAATGGCTTCCAATACTTGCAATTAGAGCACCAATCACCAACCTCAAGGGTTAGGTAGAAGTGCCTAATTAGCGCAAGCAAAGGAGTCCAAGGCCCAACCAACAATGGAGAGCTCCTTGGATAGGATAGTCTCCTCATACAAAGTTGACAAAATGCTAGCAAGAAACCTTGACAATTTAGCATAATGCACTATAAAAGCGTCATCAACTAGGGTTAGAAATAAACCTTACCAACATTAACCAAAAATGAGGAAGGAAACAACCTTAGGTCACTCTTGAGCTTGAGTTATTACAACTAATTGCGACATCAACCAAAGCATGTGCAAAATTAAGCCATAGAAACAACTTCATTCATCCGTGAAGCAAAGAAGATCAACCCAAGAGAGGTGTGCATAACATCAAGAGCTCCAATAGACTGGTAGATAAAGAAAATATCTCATAATGAACCCATATCAGTTTTTGTTTTTACAGAGAAAGGGAGGAACTATTTATATAAGATTAGCCTCACCTAATTTTGAGTTATTAGCGTACAAGATAATGTAAAAAATAAAACTTTTGGCTTGCTCACCCACAACTCTGGGGGCTAAACACTCCAATAAAATATCTCGAAATGACATAAAAGTAGTAAATAATGTGTAATTAGGCTACACCAAGCGCTAGGTGTGTGCCAAAAGGAGAACGTCATGCCCCAACGAACCCCAACAAATGTGTGTGTGCCCTCAACATCCTCCTTCATTATCCTTGTAGGCTTCTTTAATAAGGAAGCACAATTTGCGGAACACAACCTAGAGTAGGGGTAAAATGGGTCCAAGTGAGGAAATAGGTGTCCTAGATAGGGTACAAAGCCCTTTACAAAGTGCTATCACCTTTTACATGGCAAAGAAATGAGTGTGGTCGCGTCCAAGTGATTATCCCTCCAAGGGAACCAACCCCTACATGGTGGAAATCAAGCGGACTATCCATGACATAATTAGGGGTATTTAGCCCCAAATCAACACTCTATGCTTCAACTTGGCTTTGCCTTCAAAATTTTTAAACCCTCACTCTGGTAGACATGACAAGGAACACTATAGATACTCTAAGCTGTAACACCTTCTAAGCACATCATCCATTTGTGAGACACCTTGCTCCCTAGTGTTCGTCAAACTAACAAATGTCATGAAGAATTCCTTTTCCCTTTGTCGCCAAGAGTAGCTCAAGTCTTCTAATGATCAATACTTCGCTTAACTTGCCCTTTGATTTGTTCACAATCCACTCCACCCAAGAGGAAGGTTGATCTATGCAACACTCTATGATGCCTAGTTAAATATTGATACATAAATACGAAATTTACTTCTGCTTCATGTTTTGTATGTTTTTGTGCTATAATGACTTTGACCAAGTTTGACTTTTTTTCTTCTTCTGCAATTTGAATTGGTTAATAGAACCAACCAACAACATGAGATCTTCACACATTCATATTTGATCATTTTACAGCCTTGCCTTTAGAGGCCAATTGGACCCATCCAAATGTCATTTCGAGCTTTTATGGATTAATAGGCTATTTATGTATTTATTTTCCGAAGTTTCAACACTTTAACCTAATTATCTATGTTGCACGGGTACCCGTATCCACCTTAAAAACCGAAGTTTCCCCGTTTCCCTCGTACTGGGTACTTGGGTATTGGTCGGAAACATTCCTAAAGGGTCGAGGACGTCCCAGGGGACGTGGGGACGTTTCCCGAGTTCCCTAAACGTCCCTCGATGAAATCGGGGCGTTTAGGGGACGTTTCCGTTTTTCCCTGCAAAAAAACACACTTAATGTTATAAATTTTTTAAAAACAAACAAGTAAACCCTAAATTTTTAACTTACCTTTGCTTGTTGCCGCGTCCACCACCATTCCAACTTTCGTTTGCTCTCTCCCGCATTCATTTGCATTGTTGCAACTTTGCCGCCACCGGCCCACTATCTAATCTCTGCAACTGCGTCAAGGACTCGTTGAGGAGCTGCGTCGAGGACTATCATCAACCTTCATGCTAGTATTGGCATTGAGTTAGAGACTTATGTTTACAGTTTTACTTTTTGTTGTCTTTAGCCTGTTCGGCATTTTGATGTGCCTTTTGGCACTTTCACTAGTGACTATATTATTTTGGGCATTCTGCCACGTGGACTATAGTAATGAATCATGATGTATGTCATCCATTTTGCCAGTTTGGATATATTAAAATTTAATATGGACATGGAGTGTGGAATTGTAGTCATTTCAATTTTGCATTTTAATTTTTCATTGTTATTTAAATTTTGGATATATTTATTATTAATCTATAATATTAAATTTTAATATAATATATTAAAATTATAATAATATATATATATATATATAATAATTGCCGTACCCAACCTGCCGTCCCCGCCAAAATTTGGGGGTGCGCTCTAGCCGTCCCGAAAACTCGTACCCCTGTCCCCGCCATCCCCGCCAAAATTTGGGGGTGCGCTCTAGCTGTCCCGAAAACTCGTCCCCCTGTCCCCGCCATCCCCGCCAAAATTTGGGGGTGCGCTCTAGCTGTCCCGAAAACTCGTACCCCTGTCCCCGTCGTCCCCCCATCCCCAAAGCCAGTGCAACATAGCTAATTATTTATTTAATTATTTGGCGTAGCTCAATAGATCACATTTCAGATTGTTTTTTGGCATGGATTGGATGCACTCTATGGTTTTAAGGGTTAAGTAATCAATCTATGACGTTAGATTGCAGATTTGATCAAAGGAATGACAAGATCCAATAAATGGCGAATTACTAAATAACAACCCAAGATTTCAAATATTGACTTTTTGAAAAAAGTGGTTACTTGGGTCTTCATAAAATAACTCGACATGCACTTCATTCATTGGGGCGAATTTGAGCTAACGGACAAAAATAAAGGCATGTAACTGATGATATAACTCAATTTTAATGTAAAGGGCCCCCCCTAATGACCCCCCTATGTCCTTTAACCATTTTAACTCAACAATCAAGTCATTTCATGATGTTAAAAATGTATTGTAAGAGGAAATTCACCCCTCACTTGGTATTATTTTCCAACCATGTAAAAATGTAAAATTAGAATAAATCTCATACTTAGATCATCTCTCTTACTCATCTTCTAGTCTCAGCCTTCCATCCTTATGGGCTAGGGATTTTGCTCACTGTTTCTCTATAAAATAAAGTGAGCTCTACATTGCAAAGGACTTTTGGCTATTTTTAGCAGTGAATAGAAACCAAATTTGTAGATCTCTCATTTCTTTCTTGTTTCTTATTGGATGTGCATGGATATTTCTCCTTTATTTCTTTCTTAATGATTTCGATAGCTGGTACACTAGTTTGGGAGTGTTATTTGCAGGTTGCATGCAATTTTAGAGGTTGAAATTTGCCCAATGTGCCTTGGTCACTTCTAGAGAAAGGGGTTGGTTTCAAACCTAGATGTGTCTTATCGTTTTCATCTTTGGAGCTCCTTCTTTTCTCTCTTGCATGTTATTTCTCTCATTATACAAGGTGATCCCTAGTTGGTGTTTGTTTTTATCTTAGATTTTCAATCACTAACTTTGTTTCTTGTTTGTAGGTTGGAGGAACTTAGTTTTTCAAGTGCGCCATTGCTTGTGGAGGAGAAATCTTATACCAACTTTCAAATCTCATTGCTAAGGATGGTGGGTAACTTTATCGCAACCTTCAGAACACAAGGTAAGTGCCTCAACCAACTCTATTTCATTTGTCCAAGCATTAGTCACTAAATTTGCCTTGCACTTCTCTCTATTTTGTGTTGCATGCTTGGGGTTTTGTTTGTTTTTGTATGTCTACAGCTTTTTGTGCTTATCCTAGTTTTATTTCCCTTAAAAAATCTCAAGTTAATGACTCCATTTCACCTTAGGAATAGGCATTGGTAATATAGTTTCCAAATTCATCCATTTGGGTGCTTTTAAAACCTCTTGCATGTGTTTTTTTGTATCCATTGTTTTGTCATAAACTGTTAAGCCCTTAGTGATGGCACATTACCCCATATAGTGTGGCGCATTACCCCCTATATTGTGGTGCATCACGTATTATTTATGTCGGATTGGGTCTATTAGTTGTTATTGTATACCTTTGTCTCCTATATATAGGAAGGAGATATTCTTATTTTAGTCATCATTGTATCTTGTCTTGTCTTGTGTACTTACTACATTGTGTAAGGAGGTTCCTTCCTCGAAGAGGATTGCTATTTGTCTTTGTTATTCATTATTAAGGCGTGAATTACTCTCTTCTTGTCTATTTTTGCTATTTTTTATGTTATTTCTGGAAGTTGGTTTTATAACATTTGGTATCAGGGCTCTTTCCTCGGAACTGGCTTCTACAAAACGAGTCATCTTGGATTTTTGCTACAACTTTTTTTCTACAAGGATTCTGAGATCGAGGTTAAAACCCACTTCTAAAACAACCCAATCTATCTTTAATCTGAAATTCAGATATTTATTTGTTACAGTTTTGGAGATAATTGCGAAGGAATCTAGGGCTTTTTACTAGTCCAAAACCTAATCTAAAACAAGTGTGTTAGGGAAAAAGGTCATATCTGAGGCATCCAAGATCCAACTTGAGTGAGACCAGTGGCATCTGAACGAAGATGGACCAGGGTATCTGTGATAGAAATTCCAGCTACAGAAACGAAATATTGGACACGTGGCATAGTGTATAAGTTCGCTCTTTTGGATAGGCCAAAAGTAAGAAGCTTTGGGAGATTCACAATAACCATTTTTTTTACATGCAAATTAGGTCACACTTGCGACATTGAAAAGAGGACACATCAGGGTACCACTGGCTGAAGGTTCAAACCCAGAAGAGTCGCAATTCAAATTTTACCTCAGTTACAAGTCGACCATAAAACAATCTTCTTCTAATTAGGGTTTGAAAAAGGTACATCATTTAGCATTTGAATAGGCTTGAGCAGAAGGATCTATTTGTGGTAACCCTTAGGGTGTCATATATATTTATTGTTCAAAATGCCACCAAAAGGAAGTGGAACTAATCACACTCCACTCAAACCCCCAGAGGATTCATCCCTGCCATACGATGAAATGGAATACATATCTTTTAGAGTGTCCAAGTTGGAAGATATGATTATAGGAAATGTGAAAATGGATGACTTAGTTAAATTTGAAAATAAGATGGCTAGTAAAGAGGATCTCAAATGGATGGCTAGTAAAGAGGATGTCAAAGGGATGGCTAGAAAAAAAGATCTTCAAGACTTGAATGAATTGATGAATGATATAAAACATAGCTTTATTCCTCATGTATCTACTCAAGAAGAGGATAAGGAGGAAAAATAGGACTTATTCCATTCATGTCTGGAGAAAATTGAAAAACAATTGGATATTAGGAAGTTGGAGTCCTCAAAAGTTGATGATGCACTACAACATGATGGGTTTAATTCAGGTCCAATGAACTACTTTATTCCCAAGATTAACATGATAAAGTTTGATGGCAAGGATCCAATAACGTGGATTTTTCTGATCGAGCAATTCTTTGATCTACACTAGGTGTCCACTTTGGAAAAGGTAACTATTGCATACTTATATTTAGAACCTAATCAATTTGTATGGTACCTGTTATCATGCAAAGTGTAGCTACCCACTAAAGGTATCCCATCCGGGACGTTAGAGGTGAGGTAGCTAACTCAATCTACTGAAGTTAGAATTGCGCCCCCTCTTCTCCACTTGCAAAATCAATCTACTGAAGTTAGAATTGTTCATCGGTGGAAAAGATAAGCTACGTACAACATCCACAGAGAAAGATTCAATGCACAAAGTAACAATTGATCAGTCCTTGAACATGAGGCGATTTGGTAGAAAGACGATGAGGGTTTCGCTAGCAATCTCCTCCTCCAATTTGCTACCTGCAAAAAGATGGGTACGACCCTCACAGAATAATGTTGTTTGCATACAAGATCTCACTGAAATGTCTAAGCATGAGGCATAACAATCACATCGACGACATTCACAAAGCTCCTAAGAAGTTTCTGCAAAAGTTTTATTATATTCAATATTTCCAGAGCCAAAAGTCCCGTTCACAAATGAGAGAGCATCTCAATATATAGATCTCTCAAGTACATAACACCTAGATCCAAAAAGATCAAGGTTCAAGATCAAAATATAAAATCATCCTAATCTACAGCTAAGATTAGCTGGATGAGGGGCGCACCACATAAAATATGACTAATAACCACAAAGTAGCACATGGTGGGGCTAGGAGGTTATGTTATCCTTCAATAGCATGGCCTCATGGCACAATACCAAAGTGTGTTGACAAATAATATAAAGGAGTGATAAAAATCACTAGGGGATCTCCCTCAAAATACATCAAAATGTCCTCGAAATGCATAAACCAAGGATGTGTGGACCTCGAATGAAATGAAGCTAATGCCGGATGATGAATATGACCGAAACACTATGCCTCAGATCAATTCCATGCCAATCCTTTTCCTTAATTGCCCAAATTGATTTCCTCATTAGCCATTTTTAATTATTAAAATGCTTCCATGGGAACATAAAACAACCAATATCTCACCTAAGAGGAGTCTACGCAAAAAAGTAATTGCACAGATGTGTCTAGAACCACAGGTATATGGTACGGATGACTGGCTGCACCCCACAAATCCACTCAAGCGTTGCAAGATTTCTCCTCAACATCTGTAAAGTGTTTTATTTTCATTTTCCCCAAGGCAAATCTGCTGTAAAGCCCAAGAGTCCCATATCTGTCCTGTACCCACGTGAAATTTAAAACCAACTGCACGAATGGACTTAGAATGTACAAATCAATAAGTCCATCACAAAAGAAACATCAGAGGCCCCATCCATGTCAGAACAATAATAATAATAAGGCCTGTAAATGTTGATAATCATAGAAATAGTACAAGCAATCTCAACAAATCACCATCTGAATCATGAATATGTCTAATAGACACCTATAGACCATAAATATTCATCATTCATCATCATCGGTCTATAACTCATCTCAGATCTTGCTCATGGCCTGGCCAACACTGGGTTGACCAAGTCAGCACTGATCAAATGATGACCCAAGTGCTAAACTCTGATGTTGCAAAGTAATAATGGACATGCATGCTCAATTATCTATGCTAGCAGTGGCACTTAAGCATGATTATATTTTGTTGGCAAGTATGAGCATAATACATATATAATAATCCAAATCACAATGATTAGTTGCTTCAAAATAAGAACCTCCAGTGTATACTCGTTTATAGATTTATTCCTTTTGCTAGTCAAGGGTGAAAGGATCATGAACAATAGGTAAGGCCAAGGGATGACTTGATAACTCAACATTGTAACCATCTGTGCTAAAGGACAAGGCGATCCGCACAACACATAAGTTGGACTAGGTGAACAATAGGGCATGGCGGTGTATCACAAATGGGTGGAATGATGAGAAAGCTCCACTAGACTCTAGAAAAGGAACCTTTTTAAGACTTAATTTGCTCAACATTTGTTTCACTAGTTGACCTCTAAAGGCAGGTGCCTTGGTAGCCTTCTGGGCCTCCAGAAAATGACAAAGACATGACCTTCTTGGGCCAGTCTCTCCTTGTTGGCCTATGGGGGAAAATGAGCCGTACATTATACAAGGATTGAGTGCTCATCCTCTAGCCATCAACTTTATTTTTCATTTATAACTTGCTAGCCTCCAAGAATAGGTGCCCTAGAAAGCCTTCTGGCTTCCAAAAAATGTCTAGGGCTCAACCTTCTTGGGCTTGTCTCCCTAATACTGTGTGGAGATACATGAACCTTACACCATATAATGGATGAATGCTCATCTCTTATCCATTGGTTGGTTTTATTTTTCATTTCTAGTAGTGTCTGTTGCCCACCTATTTCGACTAGGTGGCAACTCCATGTACATGTGGATGTACATAATTATACCTTGGAAAAATTTGAGGATTTTTCTCTTCTGCAGGGCAATTGCCCCTTTGTAAACGAAATGTCCGCTCCCCTGCGTGGGAAAATTAATGTAATTTTATGTGCTGGTATGCGTCATATGATACGGATGCCACACCATGGAACGGGTTGTTAGGGAAGTCCCCTCATCGAGTGTTTTTCCCTTTCCAATTGACCTTGTTGCGTAAACGAGTNTTATCGAGTGTTTTTCCCTTTCCAATTGACCTTGTTGCGTAAACGAGTTTAATCGGTTTGGTTTTCACTCAAAATCCTCCAAAGTGGTGACGGGCGTTCTANATAGATAATCATTCTTAATCTTTTAAGTTTGTAACTTGTAAATATTTTGACTCCATTATCTAGGCACTGGTCTTGTTTCATATAAGGTCTTAGCCTCTTCTTA
>LPNX010170637.1:453833-493901 GCA_001517045.1 Pseudotsuga menziesii
GGAGGCGCGTCCCCGTGGAACACTGCCTGAGTCCCATCATCCTGCTCAACTTCACCATCACTTGACTCATTGAGTATTCTGCCAGTGCTCAGGAGAGAGTCACTCTCCTCATCTCTATCAAATGCAACATCATCATCCTTTGACTCTGAAAGCCATCCTTCCGCTCCTGGTCGTACAACATGCCCTCTCAGGACATATAATCTGTTCTTGCAATCTCTCAACAAGATGGTGGTGTGAACTGGTTCATCCCTCTGATATAGGAAGATATGACCAGACTTGATCATCATCCCAAATCCGTCATCCTCGAATGATGAAACTGAGAGTTTACTCACTCTCATCCCAGGTACAAATAAAACTACGTGTACTTCTAGGACCTCTCTAAGGTCTAGTTGGAACTTGACTGTTCCAACCCCTTGAATAACAATCTGAGGACTGTCAATGTCTGTCTGAATGAAGTGTTTTGGCCCTAGCATTGTGATCATTTGAAAAGAGTCATAGACTCTAGTCATATGTTTGGTTGCATCGCTGTCAACAACCCAAACATGCTCAAATATAGAACTTCCTATGCTGGAATCAATTGAGACAAGAGAAAATTCTTGCTCAAACATTGTAGCAAAATCTTCTACAACTGCAGATGCTGCTACATCTCTCTCAGGACATTTTGTGGCATAGTGTCCCATCTTGCCACAATGAAAGCATTTGATATGACTTAGATGTTTCTTCTTTTTATTCTTGGGCTTTGCTGCAAGTGCCACATTTTGCTCAACATCCTCACTAGTTTGGCCAACTTGTGCCCCATCTCGGATCTCTTCTTGCGTAAGTCATCCCACAATCTAGACCAACTTGGAAGAGTTTCTTTGCCCATAATACACTTCACAAAAACCTCCCACTTATTGGTGAAGCCCTTCAGGGCTATCCTCACCCTTCAGGATACCAATTCTGAATCAAGAACGGTTTCTCCTACTGCTGACAACTCGTCCTTAACTTGTGTAACACGAGTCAAGTAAGAGGCTACACCTTCATCACTTTTCATTTGAATGCTATGTAGCTTGTATTTTAGGGCCATCTTCCTATTTTCATTCTTTGCTTTGAATAATTTGGTCAAAGTGTCCCACATATCTTTAGCAGTTTTCTTATCCTCTAAACGTGGTATGAGATGGTCTTTAACCCCATCCAAGAATAATTCTCTGGGCTCTGGCTTCAAGAGCTTCAAACACCACAAGCTTATCTTTATCTGTTGGCTTAGTCATGACACTGTTAATAAAACTCCAAACCCTAAGTTCTTTCAAAACAACAGTAATTCGTACCTTCCATGGAATCTAGTTGGACACTCCATCACACCGATCCTCATACCTAATGTTCATCATGGAAAATAATTTGCAACCAAAAATTAACTGAAGAAAATATCTAACAATTTTCTGAAACTTTAGAGAACACTTGCTAAACTTCTTTTTCAATATGACTCTGTTAAACTGAGATCTGATAGCATGAAGAAAATTTTGAGTTAGGAAATGAAATAGTTCATTCATACATTCTGTCAAACAGTGTCAGGAACTAGGGATTTAACTTGAATTCAATGAAAAGTAAAACCACACTTCTAAAAATGTAGTTCAAAATTCTGCCATATACTGAAACATTTTAAGCAATGAACGCAATAAATTTTGGTCAAAAGATCGGGCAAAACCCCACTGCTTTGGGGAAAACCCTAGAAGAAAATTTTTCTTTAAGAAGAGTAAAACTTAGAAATTTGATACAAAAAAATTCTTGCTTCCTTTTAAACCCTCACTAGCAAAATTTCACAAAACAGAACAACAGCAAAAACTACCTTTAAAAATGTGCCAAAAAAGTACTATACGGTCTGCTGTACAACTGCCCACACGTGCTGTATGGACTGTATGGCCTGCACTCTTTTCTACCTCAATTTCTGTGCCCACACGTGCTAGTAAAATATTTGTTGTACAGTTCTGTCAGTCTGCAATAAATGCACCAGCAGTTACCTCGAGAAATGTGCCCATACGTGCTGTTGTATAGCTCTGATAGATTGCTGTACGGATTCTTCTAGACTGCCTTGGGATGCATGCTGCTCATCTTCTTGGGAAGTGTGCCCTTTCTTTGCTAGGGACCTCTTGTTTTACTTCAATTTTCTTCTCTTCCTCTCTTAATGGTGAGTTTTCTTTCATTTGCCCTCTCTAATGTTTTATACTTAGATTTTGTAACTATCTTCAATAACTACCTAATCTAGGGTTGAAGATCTTTTTACAAAATCAAAGGTCCACAACTTATCTCACTTTTAATAATTAAACACTTTAATTATTAAATACATTTTTAAGTGAGATCCACTTTTCTAAAGTATAAAAACATAATCACTTTATTTACATAAATGTCACTTTGTTACATAAATACATAAGGACAAAAATTTCTTAAGTCCTCTCATCACACCCACACCAAAATCATGGGAGAACCTTCAAAGATACAATTTCAATAGGCTCTAGGCCTTACTGAGAGTAAAACAGATTCCAACCTTTGCGTCAAGGTTGAAGGCAAAAGTCTTGTAATGCTCCTGTTATATGACCTGTTCTTAACAGGAAAAGAGGAACTGATTAGAGATGCAAGAAGGAGACTTGCTGTTTGAGATGAAGGACTTGGGTATTATGCACTACTTTCTAGGCATGGAGGTGTGGTAGAGTGCGGATGGACTCTTCCTTGGACAAGGGAAGTATGCAGTGGAGGTCCTAAAGAGGTTCGGGATGATGGACTGCAAGGCCATGGCCACAACTATGGCATCGAACCTGAAGCTATTGAGTGATGCTTCATCAGAGACGGTTGATGCCACGATGTATCGTCAGATGATTTGTTCCTTGATGTATCTGATGAATACGAGACTAGATATTTGCTTTGCTTTGAACACATTAAGTAAGTTCCTACTGATTGCTGCAAAGCATATTTTGAGGTACCTGAAGAGTACAGTTGATTATGGGCTCAAGTATGAAGCGAATTAGAAGATTAACCTGGAGGGTTATGTGGATTCGGATTGGGCTGGCAATGCCATTGATAAAAAGAGCACTTCGTGGTGCTCCTTCAGTATGAGATCATGTGTGATCTCTTGGTTTAGCAGGAAGCAATCCTACGTGGTACTTAGTACAGCTGTGGCAAAATATGTTGCCACTTGCTCGGCTACTTGGGAGAGAGGAGTAGTGAAGCTCCAGTTTGTGATCCAGATCGAGATCTCTCGAAAGAGGGAGTTCTAGCATAGTCAGTGAGACAGGTTTCCTGAGCATAAAATCCTGGCGAAGCTCGTAGGTTGCTCAGACGTAAACGGTCCTGTAGGTTGTCCTCGGATCTAATCAGTCCTGGTGAAGCTCGCAGGTTAACCTTGGACGTAATCAACCCTGATGTGATTCTATGCTAGAAATGGCCAGAGTGAAGTTTGGGTACTTCAGGGAGAAGCTTGGTGTTCTCCAGATCGAGGTTCCTTCCAAGGAGAAGTGATGAGTCCGAGAGCTTTTCTGACATGGTGGCAGGATTGGTTCTTCCCATGGTCAAATGTAAGTACTGTTCCTTTCTGACATGGTGGCAGGATTAGTTCCTCCCATGGTCAGATGTAAGTGCTGTGCCTTTTTGACATGGTGGCGGGATTGGTTCCTCCCATGGTCAGATCTAAGTGCTGTGCCTTTCTGACATGGAGAGAGGATTGGTTCCTCCCATGGTCAGATGTAAGTGCTGTGCCTTTCTGACATGGTGGCAGGATTGGTTCCTCCCATGATCAGATGTAAGTGCTGAGCCTTTCCCCAGATGGTAGTAGGTGTGTCCTACCATGTCAGCGAATGTAAGTGCAGTGTCTTTTTGACATGGCGAGAGGATTGGTTACTCCCATGGTCAGATGTAAGTGTTGTTCCTTTCTGACATGGTGGCATGCTTGGTTCCTCCCATGATCAGATGTAAGTGCTGAGCCTTTCCCCGGATGGTAGTAGGTGTGTCCTACCATACCAGCGGATGTAAGTGCAGAGCCTTTCCTTGGATGGTAGTAGGTGTGTCCTACCATGCCAGTGGATGTAAGTGCTGGGGCCTTTGCCTCGATGGTAGTAGGTGTGTCCTACCATGCTGGTGGATGTAAGTGTTGGAGCCTTTCTTGGATGGTAGTAGGTGTGTCCTACCATGTCGATGATATAAGCGCTGAAGAAGAAGACCTACGTGGAGACTAGGCCTACAACCAACATGAAAAAGGGTTGGCTCTATAGAACTTCCTATGACGAGTAGAATTGAGAGATAGCGCCATTTGCTTGAGATAGCGGGAGCAGTGATGATGATCCAGCTTTGATGATGATCCTGTGATGAAGACTTGTGCTAATGAACTGTGTCAAGAGAATACCTTCCTAGTTAAGAGGGAGTGTTGATGTATTTGTAACTTCGGAATATATTCACTTGTATATCTTATGTTGTATTTCATTGTACCCCGATGTTCCTATCGGGAGAATCATTAATATAATAAAGTCATGTAAAGTCATAGAGGTTAACCCTCCATTGTAAGTCGGCACAATAGTTCCCACAGTTGAGGGGTACTAGGGTTAGTAGACTCTCCTAGTGAGGTCGGCCCTGGTAAGTAATTGTCAAGTGGAAAACTAGTATAAATAGAGAGTGAGACTCTCTATTTGAAACACACACTCACTCAACTGTAGCGCATGAGTGAGAGAAGAGAAGCTTGCACAAGTGAGAGAGAGGATAGCTGTCAGAGATCATCTTTGTGTTTTTGGGTTTTACTTTTGCCATTGGTGCTCATTTTATCTCTGAGGAAGTTGCAGGGTTTTCTCCTTTGTGGTTTCTCTGAGGAAAATTCTTTGTGTCTCTTGTTTCTTGTGATTATTGTTGTGCATGTTATTCTCTCAGACAAGATCCTAGATCATATTGATTAAATGATAAAAATCTAATAGGTTGTAACAAAGAGCACTCTTGGTCAAACTCACTCATAAGCAAATGTTCTTCGTTAAATTTTTCATTATACTCATTCATTTTGCAAGAAGGTAAATTGATGAGATCAATTTTAGGTTCATTATCATCCTCACACATTTTTATAATTGACTCCTGAAATGAAGTTTGATTATCACTTTGATCTTTTTCTTTCCAAATAATATGACTGGGATTAGAATTAGAATTTTGATCAATTGAACATTGATTTGAAATTTCATCAACCAAACAATGATCGTGGAATTGCTTTTCAGAAAGATCTTCGATAGCCTCAAAGATAGGATGCTCAGCTTTGGAATCTTCTTTATGATGAACAATGAGCTCCCCTTCATGAGTCAGATCTAGCTTTTTGCCTTCTTCAGGTAATGATGACAAAGTATCTCGTATGATTCGATTAATGTCGTGTTTAATTTCATCTTGAGGTCTATCGTGGTTATTTCTAAGATACTCTGTGACATTACTATTGATTGATGGCTCACTCATAAAATTAATCACAAGCACACTCAACATTATCCCAGGAGAAGATATGTCGAATTGATAAGGACAATCATTACTTATAGCATCATCACTCTTGTGATCATCTTCATCAAAAACCTCAACATCACAATCATTGTTTGACTGAGGCTTTGAAGGTTCATCAATGTTCGCACCCCATTCCTTTTTTAACAAATTAGTAAACATATCATAACCAGTGATAGATCTTGGTGCTAAATGATCAAACCATATTCGGGCATCCCCATCTAAGGATTCACCAAGGGCCCGCATGAAAACATCGTCATCATCTGCACCTCTAACTTCTATATGATCCCAAAGCATTTGCAATTGATCTTCAATAGATATGGCATTGTTTCCATATAAACGAGGCAACTTTCTAATGTAATCCTTAGGCATAGAATGAGGCGCCCCATCTATTTTAGAAAAGTCAAAAGGAGATAGCTTAGCTTGTGTTCTAACTATTATGGATTCTCTAAATGGGATTTGATTTGAATGTCTAACTGGATTATCAAGAATCATTTAACTGGTTGCTCTAATTGCAAGGCTTTGGCTGGTTTTGATACTTACTAATCGACTCAATATAATTTATTGGGAATACTTCATTACAGGGATGAGGAAACTCGTGGGAATGATAGAGATCGTGATAGTTAGACTCATACCCATAATTATACCAAGAATTTTCTCTCCATCTATTCCTTTCCTCCTTTTGATCTTTAATCTTAGTTATAGTTTTATTTAATTCTTCAATGGATGGGTTCGCTTCTCAGTGGAGTCACCAGGTGAGATACTTAATGAACTCACCGAAAGATATGTCGTTGGGTAAGTATGATGCGAGAAAGAAACAAGTGAATGTAAAATTAGGCAAAGGACAATTCATTCACTTAACTTAATCCAGATGCGATATGATTCGAAAGATAAGAGTGAAGTACTACTTGCAGACACCAAAGGTAGGCCTCTACCTCCCCGACAACAACACCAAAAGATGTTGGCAAAGAGAACGGGAGTAGAGCTTAAGGATAAATGTCGAACCAAGGTAGGCCTCTACCTTCCTCAGCAATGGCGCCAAAACATACAAAGTGTAGCTACCCACTAAAGGTATCCCATCTGTGACGTTAGAGGTGAGGTAGCTAACTGGTGACACCGCAAGGGCCTCGTCCACTACAGATAAAGGATAGTTGTCACACCAAACGGGCTCTTGTCACTTTAGATCAATTCGAAGAAAGACCAAGGGGGAGACCCTACTAGCCTAAGAGGCTAGCAAACCTACTCAAGACACTCCTAGGGTTTGACAATGTATAGGAAAGGAGACATAAAGAGTGGGTAAGACTAGATCTATCAAATTAGAGTGGTATGGAGATTAAGGACGAGTTGGGGAGGCTTAGTAAAGATAGGAAATGGCCCAACTTGGATGAGATTATACCACAAGTGAGTTAAGAAAGTAGATCCAGGGAGATCTAGCCAAATGAAATGAAACCCTAAAGGGACCCAGCTAGGGTTTTTACATAAGTGGACAAAGTGGACCCAAAAGAGTAGGTCAGGGCATGAGATGACTAGCTTAGGGTGCTTGAAGGTTGGATCTATGCTTTTGAGGTGGGTCCAAGCATACCCATCTAACAGATCTGAAGGAATGGCCACCCACCCAAGAGGGGCGCCCCCACCTTGAATGAGTAGAGCTAGATCCCAGGACAAATGGAGTCGGATTAACACAAAAGTTGAGATCTAGGGTTTATTCATTATTCTCCAAGTGGGTTTTGATGGCCGTCATAAAAAATTCATCGGATATATTAGATCTACAAAACGAGGATTTTAAGAAAGAGGGTTTGTTTGACATTTGGATGAAAATAATGAAACACAATACGTAGCTTGCAGATCGTACCTGAGAATACTTGCGGCCGCTTTAGATGTCGATGATCCTTCCACTTGGTTACAATTTCAAGCTAGATCCGACACGCAATGAAGGAAAAACACCCAAGTGAGGAAGTGCGCCCCCTCTTCTCCACCTGCAAAATCAACCTACCGAAGTTAGAATTGTTCACCGATGAAAAAGATAAGCTACATACTACATCCACAGAGAAAGATTCAATGTACAAAGTAACAATTGATCACTCCTTGAACATGAGGCGATTTGGTTGAAAGACGATGAGGGTTGCCCTAGCAATCTGCTCCTCCAATTCGCTACTTGCAAAAAGATGGGTACGACCCTCACAGAATAATGTTGTTTGCATACAAGATCTCACTGAAATGTCTAAGCAAAAGGCATAAGAATCACATCCACGACATTCACAAAGCTCCCAAGAAGTTTCTGCAATTTTTTTTATTATATTACGTATTTCCAGAGCCAAAAGTCCCCTTTACAAATGAGAGAGCATGTCAATATATAGATCTCGCAAGTACATAATACCTAGGTCCAAAAAGATCAAGGGTCAAGATGAAAAGAGAAAATCATCCTAATCTACGGCTACGATTAGCTAGATACATCTCACACGGATCAACTCAAAAATATAAGGTGGCGCATCACTAGAAATACCCAATGAGGGGCGCACCACATAAAATATGACTAATAACCACAAAGTAGCACATGGTGGGGCTAGGAGGTTATGTTATCCTTCACTAGCATGGCCCCATGGCACAATAACAATGTGTGGTGGCAAATAATATAAAGGAGTGATAAAAATCACTAGGGGATCTCCCTCAAAATACATCAAAATATCCTCAAAATGCATAAACCAAGGATGTGTGGACCCTGAATGAAATGAAGTTGATGCCGGATGATGAATATGACCCAAACACTATGCCTCAAACCAATTACATGCCAATCCTTTGCCTCAATTTCCCAAATCAATTTCCTCATTAGCCATTTTTAATTATTAAAATGTTGCCTTGGGAACATAAAACAACCACTATCTCACTCGGGAGGAGTCTATGCAAAAAAGTAATTGCACAGATGTGCCTGGCACCCCAGGTATATGGTACAAACGACTGGCTGCACCCGACAAATCCACTCAAGCGTTCCAAGAGATATCCTCAACATCTGTAAAGTGTTTTATTTTCATTTTCCCCAGGGCAAATTTGCTGTAAAAGCCCAAGAGACCCATATCTGTCCTGTACCCTCTTGAAACTGAAAACTAGCTGCACCAATGGACTTAGAATGTCCAGATCAACTAGGAATGAGTACTCATACACCATAAGTCCATCACAAAAGAAACATCAGAGGCCCCATCCATGTCAGAACAATAATAATAATAAGGCTTGTAAATGCTGATAATCATAGAAACAGTACAAGCCATCTCAACAATTCACCATCTAAATCATGGATATGTCTAATGGACACTTGTAGTCCATAAATAATCATCATCCATCATCATCGGTCTATAAATCATCCTAGATCTTGCTCATGGCCTGGCCAACACTACGTTGACCAAGTTAACATTGATCAAATGATGAACCAAGTGCTAAACTCTGATGCTGCAAAGTACTAATGGACATGCATGCTCAATTATCTATGCTAGCAGTGACACTCAAGCATGATTAGATTTTGTTGGAAAATATAAGCACACTACATATATAATAATCCAAATCACAATGATTAGTTGCTTCAAAATAAGAACCGCTAGCGTATACTCATTTATAGATTTAGCCCTTTTGCTAGTTAAGGGTGAAAGGATCATAAACAATAGGTAAGGACAGGGGATGACTTGATAACTCAACATAGTAAGCATCTGGGCTAAAGGACAAGGGGATTCACACAACACATAAGTTGGACTAGGTGATCAATAGGGCATGGCGGTGTCTCACAAATGGGGGGAATGATGAGAAAGCTCCACTATACTCTAGACAAGCAACCTTTTCAAGACTTGATTTTCTCAGCATTTGTTTCACTAGTTGACCTCTAAAGGCAGGTGCCCTGGTAGCCTTTTAGGCCTCTAGATAATGAAAAAGACATGACCTTCTTGGGCAAGTCTCTCCTTGTTTCCCTATGGGGGCAAATGAGCTGTACATTATACAAGGAATGAGTGCTCATCCTCTAGCCATCAACTTCATTTTTCATCTATAACTTGCCATCCTCCAAGAGCAAGTGCCCTGGAAAGTCTTCCAGGCTTCCAGAAAATGCTTCCAGAAAATGACTAAGGCTCAACCTTCTTGGGCTTGCCTCCCTAATACCCTGTGGGTATACATGACCCTTACACCATACAATGGATGAGTGCGCATCTTTTGGCCACTAGCTAGTTTTATTTTTCATTTCCAGTAGTGTCTAAAGACATTTTGATTTTGCTAGCAGAGCATCCATTTAGAATAACTTTAAGCTCCAATGTCTCAGTGTCTAAAGACACTTTCTTTGGTAGGACTACTTGTGTTCAAGACTTAGAGGTAGACATTCCTTGTGACAAAAATCACATAAACCAACACCAAGACACAGTTTTATACAGGGAGACCTATTCCAACATAGAAGTGAAGGTGCTGGAAATCCTAGATGTCACTAGCAAATTACAAGTCAAGGATAGTCAATAAAAATGGGAGAGCAACAGATGGATGGAGACAATGGAGGTGATGCCAAAACTAGCAAGCTATGTCCATGAGGGGAAAAGACTAAATCCATATTAGGAGTAGGACAAGGTCAATGAGTACACAAAGGAATTTCCTTGTCAAAACCACTGGATCATTTATTCTTTAGATTTCAAGTAAACCAATATAAAATATTGCCAACATATAATCCATATCAACTGAGTCTCACTACTAAAATAGGTAACAAAGCAACATCAAAATCCATAAGCACAAACCATAGTATCACCTGGGTCATATACCTATGTTGGATCTGAAATCAAAGCTGAAAATCCCTTGGACAATTGCCGCTGCTACACACAGGCACTATATCAATCTTTGCTATGGGTCATACAAATGGCTACTTTAGTCATCGAATCTGGGCTCAGTCATGGCATAAAACTGGTCAATCCGGACACTCTGGATCTGTTGAAAGTGAGAGATCATCAACTTTGGCTCATCAGCAGATGATCTCATAGTATAGGGCTGGCTCAAAGATCTACTCAGTATTACTCATGAGTAGAAGTAGCCCATCTACTATATATGTGACAACAGTACCAATGGCTTTGTGACTGTAAAAGGGACTATCTCTTGGTCTATATGCACAGAAGAATTGATTGCACATTATGGGGATATAAATAACATCACCTTCTTTAACCAGTTGGTAAATCTCAAGCAAAAATGTCTAGTTACAGAGCACATCAAACAATTTCATCAGCTAAGTCTCAGAGTGAAGAATATTTCAGAAGATAATTTGTTAGATTTCTTTATTGGAACCTTGAAAGATAACATTCAACATGAGGTGCGTCTCTTTGAATCATCATCCCTAGAGAAGGTGTTGCAGCTGCAACTGTATTCCCCAAATTTGTCAAATTTTGGACCCCCCTCATGATTTTAATGTTGCTTTGAATCGTTTGGATCCGTAAACTTTTTGGTCATGCTTTAATTTCGGATTATTTTGAAGATTAACTCTCGACCTGTTTTCAGAAATTGCTTATGTTTGTAATGGTTGTGGGTTGCGGATTTTGGAGTCTGTTTTGTTTTCTTTTGATAGTCAAAGACGAATTGGACCATTTGTTTTTTGGAGAGCCGCTGTTTCAGAGGTAAAACAGTTTTTTTTGACCATTGCTAATTTTTAAAAGTTGTTTCAAACACTTGGCATTTTTATTGATCGGGCGTCAAAGTATGTTTTGATCGGAGGCGGTTGTGTGTTTATCTTCCGCCGTTGCGGCTCCCAAGGCAGCTAAGTACCCGAAATATAAGTGCTCCGCCCACCGATGCGTGTCGGTTTTCAGTCGCGTGTCTGTAGTCTTTTTCCTTCCGCCATTGCGGCTGTGCAAATCACTTGTCTTCCGACGTCGATGCCTTTCCGATTTCCGACTGGAAGCTTTCCCGCCCACATTTTTAGGTCATAAATCTTCCGACTCCGATAGGCTTAAATGGTTTCGCGGTGCCCGTCGCCTGTTAAGACCCGCTTATGCGGTTTTGAATGAGTCTACCCTGCCGATGTTAGTGTTGTGAGCTGCCGATGAGTTTTCTTTTTCCGTCTTTGGTGAGGTTTTCGAACTCGTGTATGGACGAGATAGTGGTGCCGGCACTTGTTAAAGTTCTCATAACAGTAATGCAATACATGGCCTCTCTTGGTGATTACTCGTTTGGGTAGATGTAGTCTGTTTTTATAGAAAATACAGTCCCAATGAATGATAGATGTTGTTTACTTGCAGATGGATTCAAGAAACTTTACAAATAATTACTGCGCAAAAGCCTAGCGGGGAAACAAGTGGCAGAAGGGAGCTGGGTAGTTTTGGCAAAGGTCGAACCGAAACCGGCAAGATTGCAAAGAGGGCATGTGAAGTAGAAGGCAAAATCGATAGCGACAAAAGGCGCAGACCTGAAAGATCTATCAGTTACTAAGTGGATCATGAGTGCGCACAGAAAAGATAAAATAGGGATATTAAACGTTTGGGGGAAGGAAAGGTCACACGTTTGGGGGCAGCCCAAGCGGTTAACTGTTTTAATTTAAATATTTGAAAGTTAGAACTAACAAAGGATTTTTCCCCTAAAAAAAAACTTGTAAACTATCGCTTGTAAGAGGAACTATTTCGTTTTACAACCAGAAATTGCAAATTTTACCTGTTGGAGAAAGTGCTATGTGGAATATCTCAATGTGATTAAATGAATGATGTTGAATGGGAACTATTTCGTTTTCGAATGTGTTTCATTAACTGTGTGGGTGCTCTAACTTTTTGAACCTATGTTCTTGCCTGAATGTTCTCCAGTACATTCTGTGATGTTTTTCGAGTATGAGTAATGGGATTTTTTTTTAACTATTGATGAGCTATCTTATCATGCATACTTTTATTCATGTTTATATGTTTTGGTTATAAGAACAACTATCTGTGATTTGCCATAACATGTGGACAGTGTTGCATTACTCATGAATTAATATATAGCTCTCTAGAGATAGTTTAGTTAGTAATTTATTTTCTGAAAATGTATGTGATTTAGATGCTTGTGAGTTCTAAGACGAGAGGTAAGAACCTGCGCATCACTTTGTGAATACTCCTGGCATTCTTCATCAAATCTGCATATAGGTAGGCACTTGCATATCATATTTTAAGTAAAAAAAAATACAAAAAATACATACGGTGGACCGGGCCGCAACCGGTAAAACCTTTATTTTTGTTACTTGACCTACGGTAGCCGGACCGCAAACCAGACGGATTCCCTACACCAAACAGTCACGGGCTAATTAGGAACGTTGACTGGGGAGAATCCCTTGCTGTTGTTGTCTGCGAATTTCTAGGCCTCAACAGAAGGATTTCATGATGGCAAGGAAGGTTGAAAGTAAGAATATGACAATGACTACTAGAAAGGCCTTCTCCAACACATGCATAGAAAATAATGCTTCTTCTTCTAAACCACCACAAAGGTTGACACTCCAACTACTAGACGAATATGAGCAAACATATTATGCTTTAATTGTGACATCAAGTATAGTAAGGGATAGAAGTGCGGTAAGAAGAAATTATTTTACCTAGATTGTGAAGAGTAAGGACCAAAAGAAGAGGAAGCATCTCAAGAAGAGGCGACTTCAGAAGAAACAAAAGAGGCTACTTTAGAAGAAATTACTCCCACCATATCTTGTCATGTATTGGTTGGAATTAGCACTCCTCAAACTCTCAAGTTCGAATGATACATCAAAAAGAAGAAGGTAACAATGTTGATTGATTCTGGTAGTACTCATAATTTCGTTCACTGTAAATTAGCCAAAGTTCTTAATTGCTTTGTATATCTAGCACGAGAGTTTCAAGTAATGATTGCAGATGAAGGAACTATAAATTGCTTAGGGAAATGCCATAATATCAATCTCATAGTTACATATATCGTGTCGACGAATATATCGTCGAGGGTCCAGAATGTAACTTATTGGTAGCAACGATGAAAATATCGGAAAATATCGCAAATGTCGTAAAGCATAAAAAAGTACAGAAATAACCATTTTTTCAATTTTTTTAACATCTAACACAACAACATCATCAAATAAACACTTTGCTACATAAATATGAAAATACAACTAATATAAGATGCATAAGATTTCAAATGGTGGATCATGATCACATATCGACTATAAACTGGAAATACTGAAATATGTTCTTGATGGAATGATAGAAAATCACATCAAATGATCAAAATAAGTGTTTCTCAAGAGATGAATCATCATGGCTCATGAGGCATCTATATACTACATAATACAATGATAAATAGTAGGAATCATTGATCCCCTCTACCCCTTTTATAGGCAAGGGGTACCACTCTTCGTCTGGAAGCAGTAGGGGGTCCTGTAGGTGCTTTGGATGAGTTAGGCGTCAAATTGGAAGCTCCAACTACTTAGGTTATGGTGGAAGGTCCAACTACTCTACAATTTTGATGAAACTTCCCATGTTTAATGAGTGAAGGGTACATTTTTATTAAGGTCATGATAAAAGATTTTAACAGTCAATGCCAACAACATCAAGGTATAGAGAGCGGTTGATGTGCTTGATTAAATACCAATTCCATACCCTCATACTTGATAAAATCCAGTGGAATTGTTGAAATCTTGAAATCTTGAAAACTATTTAGTCTGTTGAATTCTAAATGGGATATACAATTCTACATTTTGCATATGAAGTCCAATGAGGTTGGGACCACTCTCAAACATCCTGAAACAATTAATGGTAGTGTTAAAAATTTAAGTAAAAGGATAGAAAATGAAAGTTAAGGAGAATGCCACTTTTACTTTAAGAATTTAATATTACCATTTATTACTTTAAGAATTTAATATATTTAGTTTTAATAACACTGCCAAAATCTTAACCCATGGATTTATTTCTCAAATTCCATGCATATTTTCTTAGCTCGGCGGTATTTTCCAATATATCGCGATATATTCCCAATACATCGCGACATATTGAATATATCGCGATATATTCAAAATGTCGAAAATATCACTGTTTTTTAGTGGCGATATATCTCAAAGGGGAATGACTTGCGATATATCACGATATGGGTGATATATCGCCGATATATGTAACTATGATCAATCTTGCTATGGGTGAATATGTATTGAATAGTCCAATGATTGCTATCCCAATGGGTGGTGTTGATGTTGTCTTAGGTGTCCAATGGTTACAGTCATCGGGAACAATGGCTTTTAATTTTCATGGGAAGGAAAAGAATGTGAGTTAAATGGTATCACAAGAAAACCAAGAAAGGTGATAAGCTCTAATGGTATGACAAAGTTGTTGAAAAGGGACATCAAGTTGTAGTTGCACAATTATGCTCATTAGATGTTCAAACCTCAAAGTTCCATATCTCTCGAGATATCCAAAGGGTCTTTAATAAGCATTCCAAGGTATTTGAAGATATTCCCAAAGGTCTTCCACCTATTCAAGACTTTGATCATGCTATCCACTTAATTCCAGGCAGTGTTCCTCCTAACATAAGACCTTACTGACATTCCTATAGCCAGAAGAGTGAAATTGAGCGTATGGTTGCTGAAATGTTAGAGGATCGCATAATTATGCCTAGCCAAAGTTCTTACTTTGCACCAGTGGTAATGGTACCCAAGCCAGATGGTCATGGTGTATGTGTCCTGATTATAGAGAGCTCAATACGATCACCATTAAAGATAAGTTTCCCATTCTTGTCATTGATGAATTGTTAGACAAATTACATGGAGCAGTTTTCTTCACAAAGTTGGATCTTCGTTTCGGGTATCATCAGATTCGAATGAAGGATGAAGACATCCCCAAAATAGCATTCAAAACTCATAAAGGTCACTATGAGTTTTTGGTCATGCCATTTGGTCTCACAAATGCACCTTCCACATTTCAAGGTTTGATGATATCTATTTTCAAGCCTTCCCTTATAAAATTTGTGTTGGTATTCTTTGATGATATACTAATCTATAGCAAGTCTTGGGAAGAACATGTTCAACATGTTGACAGTGTACTACAACTACTAAAGGAACAAGAACTATATGCAAAACCCTCAAAGTGTTTCTTTGGGATAATGGAGATAGAGTATTTGGGCCATATTGTATCTCATGAAGGTGTCAAGGTATACCCTAAAAAAATTAAATCCATGATGGATTGGCCGATTCCCAAAACCCTGAAGAATCTTTGAAGATTCTTAGGTCTGACAGGGTACTACTGCAAGTTTGTTCGGAACTATGGAAGAATAACAGCTCCTCTAACAACATTACTGAAGAAATATGCTTTTTCTTGTACTCTAGAGGCAACTCAAGCTTTTCAACAACTTAAAGAGCCAATGTGTAAAGCTTATGTTTTGGCGACAATAGACTTCACAAAAACCTTTATTGTGGAATTTGATGCTTCAGGAAATGGAATTGGAGTTGTACTAATGCAGAAAATGACACCCTCTTTCCTTCACAAGTCATCCAATCAAGGGAAGATGCATTTTCTTGGACTCCAGAGGCAACTCAAGCTTTTCTAGAACTCAAAGAGGCAATGTGTAAAGCTCTTGTTTTGGCGAAACTAGACTTCACAAAACCCTTTATTGTGGAATGTGATGCTTTAGGAAATGGAATTGGAGCTGTACTAATGCAAGGACACCCTGTTTCCTTCACAAGTCATCCAATCAAGGGAAAGAACTTAAAAAAACCCATTTATGAGAAGGAAATGCTGGAAATACTACATGCCTTGAAGCAATGGCGCCCCTACCTTATAGAAAGACATTTCAAGGTTAAAGTTGATCATGCTAGCCTTAAATACTTCTTGGAACAAAGGCTATCTTCAGAAGAGCAACAAAAATGGGTGACAACAATGTTGGAATATGACTTTGAAATCATCTACAAAAAAGGGAAGCAAAATGTTGTTGTAGATGCACTCTCCAGGAAATACGAGGATGTTGAAGCATTACTCTATGCTATCTCAATCAACCAACTAGATTGGATAGCTGAAGCAAGGGATGAATGGAAAAATGACAAAGAAATATGGACATTCATTCAAAAGCTATAGTAGGATCCCTGTGCCTCTAATACATTTAGGTGGAAAGATGACTTGCTATGGTACAGGGATCGCTTATATCTTGGTAAGAGTTCCTAGCTCAAGCAAAAGGTACTTTTTGAATTCCACTCCTCATTGATAGGAGGGAACTTAGGTTTCTTAAAAACCTACCACAGGGTAAAGAAATATTTTTTTGGGGATGGTCTTAAAACTAATGTTCAAAAATTCGTGACAGAATGTTTGGTTTGCCAACAAAATAAAGTGGAAACAATTAAGACCCCAAGTCTCTTACAACCGCTTTCCATTCCAAGCCAAAGGTGGACAGAGGTCTCGATGGATGTTATCACAGGTTTACCAAAGTCTGAAGGAAAGAGTGTCACCATGGTGGTTGTTGATAGACTTACTAAATATGCACATTTCTGTGTACTATCTCACCCCTTTAAAGCAAGCACGTTCGCCAATGCTTTTATGGAGACAATCCAAAAACTACATGGTACTCCAAATATTATAGTAAGTGAACGAGGATCCCATTTTCACTAGCAATTTTTGGATCGAATTATTTTCTTGTTTGGGTACTTAACTGGCTCATATCTCATCTTATCATCCTCAATCTGATGGACAAATAGAGATCGTAAACATATGTTTGGAAGAGTATCGATGTTTTGCAGCTAATAAACAAACACAATGGGTCAAGTGGTTACCCTTGGCAGAATATTGGTATAACACTTTTTTACATACATTAGCAAAAATGACCACATTTATAGCACTTTATGGCTATCATCCACCATCCATCACATCTTCACTAAGAGACTACTTTGAGGTTCAAGCAGTTGAAGACCACATGAAGCATCAACAACAATTTCTTCAACTCTTAAAGGACAACTTGAATCTAGCACAAAATTGAAGGAAACAACAAGTAGATCAACACCGCAGTGAATGAACCTTTAATGTGGGGGATTGGGTGTTTTTAAGACTATAACCATACAAACAGATGTCCCCGAAGAACACCAAGAAGGCTAATAAATTATCACCTAAATACCACGGTCCCTACAAGGGGCTACCAAAGATTGGTAGTATGGCCCACAAATTGGAACTACTTGCATCTTCACGAGTCCATCTAGTTTTCCATGTTTTCTGTTTAAAGAAGGTAATCGTCAACAAGCTGCTAGTTCAAACGATATTACCAGAACTTGAAGAGGAAGGAAAAATCATCGTGGAGCTTGAAGAAATCACTGAAATAAGAACTAAACAACTTCGAAATCGATCAATTCCAGAGTATCTCATTAAATGGAAGAACTTACCTGCGAGATATTCAACATGGGAAGATGAGTCCTTTATACAGCAACATCCAGAACTACTTCAACATTGAGGACAACACTTTTTGAAGGGGAGGGGCATGCTAAGCCCTTAATGATGGCACATTACCCCATATAGTGTGGCGCATTACCCCTTTTATTGTGGTGCATCGCCTATTATTTATGTCGGCTTGAGTCTATTAGTTGTTATTGTACACCTTTGTCTCCTATATATAGGAAGGAGATATTCTCATTTTAGTCATCATTGTATCTTGTCTTGTCTTGTGTACTCAATACATTGTGTAAGGACGTTTCTCCCTCGAAGAGGATTGCTATTTATCTCTGTTATTCATTATTAAGGCGTGGATTACTCTCTTGTCTATTTCTGCCCTTTTTATGCCATTTCTGGGAATTGGTTGCATAACATAAACTAGAGTTGATTTTTATGACAGGAAGCCCTTTTTATGCTAGGATACTCTTTAAAGATAACCCAACTCCTAAACCTTTAATAAAATGTTGCTCTTCAGCCATTTAAAAGTATAATGTACCTTTAAATCAACTAATATTAGAGCTGAAATTTTCCCTAACATCTAATCCTCTTTAGGCATTTATTTCTCTTTGTTTAGACTCTATTTGTAAATCTCATTTAATTTTGCATAGCTAAACCCTTTAGTTTAGCCATATAAAAACCCAAGTTTACTAGTTATTCTTATTTGTCCTCTGATTTGTTTAACTAGGAACAACACTTGTTCTAAGACCTTAAATGGTTACAATTGATTTTATGATGGTAGCGAAAGGCACTGTTTTGGTTTGTAGATCTTTTACCTGGTAATTGTGTGTATGTTTGAAGCCTTTGTATCCTTTGTATTTACAACTCCTAGGTCTTTTGTGTCTTTTTTTCATTCAATTAACCTGCTTAATCATTCCATCTTCTTGTTTCTTTTTTGTCTTCTCTAAGGTTTTCATTTCAAGTGTTTAAATCCTAAGTTTTTTCCCTAAAACAAATCTCTTGAGGCACCTCATTCTTAGCTTGTTCAACCTTTAAGTTCCCTTGTTCCTTTAGAAATTGGTCCTACAATTATTCCGGGAAAGTTGGTTTCGTTGACAAGTATCCGGGAAAGTTGGACTGGGGACACATCACGTGATTTTTCTTGATCTACTTTTGGTGGATCCAGGAAACCTAAAGAGAGGGGATGCTGCTTGGTGTTGCCGCCTTTCACACACCTGGGGGGGGATGTGGCATAAATCTTCAAGCCACTCGGTGTGTCCTTGGGGGCAAGTCTCGAGTCAAATATGTCACCTTGTTCTTGACTCCTTCATTTAGGACAACTCCTAATGAAGCTAAGGGGGTAGACCCTATTAATTGCTAAGGATGTTAAGGATTTAGTGTTTATGGTGATGATTGAGTTATTTAGGAGTTTTGATGAAAGAAAAAAAGCTTAACACAAGATATTTGCAATGGAATTTAAGTACAAGTTGTTGTGCCTACCTCTCAAGAGGTAGGCACAGCCCCTCTTTGGGATCTCCAAAACATGCCAAATGAGTGCCACATGAGCTATTATGCCCCTTCTATGGAGAAAAACGTCCCCTTAATCTGACAAACTCGTAGTAGCCTCAATTAAGACTGAAGCTAACGCTTTCATCAAGGAGATTTCTTGCCTTAAATCAAGGAAGCCAATAGAAACTGATTTCAATCAAATTGGAGCAATTTCCACTGATTTAGGAAATTGGGAATATTCTCCATTTATTAATTATTTTGATTTTTTAATTAATAAAAATGATTTTTGGAGATTTTTTGACTTAAGTGATAAATTTATCACTTAAAACTTAGGAAAAGTGGGGTTTTGGGTTAAACAGGTGCTTTGAGTTAGAAAATGAGCACCCCCATGTCCAAAACTAATCCCTAACCACACTTTTATTACAATCTCAATTCTCCCAAATAAACTATTAAAAGATAGCCTAAGTTTACGGGAACATTTATTTTTACCAAAACTTAAAAATACACTTAGGGGACCTAACACATGTCCATATGACTCAATATTAATGCCTAGCATGTTTATAAACATTGACACATAGACTCTAATAACCTCCTAGGCCTAAATACCAAGACGACCACCCCAACATTGGAGGTATGAGTGAAAACCTCAGAAATTATTAGTTGTTTGTTCAACAACAAATAATCTCTAAGGGAAAAAACAATCTGGGCTAGTCGGATTGATAAATAAGTTTAGGAGACCGAGTATTTTACATACAGCACCATGCTAGAACATTTTATTACAACTCCCCCAAGGGTGTATGAACATGTGGTATAAGAAAATTTTAAAAAATTCCCAGAAGAAGGCTGAATGACTTCTGAAATTTGAATAATGAACAAATGTTATTGTTCTGCTTTGCCAGTTCGCTTGAAAAAACGACCAAGTAGAACTTAGGTGGTAACATCTGGCTCCAACTGCGGGACGTGTGCTCGATTTGGTCACAGGGCAAGGAAAGGATACGAGAACACCATAATCTATGGTTTATATAACCTATAAAAACATCTCAACTTGAAAAGAAAACCTTAGTAGCACCAACTCTATATAAAATCCAAATGAACCAATAAGTTTCTTTATTCAAACAAAGTAAATGTAGCTAACTAATGAAAAAAAGCTTTATTATACCCAAGTACATAACAAAAATGCAGAAAGTAAATGCTCGCTTTAAGGCACTTATCTTCCTACTCTAAGCATGACATAAAAATGTTAGGTGTAATCAGAAATGCAATGTAACCACCTAAGCATTTTATCAACTTTAAAGGATTTTGCCTTGTCTTTGGTTACTAGCCAAAGCAAGGACACATCATTTAGAAAATGAAAACCTGCGTGATGATCCAAAATAGGTTCGCTGGGTGGGAAATCATAGGCATGAATAATGCCATCAAACTTCTTTCCAAACTGGTAGGTGCTCGCGCAAGCTGCTTCTATCCATGATTGGATAGGACTGATATACAAATCGAGATGGTGAGGCAGATCGACTACTCCATCATACTAATCATCCAGGCTTATCGAATGATAACTCGTTGTATAAGTCTCAAGCTGCTCCAAATCATAAGGAACCTCTAGGTGTGAAGATGATGGTTGAGACTGACAGTCGACTGACTGCATCACATCTGACTTTTCACAACACTTCTTCTCAATGCCTTCATTGCTGATACCTTTGTGCGACGCTGACTGATCGTATGAAAATTCTGAATGCTCTTCTTTACAACTTCCATAAGTCTCAGAATAAACACTCTCTTCGCTAGACATATCATAGATGGGATTTTCAAAAAGAATTTCAAAGGTCTCGTAGGTTGGATTTTTAATAAAAGTCCTATAGTCATCCTCCCCATATATGTCAGATGTAATAGATTCCCCATCACTGATATCAAGTTCTCTTTGTCTTCATTACTAATACTTATATATGGCTCAGACTGATCATATGGATAAACCACATGCTCCTCTTCCATATTAAAATTTCCCAAAGCCACAAGATCTATGCTCTCTCCTTTAGATATGCCATAGACAGGAGAATCAACAAAACCATCAAAAGTTTCTGGTTCATTATTTTCCTCCTCAAACATGTAATAGACTGGATTTTCCATGAATGTCCAGGAATCCTCATCAACATCTTTGTCAAACATAAGGGATTCTTCGTCACTTGTATCATGCTCCTGGTTATACTTGTCATCATTGCCATACTCATCTTCTTTAGAAAAAAGGTCACAACGCAGTAAACCTTCCAGACTGTCATCATTGTATGGAGAACAGGTAGGAGTCCCATCATGCACTTTATGGTTTTCATCATAAGTTTCACTATAAGATTCTGTAATGGTTTCATCCTGAGGTAGATCTGGAGTACAAATGTGATCATCATCACTGAAATAATCATGAAAGCACTCCCAATTATCACTATTTTCTGTTGACGTTACTTGAGGAGGGCCTTCAATAATTTTTTCAATTAATGGCTCTTCATGCATAGAGTCAATGGGATCATCATGAATTTTTGAATGTTGGGTGTTGTACACCATGTTGATAATAGATATCTTAGGATCTTCCATATGAAGTTCTTTCCAAGGAAAGAAGTAATTCAAATTGGTCTTAATGAATGATTTAGTATTGAATGATTCAATATCATTTCCATCATAATGCCACTGCCTCAAAAATATTTCAAATAAATTTGCAAGGGAAGTAATAGATTTCTCAGGTAAACACTCATGAAGCCAACATGAAGCATCCCCTTGCAGAGAATGAGCAAGCATCGCCATCATATGATCCTCATGTCGAATGTTTTATTTACTCATGTGACAGAAAAATCATAACATGGAATCTCGTTGAGTGATCATTATCATCCCTCGGAAAGCTTGGAAGGGGAGTAGATGTCCTTTCACTAACGAGATGATTAGAAAGGCCATGGATCCTAGAGAAATCAATGGGAGGAGAATCACAGGAAACTCGAGCAGTAGTTTCTATTCTTTTAATATCCATATCAAGAATCAGTAATCATAGAGAATGTCTGGAACTGGAAAAAGGAGCTGAGCTTTAAATTTTACTGTTACGGGCTCACCTACACACAATCAATCTAAACAATTTTTGTGAGAAACAAGGGTTTTATCCCTTCAATGGAGTTTCCTTGTGAGAATAAAAATATACATTTAAGAACTCTAACAAAAATATATTTTTTTCTTTGTAAAAATAAAAACTGAAAAAAGTCAGTGGAGTCGCCAGATGAAAATTAAAGATCTACTCTAAGCATTCATCAAACAAAGAAAAAACAAAAAAGAAGAAAACAAAAGTCACACTTGGGAATAAAAAGATTTATCCCCGGCATTAGTGCCAAAAAATGTTGCTGCCTTTAACACACATGGGGGGGACGTGGCATAAATCTTCAAGTCACTTGACGTGTCCTTGGGGGCAAGTCTGGAGTCAAGGCTGTCACCTTGTTCTTGACTCCTCCGTTTAGGCCAACTCCTAACGAAGTCAAGGGGGGTAAACCCTATTAATTGCTAAGGTTGTTAAGGCTTTAGTGTTTATGGTGATGATTGAGTTATTTAGGAGTTTTGATGAAAGAAAAAAAACTTCACAAGTTATTTGCAACGGAATTTAAGTATAACGGCATAAAGATCAAGGTATCATATATCAACGCACATGGAAACAGATGATTATATATAAGAAAAAGATCAGTGCCAATAATGGAGTGCACAAATGAAATTGTTGTTGTATTGCAAAAAGAAATGTTGCAAGTGCTCTTGGTCAAATTTTAAGTTAATGTAGGATGAGTTGATTAAACTTCGGGAAGAAGGAGACTCCCAATATACCTGAGGGTACGAGGAGTATGTCCAAAACCCTTAACCAATACAGCTACCTTCAAGGAATATGTAGGCTGGTTGGAGTCTTTGAGACGGTGTTCAACACTACATCGCAAGGGTGTAGCCTAACTGTGTCTCGAGGTCACTGACCAATTGTTTTTGCTTCCTTTGGGTAATTTGCTACCGAAACGACTTAATTCGAGGCGTTGGATTTTTGCCTAGAGAGGTTCATTGAAAATGTGAGAACTAATTATTCTAGTCATCCACGCTGCTTTTGATGCAGCCGGCTGATCGGACGAACCGTAGCTAGTGCAGAGCATACACAACGGAGTCTTGGTAATTTTTAAGGATTTTAACTTTTGTGTTCTTTGTTAAAAAAAGAAGCCCTCCAGGAATTTCTTTCGGTCCAAATGGACCTCAATCGGGAAAGCAAGTGTTATCACTAGATTTGTAGTTGCCTCTATGAGGTGGATCCAGGATGGACGGTAGAGGGGTAAGCAACTAAAGAGGTGGAACCAAGATAGCCTCGACTCCCAAATGGATAGTTGTCACGCCAATCAAGGGAATCTTCACTTGATGTTGTCTTAGCCCAAGACAACAATGGGGGAGACCCAGATCTACTCCCGATAGGAGAGATCAAATCAAATGGAATTGAAGTACGTAAGGTGTAAGGTGGAGTAAAACCTAGATCTATGGATGAAGTCACAAGGTGAATTAGGGCTTGGATCAGGGGTTTATGAGATATCAAATTTGATCCAAGTTCAAAATACAAGTGACCTATAAGCTTATTACTAGATCCGAGATTATGGTACTAGCAAAAGATGACAATATCCACTGCCTTGGGAAACATGACCAATGCAGGGAGGGTAAGAGCAGGATTGGGGCTACCTTGTACCACAGGGTAGACTCAAAAGAAGGTATTGCAGTATCAAAGCACCCGAGCCACAAGGAAAAGATCAAATCGCAAGAGGAGGAGGCAACATGAAGGGTAGCGCTAGGGTTTGGAGATCAGTGCCTTGGGATTTGGGCCAAATGGAGTCACTTTAACAAAATGTTTTGGAAGACCCACTTAGGGTTTGACCCGATCTACAAAACCCAGAAATAATTTGCTGAGAGATCAAGCAGATTGATCCATAATATTTTTTGATATTTTATATTTAGGGTTTGAACATGAAAATGAAGATGCCAATGGATTGAGATCTAGAAAAGAAGAACTAACCTGTAGATCTTACCTGGAAAACCTTGTATATGCCTTGATGATTATGATCTATGCTGTCCCGATCAATTTGAGAATATTTGAAGGAATCCTCCATGTGAAACGATTTGCTTAGGGAAGCCAATGTGCCCTCTCTCCTGCACAACAAATGCCAACCATATCAGATTTGATGCATCACGAGAAAAGAACAAATGCTACAGAAAAATAGCAAGATGAAATCATAGATCATAATGATACTAATGAAAACCCTCTGATACAAGCGAAGCCAAGCCAAGCGAGCTGAGGAACCCCTGCAAAAACGCCCAAGTTGAAATCTCCCTCCTGTAGACAAGATACTGTTTCCAAAAAAATATAGATCTCACAACAAATACCCAAATGCTAGGAAGCAATATATTTTCCAATCACCATCTAAGAACACCAGATGCAAAGGAGATCCAAGAATTTCCACAAAAATAGTTTTCTATTATCCAAATCCAAGAGCCAAAAGACCTCCCTTACAATGAGAAGCTCCCTCCTTTAATTAGGAATGAGAGAACCAAAATCATAACCACTTTTCAAATGGGTGGCTAAGATTAAAAAATCAAAATGTTCTAATCAACGGTTGAGATGAGCTCAACATAGAGTACATGGATCAATACAATAATATAATATATAAATGGACCAAATCACCCTAGGAGAGGGGATCCCACAATAAAAAATAAATAAATCTTATGGTGGGTCCAGGGAGTCTTAACTAACTCTCCTAGTGTGTCCTCATGGCACAATAAAAATAATATAATTTTATAAGTGCAAAATAGTGCCTCTCTGAGGAAATCGCGAGCCTCCAAAAGCTCCAGAAAATAATAAAATATGCTCGAGAGATGGATGTGGGTCCATCCAAGTGTTGAAATTGCTAGAGAAGGAGTGGAAGACATCACACTCATCACCAAAACTTATCCCATGCCATTTCCTTGCCTCAGTAGCCCAAATCGAATTCTTCAGTAACCACTTTTATTATTTTAAATCTGCCTCGAGAAACGTGATATGCTAAAAACTGCCTCCTATGGTGCCAGCGTTATCCATTTGAGCCCACCAAGCTCTTTGGGAGGGGGGTAATATGGTAAAAAGAAGTTGCTGGACCACCCCCTCCTCATACAACGCCCTAGGTGAAACCATCAGATGATCTCTTTGTCTCGACAAGCCATTCAGCATGTCAAAACTGCTCCAGAATGGTAAACTGAGCCAAATCATCCCTGTAATTGCCCATAACTGAAAGTAAGCTATCTCATTGGACTCAGTGAGTCCATATCCATCTAAGGTGCGTACTCATACACCCTACAGATCTCTGCTTAATCAAGAATAATATCCAATATGCCCAGATAGATAAAATAGTAATCTGTAAATGATCAATAATATAACCTAGGCTAACATCCATCCGTTGCAAGTGTTTAAAGGTTATGACATGCTCTACAAATCATTCAAATAACAATTATAACAAGTAGACATCATTTCACTGGCGATCTATCAACCAAATATAGAGTTTCATTAATTAACGATAACTTAGACCAGACTTTCAAGAGTCAAGACCATACTCACTTCATAGTTGTAATCAATTTGCTAGTGAAGGGCGAAGGCTAAAATCAAAAGGCTAGGTTGAAGGGTGACTACCAACTCGACACTGCGACACTTTGGATATGGAAAGGGGATACTCACTCTAGCATATGCCGGACAAGCAACAACACTGGGGATGGCAGTGTCTCACAAATGGATAAGTTACGTTTAGAGGTGCTTATTCACCTTGACAAATGCTCAGAATCCAAATCAATACAAGTGAGGCCAACAATCTTTAGATACAACTTTGAGGAACCATTGCTTTTTGGGGCTTTGATTTTCCATAGCCTTGGTCCATCTATTTATTACACGGATTTTTTATTATTGAGGCTTCATGCATTCATGTATGTTTAAAAACACTACTTTTCATGAATGTTTTAAGATATTCATTTCAATGTACTTCAAAGCCAATTTCATTAGGCTTGCCTTGCATGTATGTTTAAAAACACTACTTTTCATGAATGAGATTTTTCATAAGATATTCATTCATTTCCAAATGCATTGTGTTGATGGCAGCGCTACTTGTTTTAGATTTAGCCAACACAACCTAGGCAACTCAGAGCCAAGACATAAATAAACAGGGAAGCTTGTCCAACAAAGACGCTCTAGTGGAGAAAGGTCCTCCATGCCACAAGTCAAGTAGTAGGTCGGGTTGGAAACATAACTGGAAGGTAATGGATGAGTGGAGATAGTGAACCATGAAACCAACACTAGCAAGCTAAAGTATGGTGGAAATGATCACCTCTATTCTCCCTAAGGAGGGTAAGACCAATGAGTATGGGTCAGGAACTTCCAGGTCTAAGTAGGGACATACATACATAATATCAATTTATCCAAGTCCACATATTTATATGATCTCCAGATCATGACACTAGATGCTTAGACATGTCACAGGAATGAGTATAAGAGCAATAATAACCATAACACAAGATAATATATGCCGAGTCATAAACATGTAAATAATCAATCTGATCCAACATCTGTCCAATTATAAGCTAGTGATGCAACTCTGGGCACTAGCGACTGCTCCGCAAATGGATAAATGACTACATCGGTCCTTAAATTTGAGTGTCCTGAGACTCAGTCATGGCATGGGAGAGAACTATAGTCCATCATCAAATAATGATCCATCATAGATGCTCATCTCAGCATCTCATATGTAAGGGAGCTGGCTAAAAAGTGTACTGAAATCTGAAAAATAGAATATGGTAGACCGACTAGTATATATGTGATAACAGCGGGGAGGGGTTGATTTTAGATAATGAAAGAAAAACTCCACGAGTTTTTTAATTAGTCCTACCACGCATCTCTTTCTCCTTTCGGGTCAATCGGGAAGTCGTGGGGTAAGTAGTATTGTTACTTTGACTTGAAGAATATTGAAAGCTTGTAATGAAGATACAAAGTATATAATGCTGCAAAACACAACTAAACTGAAGAAAAAGTGAAAAATGCAAAAAACCACAAAATGCAGATTCCCTTTGGGGGGATGGGGAGTGGGCTTGAAAGAGCCTACTCTGGATCTCTTTTATTAAGCAATTACAAAAATTTAGAAGCAATGCACTTTGGCCCTTGTTATCTGGGATCCAAAGGCTTACAAAATAGTAAGAAGAGAAGCTCGATTGAAGGGGGAACCTCCTGGAACCCCTGGATGCCCCAAAATTTGGTTTTTGGGCAGCGTATCCTCCTCTTTTCGAACAGACCTGCTAAAAACCAACAAGCAAAGTTTAGTAAAAAGTGCCCAAAAACACTTTAGAAGTGTCTTTGGACAACACAAAAATTACCAAAAAAGAAGCAATGCACTTTGGTCCTTGTTATCTGGGATCCAAAGGCTTACAAAATAGTAAGAAAAGAAGCCCGACTGAAAGGGGAACTTCTTGGAAGCTCCGGATGGCCTAAAAATTGGTTTTTGGACAGCGTATCCTCCTCTTTTCGAATAGACCTGCTAAAAACCAACAAGCAAAGTTTAGTAAAAAGTGCCCAAAAACACTTTAGAAGTGTCTTTCGACAACACAAAAATTACCCAAAAAAATCTAAGTTAAAAAAGTTGAGAAAAGGTGCAAAAAGGAACCAAGGAAAGCAAGCTTTCCTTGGGATCTTGGCTTGCCTTTTGGCTAGCCAATATGATTTGCACTTCTATGCTAGATATAACTTTAATACTTGAAAGAGACAATTATTGCATGCAAGCTATATATTTCACTGAAAATACCATGTAAAAACTGATTTCTTTATGCCAAATCTATTCAAAATGGATGAACAATGCTTACTAGATCTGAGAAAGCAAACTTGAGAACTAAATCTAAGTGCAAGATTTATACTTTTTAATGCAAAGATCTTAAGTAAACAAGCTGGGTAACAAGGGGGAAAAATAATTTTTAAGAATGAAAAATGAGAGAGAAAATAGTATTTTTTTTTGCTGTTGGGGCTTTCGCTTTGAAACACTTTGTAGTGAGGTGCCGAGGGACTATGCCTTTCGTATTTTCCTTGAAAGGAGTAGCATCAAGCTAGATCCACACCGTTTCAAAGCTAGGAAACCTGCAACTCAACCAAAACTCAAACCATACCCGTTAGATCTTGAAATCACATATAAACGAAGTTAATATCGCATGAAAATAAACTTATTTAGCATGCAATGTTTTACCTCTAAGCATATAATGATAATATAGGAATTAAAGTAATCTTACTTTCAACTCCTATTCTTACTAGTTCAGAGAAACCATCATAAGCAAGATCTAAGCCACAAGTAATGCATAAAAATTGGAAAAATACAACTTCTTACCTCAAGAATGCATGACAATCTGAATCCATACAACAAAGCACAACACCATTAGCCTCCAAAGATTTCTTTTATTCCACAAAAAATAGCAATAGCATATAGGTTACGACAGCATGCACTCTCTTACTCCAAACCAAACTAGTTTGTGAGAAAGGGAGAGGCTTTATTTATAGCCGGAGAGGCCCAAAGGGCGCTTCTGCCAACTGAAGAAGATTGAGTGCGAATTTGAGATTGAGAGTGAGTTTATCCCTTGATTTGGGTGAGGTAGAGGGAGTTACACTCAAGAAAAATGTGCCACCTCTCAAGAGGTAGGCACAACCCCTCTTTGGGATCTCCAAAACATGCCAAATGAGTGCCACATGAGCAATTATGCCCCCTTCTAAGGAGAAAAACGTCCCCTTATTTTGGAAAACTCGTAGTAGCCTCAATCAACACTGAAGCTCATGCTTTAATCAAGGAGATGTCTTGCCTTAAATCAGGGAAGTCGATATAAACTGATTTTAGTCAAATCGGAGCATTTTCCATTGATTTAGGAAATTTGGAATATTCTCCATTTATTAATTATTTTGATTTTTTAATTAATAAAAATGATTTTTTGAGATTTTTTCACTTAAGTGATAAATTTATCACATAAAACTTACGAAAAGTGGGTTTTTGGGTTAAATGGGTGCTTGAGTTAGAAAATGAGCACCCCCATGTCCAAAACTAATCTCTAACCACACTTTTATTACAATCTCAATTTTCCCAATTAAACTATTAAAAAATAGACTAAGTTTACGAGAAAATTGATTTTTACCAAAACTTAAAAATAAACCTAGGGGGACCTAGCACATGTCCATATGACTCAATATTAATGCCTAGCATGTTTATAAACATTGACACATAAACTCTAATAACACCCTAGGCCTAAATATCGAGACGACCACCCCAACTTTGGAGGTATGAGTGAAAAATTCAGAATTTATTAGTCGTTTGTTCAAGAACAAATAACCTCTAAGGGAAAAAACAATTTGGGCTAGTCGGATTGATAAATAAGTCTAGGAGATCGAGTCTTTTACATACACCACCATGCTAGAACATTTTATTTCAACAACCCTAAGGGAGTATGAACATGTGGTACAAGAAAATTTTAAAAAAATTCCCAGAAGAAGGCTGAATGACTTCTGAACTTTGAATAATGAACAAGTGTTCTTGTTCTACATCGTCGGCTCGGTTGAAAAAACCACCAAGTACAACTTAGGTGGTAACACATGGCATGACGCTTTGGGCTAGAGTCTCAAGGTTCCACCAGTCTAGTGATCATCACTCTCTACCGATACAAAAATCGCTATTTTGTGTGACAATAAGAATTTCATGCATAATTTATAGGTTTGATAACCTCATACATCCCATAGGGACACCCCCCCAAATTGGATAGGTACCAATCTGAATGGAGAAGCATTCAACCGTGACAATGATTGTTTTTTCTTATGGTTGTTGGGTAGATCTGCATGATAACATGACCTAAGTTGAAATTTTGATGAGTAGAGCCCTAATATATAATTTTATTGAGTTTGATGAGAATTGTAACATCCCCATCCCTCAATCTGACCAATAAGAGGGGACATTAACTAAATCAGGGCCTTTCAATTTCGCCCCATAACCATGACTATGAATTTATAACATCTAAAATGCATGTGCGGATATGTAAAAGCACACAACGTAAATAAAATAACTATACACATCTAGCATGCATATGCAAGCTTAATTATTACAGGCATCAATCAAGATTCAAAACATTGCAGATTCAATTACAAAAGAATAATTATCTTTATACAAAGAATGTCCAAGCAACTGGCTATGTAAGAGCGATTTTCCACCCAACCATAGGCACTTTGTCCAGCATATACTCTTTCTGCGGAGAGGCCACCCTTGAGCTGGGCTATGAGGCCGCTAGGGCGAAGGAAACACCTACATGCTTCTCTCAGTCAACCCACAACCCGTTCAACTCACTATGCTTAGCCAAATGCTCATCCAGAGCTCTACAGGGATCTCACTAAGCCATCACAACCATGGCACTCCTTCCAATTGCCCCACACAGCATAAGGAAGGCATTTCCCTTCCCTAATCCATAGTTCCCTTAGGAAATCCAACCCTTATAGTGCTTTCCAATGTGTAGTGAGGGTCCAACTTTTTGTATGTTATTGGAGAACCTCCTGCAACATTAATTCATGGCTTCTCAAGCATCCAAAAGAAGTAGAACTCGATGGGTAAAGGTTCTTAGCTTTCCCAAGATCTATGCTCACCTACAACCATCTATTCTCCCTTCAAATCTCCTGCTTTGCCTCCAAATTCGATTTTCTAGGTTAAACATAGTCTGGTAAAGGACGTGAACATTAGTAGGAAACTCTAACTAGCGTGGGAATTTGCATGAAAGAATGATAAAAAAAGTTGATTCCAAGGGATATGAGATGAAAAGAAAACTAATATAACTTTTGATTATAGAAGAAAGGACTCTTGGCAGCTGACATAACTGCCACAACCCCCATGCCTCAATAACTGCATGAAGTGACTTTCCCCACCAACCTAACATATGCATTCAATGATAGGGTTTAATAGTCAAGAGAAGGTAATTGGCTCAATTAAATCAGATGGTAGAATTTTGGATGAGTTCTAAGGTTGACACTTGGCAACATAGGATTCGGTTTTCCATAGGGACCCTTTCCTCTTCCCCTCTGGTGGATTCATAGCCCCTCTTTAGACAAACATCTTGGACCATTTTATTATTTTTTAACATAATATTTACAAATATATCAAATTGGCATGATAAGCCAACCATACAGTCCCAATAAAAATATATACATCATACATGCCCTGAAGCCTTTTGCATCCATTCACTGTAGGAAGGAATTGGTATCCTTCGTACAAATACTAATATTAGAATTGGGTTCATTTGCATCTTAAAATTCAAATACTTTGTCATCTTCCTATGTTGAAGATATATGGCACTAGCTTCTCTACTCATCTAGAGGCAAGCATGTTTCACTTGATAGTGGATGAAGCAATAACTAGACGAATTCCTCTCTACTTTAGAGGAACTAGTAATTTGATAAAGAAGGGGAATAGTGAATACTAAGAAGTTGGAGCTCTAGAGCACTATTGCTTGCATCTTACAACCAATTGGATCACCCTTGCATAAATATTTGTAATCTGCCGTTGGATCAAGCTTATTGAAGGTGGAAAGAGCCCTACTAAGTAAAGGAAGTATTTTCGAAGTTTCACACCTTGCACCCTGTGGAAAGGCATGTATGGGTGATTTGATGAGTGATGCCTTTGTGATTTTGATCACATTTATTAGTTCCATAGATGAGATCTATGGTTTACCCATAGATATCTGCCAGAGACATTTCCAGCTTACCAACTCACCACTATTGTGCTAGAGTTTCCTAACGCCTTCTCCAGTTGATGCTAGTGTTGTGACGCATGTTGTACACTTTGAGACTTGGGGATTTCCTTCTTCTATGTAGGATATGACCATGAGGGGTCAAATGGTGTTACTCTATAGTGGCTCATGTACTTTTAATGGTTGCTTCATAGCTAAAGATATATCATGGTGTGGTCATGATTCCCTTAAATAATTGTGTTGCTTTGTGTCTCAAGTGTATCCCTAGGGATTTAAGTAGGCGTAACACTCATTTCATATCATTTCACAATTTTTACCTAGCCAATTTTCATGCAATGTCATTTCACTAGCTATTTCATTCATTTTCATCATGTCCCCTTTTCGTAATTGACTTATCATATGTTATGTCCTAAGGTTTTTCTGCTATTCTCATGTATGAATCCCTAAATCAAATTAAAAGAGTTGAAATAGTCTAAGGTTGATGTGGCTAAATTATAAATGTTATATATGTGAGCAATGTTCCCTTGCAAAAAAGGCAGGGTTCCTGTCTTAGGTTATTGAAGCTAATCTAAAGCGACTAAGCCAATGAAATGGCTAAAAATAAAAATAAAAGTAAAAATAATAAAGGGATCTCAAAAAAGTGGTGCAAGGAAAGGGTAACTCAAGAAAAGCACTCTTTCTGTTTAAGGCACAAACGTGGAAGAAAAATCTATAACCTCTAGCTCTTGAAAGCTAAAGGGTAGACCTAAATCCTATACACATTTCTATGATTGTCAATTCACGGACACCTTCTCCTCAGTGTCACATTCATTCCATCACCCTCACATAACTTAGAAACTTAGGAAATACATCTTTCCTTAGGGGTCTGTTGCCGCCTAATTCACACTTTAAGGAACAGGAAAGTCACAACCTGCTATGTGTGTCCTTGGGGGCAAGCGAGAGCTGAGGACCACTATCACCACAGTCCACAACTCCTCCGTTTAGGCAAGATCCCAACAGAGCCAAGGGGGGAAGTCCCTACGGAAGACTAAGTTCCAAATTTATTAATTAATTACAAATTAATTAAAGGGATCTTTTATTAAGATTGTGAAGCTAAGACTTTATACTATCTAAGGAATGACAAGCATCATGCAAATGCAAAGATTTCCTTTTAATGACAAGCAGACCTTGAGATAAATGAAGACTAGTGCCTATTAACAAATGGACTCTAAGGATAAATTACAACTTTACAAATTTACAAATGAAATTGAAATCTAAGTTAATTAACCCACAGTTTAGGTGTTATCCCAATCAAACCAAAACAAATGAATACTATGAACAATACAAACAATAATAAATGAGCAGTTAAGCAGTATTAACAATATCCACAGTTGTAACAGATGTTATGAATAGATTGAAAAAAATGGAACAATTATTAAGCTTTTACCCAAAAAGTGTTGAAATGAAATGAATCAATTGTGTTACACAAGATCTACAGATTACTAAACCATGTGATTACTTAATCAAATGAATTAAAGATACCACCACAAGAGTTTGCGAAACTGAAAAGAAATACTTGTAACTGAAAAGTGAAAAGCTTGCAGTGAAATAAAATGTGAAAGTGCTTGCAGTAAAAACCTTGAACAGCAAGGCAAAGATAAAAAGCAGTGACTTGTGTTTGTAGGACGTTTTGCAATGTCTCTTGTAAATTTTAATAAATTTTATTAGAGTTTTTCCTCTTGAAGTTTAGTTTTCGAACCGGTGGTGTGACTACCCCAATCTAGTACTTCTCAAGTCAAAGAAGGAATGCTGGTGCGCTCAACAAAGTGGGAGCAAAGCCCACCCGTAGCTCCCAGGTCAAACCCCAATGGCCCGGTGCTCAACAAGGAGGACGTAGAACGCCTAGAGACCCCCCACGGTCTTCTACCCCAAGTCGCCTCCGAGTCACTGTTTTTAATCAACAGGAAAAACAGCTAGATGGATGCCTATTAAACTAGAACTCCTCTATCCCCTGTCGTATCTCGCGAGTACCCCGAAGGGTGATAACCGAGTAGAGGAACAGGGGTAGTGAAGTTGTTGTTGGTTAATTTTAAGGGTAAATTTTAATCTTGGTGATTAGCATGCAATGTTAATTTTAAACTATCAACAAGATCAACCAAGCGGTATCCCTTATGGGAGGTGCTGGTACTTGATCTTGGACTGAAAAAATAAAGTATGAGGGTTGTAGAATATTGTAGAGTATTCTAAAGGTTGAGGGTTGTAGAGTAAACAACACTTTTTGTAGCAGAAAAAAAAGTGTTGTTTTAATTAAACTAAGCCCCCACTTCTCCTGCTTTTCATACCCAACTTGAAGTCCCTAAAGGGAGATGACAAGTGGGCAGAGGATACACCGGATTAGTGGGTTGTATGGTTACTCTTTTTTGACAGAAAATAAAGTTTAAATTTAACTACTTTGAATAGAAAAGGAAAGTACAGTTAGCTAAAACAGTACCTAACCGCACAACAATCTCTGTTACAGAGATGGTGGTCTGTAACGGAGAATGGTGGGTAAACAGAAGTAACAAAATTTATTAATCCTAACCGCACAACAATCTTTGTAACAGAGATGGTGGTCTGTCACAAAGATAGGTGGGTAAACAGAAAAACTTGCATAAACAGAAATCTAAGCAACTAGTATTCTACTTCCTACTCTACTTCCTAATCTATTTACATATAGATTACAAGTGCTTATTAAACTTTTGAAGAATACCCCAAGAGAACTTCTCGTTGGGGTTTACAAATATCAGAAAAGAAGAGAGAAAGGTGAGGGTTTGAACCCCTTTTGGAACTGATTGAAGGTTGAGGTATTTCTGGGCCAATTT
Source organism: Pseudotsuga menziesii (assembly GCA_001517045.1). Classification (NCBI taxonomy): domain Eukaryota; kingdom Viridiplantae; phylum Streptophyta; class Pinopsida; order Pinales; family Pinaceae; genus Pseudotsuga; species Pseudotsuga menziesii. Next base: position 488,761 of record LPNX010170637.1, read on the forward strand.
GGGCAGCACCTCCCCTTCACCTGTGTAAAACCTGTCACAAACCAACAAGCTTTGTTTGCTGGAAATCACAGAAAAACTCAAAGAAATTATCAGAAAAATTAGTCCCAAAAAATCACTAATTTATGGCAAAAATCTGATTGAAGAAATAACAGAAATATGATGTTTAGAGGGCTGAAATGCTACTAAAATATCAGATCTGAAATGTTTGATTAAGATACTAAAGATTTAGGCCCTAGAAAATGGGTTTTTACCACTATACAATGGTAGAAACCCTAGATCTAGAACCCCCAAAGAAAAAATCTGAAAACAAGAAACCCTTAGAGGAGCCCTTCTTAACTTTGGATCCCTGCAAAACAAATCTATTAGAGCTGCAAAAAGTAAGCAAAGAGATGAGCATAAAGAATAAACCTTACAAAATACTTTGTAGAATTTTACCAATCTACTCACAAATGAAGATAGAAATACTTCTACCTACAAGTCTCTCCACAAAATACTTCGTGGAGAGCTTCTAAGCTAAACACATGCAACAATAATTGAAAAATTTACAAGGTTACCTCACTAATCCAAGCATGAAATGAGAAGACCCACACCAACAGTATGCCTCCAAAGCTTTCTTCTATTATAACCCAACTAGGGCAAGATTCAATACAACAATAGCAAAAGGCTTGGGCCAAATGCTTAAGAGAATATGAGAGGAGAATAGGGAGAAATTTCAGCAGCATAACAATAGCATGAGAGAAGTTGATGAAATGAGGGAATGAGACCCTCATTATATAGTTGAGGAGCAACCCCAACCCCTTGAAGATCAACGGCCAAGATTAGATTTGGATGTAGACTAGATCTCCACCACTAGATCTAGGTATTTGACTTTGCACCCTCCTCAATCCATGGCTTGAGTGCTTGATCCATGCCTCAGCCATTCTACACCCTTAGATCTAGGGTTTTGACCAAGCGCTCCCTTGAGATGACTTTGTGGTTTAAATGTGGGCCCAAGAGCTAGGCGCCTCCAAACTAGGCGCCCTCCTCCAAGTTTGACGTCTCCTCTAAATGTAACGTCTCCTCCTTTTTATATGTGGCGCCCTTCTTTAGCTAGCGCCTCCTCTTATTTGACGCCCTCTTCTATACTTGGGCGCTCCACTTTAGATTGACGCCTCCCCTTTAATGGCTAGCGCCTCCACATGTGGGGAGCGCCTTCTCTAAATTGGTATGACGCCCCTCCTCTATGAGTAGCGCCTTCCTCCAATGGTGGCACCTTCTCTTATTGACGCCCCACTAAAATGGGTTTGGGTACTTAATACTTAGTTGGGCCACTTCTTAATGTAGCGCCCCCTCTAGATTTAGGGCTTGGACCTTAGCCAAAATAAATATCTAGCCTTTAGACTTAGGCTAAGTAAATATTTCACCTTAGATTTAACTTTTCAATTTAATTTTTAAAATTTTCCCAATTTTGACTTAGGAAAAATTAAAAATAAACTTGAAAAATCATATCTTGGCCATGGGGGGGTGAAAAAATTTGAAACAAATTTTCCTAGGCTTAGCAACCCCCAAACAAAATTACCATGGCATTATTTGATTTTTTCTTTCAAAATCAAATAATATGAATTTTTGACTTAGGGAAATTAATTAATTCCCTAGGAAAAATAGACCTTGCTTAGCCAAAAATGGTCTATCTCCTCAACCCCTTATCAGAATGACATGGGAATCGAAGCAGTGGCTTAGGGGGTTTCATAGCAATTTACCTTGTATTCATAGCCCCTATTACAAAGTGCCAGTGCTTGATCAATTACATTATTACATCACAACTTAGTTAATTAACCACCAAGGGGTGAAATTAATTAACTAGAAAAAATAAATAAAAATACAACAACATAACGAAACTCTGCAAGACTCTATACAAATGTCTAGCATGGTCATGAATAACATTTTGAAGCCTTAGCCACCTCATGGACTTGACTGTTAGAACGCCCGTCACCACTTTGGAGGATTTTGAGTGAAAAACCTAACCAATTAAAATCGTTTAAACAACAAGATTAATTGGAAAGGGAAAAAACACTCGATGAGGGGACTTCCCTAACAACCAGTTCCATGGTGTGGCATCCATATCATATGACCCATACTAGCACATAAAATTACATTAATTTTCCCACGCAGGGGAGCGGACATTTCGTTTTACAAAGGGGAAATTGCCCTGCAAAAGTGAAAAATCCTCAGATTTTTCCAAGGTACAATTTGTACAATTAGGTACATCTTCATGTACATGAAGTTGCCACCTAGTCGAAATAGGTGGGCAACATCTGGTTCCAACTAGGGGACATGTGTTCGATCATCGGAGAGCATATGAGAACTCCAGAATCCTGCAACCACAAATTTCTCACCAATAACCAACATAAGACCTCCAGCAAAACTAATAAATAAACAATAAACAATATAAATAAATGAAATTGCTATACATATATGCATAAATAATAAACAAATGAAATAATACAAAACTTTAAAGAAATGCAAGGAAAAGGGTTAGAGATACGTTACAAAGGGTGTCCCTTTGGACACCATGTTGACTCTATGTGTAATAAAACTTGAGCTATTGACCATTCCTTGGAATGTTCAATGGCTCACCATCCAAGTGACTCAGGTTGAAAGAATTTGGACCTGCAACTGATCTGATCACATAAGGGCCTAACCATAGGCTGTCAAATTTCCCATGCTTCCCTGGCTTTTCTCTGCCTTTGTCCCATAGGACAACTGTATCCCCCACTTTGAAGTCTCTCTGTCTAGCTGACTTGTCAAAGGCCCTCTTTGTCTTTACTTGACTTTTGAAGTTCTGATCATAAGCTTTTCTCCTTATTTCATCCAACTCTACTAACTGATTTATTCTGTTTTGAAGTGCAGACTCTTCTATGTCAAACTCTCGGAGCAACTGATACACTGGCAGGGTAAGGTGAACTGGTAGCTGTGCTTCTACACCATATACCAACTCAAAAGGACTCTTGCCTGTAGATGCTTTCTTTGTTATTCTATCGGCCCATAAAGCATGTTTTATGTTACTGTCCCAAGACCTTTTGTTTTCCCCTACAATTTTCTTGACTATGGTCATTAGATTTTTGTTACTAGATTCTGCTTGAGCATTTCCTTGAGGATAATAATCTGATGCATGAGATAAAACTATGCCATACTTCAAACAAAATGCCGACATTCTGCTGAACAAAAGGCCTTAGCATTATCTGTTACTATCTTTGAAGGCACTCCAAATCTTGTTATTATCCTATCTTCAAGAAAATCCATGATTACTTTTTCATTTGCAGATTTAGTGGGAATGGCTTCAACCCATTTAGTGAAGTAATCTGTAGCTGTTATAATCCATGAAAAACCATTACTTGAATTATCCTTAAACTTCCCTATGAAGTCTAAACCCCACTGCTGAAAAGGTGCTTCTACAACAACTGGCTGAAGGGGAAGGGCAACTAACTTTTGTTTTCCAGTGAACAATTGACAAGGTTCACATTTCCTCACAAACTGATGTACATCTGAAAATATGGTGGGCCAATAATATCCAGCTCTAAGAATCTTATGGGTGGTGGTTCTAGCAGCAAAGTGACCACCACAAAAACCATTATGAAAGTCATCCATTAGTTTTTTAGATTCATTCTCGTCCACACATCTAAGGATAATCCCATCTGGATTCCTCCATCCTAAACCATCTTTAATTAAGATATACTTGGATGCTTTGAGCCTTAAGGCTCTTCTCTTATGACCAACAAGGTGACTTGGGCAAGTCAAGTTTTTAAGATAAAAAATAATATCAGAATACCATTCAACTTGCTCAAGCTTTAACAAATCTGGGGATGAATCTGGAATATCAATCTCACAAACCATATTCTGATCAACCAAACCTAAAGCCTTCTCATTACTTTCTGTCAACTTTTTAGCTAATCCTTGTCCTTTGATTAATTTAGTGGGCTTGATTTCTAAATCATACTCCTGAATTTTAGCAACCCATCTATTTCTTGGACCTAGGCCTTCTTCTTGAGTTAACACATCTTTAATTGCTGTACTAGGAACATATCCAATTACTTTGGCATACCCTATGAAAATCCTAAAATGCTTAAGAGATTTTACCAAGGCATAAGCCTGTTTTTCTATTATATGGTACTTTAATTCTGAATCTCTTAAGATTTTGCTCATGTATGCTATGGTTTGTTCTTGACCTTGGTCATTTTTCTGTAATAAAACACCAGCAATGGTGTCTTCAGATGCAAAGGAGAAAAGGTAGAATTATTTAGTGTAATCTGGGCTGATTAATACGGGAGCTTGGCCACATGCATCTTTTATTTGTTGGAAAGCTCTTTTTCCTGTTTCATCCCATTGAAACTTGACATCATTTCTAAACAACTTATTCAAAGGCTTAGTTACTTCTGCTAGATTAGGAATAAATCTCCTAAGGAAATTAATTGTACCAAAGAAGGATTGGAGGCCTTTCTTTGTATTAGGCAAGGGGAGTTTAGCAATGGCTGCAACTCTTTCCGGATCTATTTTGACACTTTCTTTGCAAATTATGTGACCTAGTAATTTTCCCTCAGTAACCCCAAAAACTGACTTGGCTGGATTTAAAGAGATCCCAAATTCTCTGCATCTTTCAAAAACCTGTTTTAAATGTCCTATGTGACTTTTCCCATCCTTAGAAAAAACCGTTAGATCATCCTGATAAATTTCAATAATTCTCCCAATTAAACCTCTGAAAGCATAGTCCATTGCTCTTTGAAAAGTAGCTCCAGCATTAGATAAACCGAAAGGAATTCTTATATATTCAAAGGTTCCCCAAGGAGTTTTAAAAGTTGTTTTGTGCCTATCTTCTTCTCTGACTCTGACTTGGTTATAACCAGAAAAATCATCAAGCATTGAAATCATACCAGATCCAGTTACTCTTTGCAATAAAGTTTCCATTTTAGGGAGGGGATAATTATCTTTCTTGCACACAATATTTAGATTTCTAAAGTCCACACACAACCTGATTTGACTATTTTTCTTTCTAACCACCAGCAAATTGGAGCACCAAGCAGAATGTCTAGTGTGGGCTATTATTCCAGTTTTCAACATCTTTTGAAGTTCTTGTTGTACTAAGGGGGCCAACTTAGGATTTATTT
>LPNX010170637.1:495519-605385 GCA_001517045.1 Pseudotsuga menziesii
AAATCGCATGGCTTGCATAGATCATCCATCGGTGAGGGTTGGTTGTTTTGGGCAAACAACAAATGGATATCAGCGATAGCCTCTTCTCCAAGATTTGCAAGGAGTCTACAGGGAGCAAGTCAATTCAACCTCCTCCTATATACCCTTTCAGGCTCGGTGAGGGAGTTGAGTAGACCACCTGAATGGCTCCGGGTAGAATACCTCACTATATTTTGCAGTGGAGTCGCCACTTGGAGAAAAAGATAGCTCTAATATGGGCAAATGAGTTATTAAATTTAATTAAAGAATTTTATTAACAGTTTAATGAATTGAAGAATTAAAAACAAGAAATTAATTAATTAAGTCAGACCAAGGACAAATGACTTGTCCCCGGCAACGGCGCCAAAGATGTTGTCGCCTAATTCACACTTTAAGGAACAGGAAAGTCACAACCTGCTATGTGTGTCCTTGGGGGCAAGCGAGAGTTGGGGACCACTGTCACCACAGTCCACAACTCCTCCGTTTAGGCAAGATCCCAACAGAGCCAAGGGGGGAAATCCCTACGGAAGACTAAGTTCCAGATTTATTAATTAATTACAAATTAAAGGGATCTTATTAAGGTGTGAGGCCACGGTTTTGAGAGATGACAGTCAAACCAATGCAAGATGCAATATTTCAATGACAGTCAATCCTTTTAATATAACCAGTGCCTAAGTAATGGAGTCAGAGAATGCAACTTTCAATGGATGCAGTCTAAGTTAATTATCCCACAGGTTAAGTTGTCTAAAATGAGATGAGATCAAACTATGAACAATATACACAGTTATGAAAGACTTATGAACAATATTATCAAGTTTATTCATAACATTAATGCTCAACTGTCTAATACTGTTCATATTACTCAACTGTGATTATATGATTTTTCATTTATCTTGATAATATTGTTCATAAGTCTTTCATAACTGTGTATATTGTTCATAGTTTGATCTCATCTCATTTTAGACAACTTAACCTGTGGGATAATTAACTTAGACTGCATCCATTGAAAGTTGCATTCTCTGACTCCATTACTTAGGCATTGGTTATATTAAAAGGATTGACTGTCATTGAAATATTGCATCTTGCATTGGTTTGACTGTCATCTCTCAAAACCTTGGCCTCACACCTTAATAAGATCCCTTTAATTTGTAATTAATTAATAAATCTGGAACTTAGTCTTCCGTAGGGACTTCCCCCCTTGGCTCTGTTGGGATCTTGCCTAAACGGAGGAGTTGTGGACTGTGGTGACAGTGGTCCCCAAACTCTCGCTTGCCCCCAAGGACACACACAGCAGGTTGTGACTTTCCTGTTCCTTAAAGTGTGAATTAGGCGGCAACAGGGTCTAACATGTAATGGGATTTAATTATGATTACACCTTAGTGAGTCTAAGGTTGATGGAATGGAAAAATTGATGAAAGGAACATAGGGTTGTTAGAAAAGTGCACTTGTTAACCTTTTCATGTGTTATTTCTTCCGTATTTGATGGTATTTCTCCTTGGTGTATATCGCTGGGGCTTCCTTGAGCTAATGCCTTGGACATATTGCGTGGTCCAACACTTGGATTGAGTTGTTTTGATGCTGACTATGTCACGCAAGAGAAGTGCCCTCCTTCACATATTTGGAGGCACTTTTTGGTCCATCAAAAAAATATTTTTTATGGGACGTCCCACTTTTTCCTCACATGTGCCTCATTTAATGGATATTGGTTGTGTTACATCTTGACTCGACACCTAAGTGGAAAAGTCCTAATCTACTAGTTATGACAGAGAAAGCTGGTCATCCAAGCAATCATCTTGAAGTTTGCTTCTTTGCTTCCTCTTCGTGGATGCATGACTGTTTCCCTCATAGGGGATACCATGTGCCTGTAAAGGACTTGAATGCCTCAACTTAATCATTGATTTCAGCAAATAGAGCATCTAAGGGTTACTCCGATATGCAAGTATTAGGTCCTCTATCTTGCGATCCTTTTATTGCTTTCATCAAGAACAGCATGGGCATCATGTGGTTTATCAACTAGATCTTCATCATGTGGTTCATCAACTAGATCTTCGACATATTCTTCTTCATAACTAGGTTCCCAATACTTGCAAAATGCTTTATTTAACCTTGCAAATGAAGATATTTCCTTTGAACTACAATCATCGATTCATCCCAATGCATCATCTTCCAAGGTAAGTACATCCATATGGACAACATGACATCCATCATGGACAACATTAAGGTCTGAAATAAAATGAATGAAAGGTGTAACATGTTGTGCATCTAGACAAGGTTGTCCATGGAACTTTGGATCATGACAAATAGTGGCAAATCCAGAAAGGTCCACATGGCCATCTAGAACTTCTACAATCGAAATGTGTCACAGTTGACCCCTCTAATATTTCAATTTCTACAAGAAAGACAAGAAAAGGTTCAGCAAAGAGGTTAGTCAACCAGCCTCAATTTGAAGAGCTTAGACAAAACTGGAATTGCTACACGATCATGATATAGGTTTTGTAGCACACACTTTTGGGCCTAATACTCACGAGCTATAAACATGATATGTCTATTGGTGACTGTGGACGCACTGCTGAAATGAAGGTAGGCAAAGAGAAAGACCAGAAAGCTTGCTAATCACTATAAGGATATTTATCAGAATCTCCTTAAGGAGGTGCCGAATCGTTGAATCTTCAAATCTTGAAACTGTTTCGGAACCGTTTCCTGTAGATGGAAACGGTTTGGCATGTGATGGATCAATTTTCAGAAAGAGGAAACAAATTCTTTGTAAAAAACACGAATAAAAATGTTAAAAACAAAGCAGCAGGGGAAAATGAAGGGTGTATGGCGGGAAAGAAGATGGATAGAGGCCCACTACAGGTACTAAGCCTAAACTCCAGGAAACCAAAATTTAAACCTCTACAGCATCAGTTTTCACTTTCATTTGCAAACTCTGAGAGGTTGAGACCTGAGAGCACTAACAGTAACAGGAATTTGGAGAGCATTAGCACAGTGACAGAAACAATGTAACAGCAGGGATTTGGAGAGCGGATTTGGCATAGCAGCACTATTTTTTTGGTGAGTTTAGAGAGCAACATCTTTAGATTTTCTTTTTTCAGGCTGATTCGGGTTGCAACTCGGTCAACTCGGCCGACTCGGCCAACTCAGACCCTAACTCGGCCGACTCGGACCCAACTTGGTCGACTCAGTATCAAATCGGCCACCCGAGCTGAGTTGCAGGCCGAGTCAGCTTGGTGGGGGTCAACTTGGCCAACTCGGACTAGGACTTGGCCGATTTTTAAAACACTGGTTTAAAGCCCTTTGTTCAATGATCATGATTATAATTTATGAATCTATGATGTAATTCCTCGGTACAAATTTTGACATATCTGAAATGAAAATTTGAAGAAATTTAGAATTTTTGTTTATGTAGGAGTTCTGAATTTATGTTAAAAGTTTACTAATTTATTTTTCAGAAATCAGAAAATTTAATTCAGAATTCTGTCTATGTTTGATTCTAAGAATGGTGAATCCGAATCTTAAATATGAATTATGACTGTATGCATGATGACATCAGAAACAGTGTAATCACTATTTTCTATGTTTTTTTCCAACGTTGGGTTGGGATGGTTGCTGCACCTGCATGGGAATCTTCTGCAGATTCCAACCGCACAAATGATTTGTGTAACTTTGGTAGCTAAGCAGTAGTCTTGCAATGCCTGATAACAGCTTGAAACCAGAAGATGAATTGAGGCTATTAGGGAAAGAAAACAGTATGTGAAAGGGAAACTGGAGTCTGTGTGAGCTACCAAAGCAGAAATTCCTAGAGCCACTGACCTTGTCTGGGTTTTGCCAAAATGAAATAGAGAAGGCTAAGGCAAGAATCTTAATCCCGAGTAAGGTGAAGGAAGTTTTGAGTGGGCTGATTGAAAAATTTAAAATGGAACCATTTTTGTGAACTCATCCATTTTAGAGTATCTGGAGAGGAGATCTGATATTGGGAAACCATTTGATAATTGGTGAATTCATGCACAGCAATTGTTGCCTACGCTGTTACATATGTCAGAAAGATCCAGAGTCTTAGTTTCCAACAGCCAATTCTTGGCTGATTTTTTGGAGAAGCTAAAAGATGAGTTCTACTGAAAATTTCGTTGTTAATGCTCATTGCTGATGAATGATGAACTTTTGAATGCATACACATTTAAATTATCTGTCAGGAGATTCATGATTTCTTCGTCAGGATCAGTGTTAAAGTTTTCATAATAATTCAGCCTGAACAGCAGCCCAATGAGGACACTACATAAGGAAGCCAGCTGCGGCCTGAATCAATGATGACTGATAACTCTCATAAGTTGGTGGAAATCTACGAGACTACTTTGATGTTCATGGTACATTGGGGATGTCCCTTGACCTTGTATTTATTACAACGTGGTGGCCTACATTGTTTTAGGCTGGCCTCTAATAAATGATGGTACATATGTAGAAATCTAATCTTTCTTTCCTTTATTCCTTTATTATTTTGTTAATGAGGGTGCATCTTACAGCTGTCATTAATGTCGGCTATGCTGTCAATTAGTTCATAATCCTTGCTACAAAGTACAACTATCACTTGTGTAAGTCAAGGTCGCTATATCGTTTATAATAAGGTTGTCATATGATTGATATGGATGCCATTAATGCTCAAACTAGGTGTCGCTAATTGGAAATGAACATTATTCCTGTTTTAGCATTAGATTCTCATGCAAGCTTGTAAATACATATTTTTCCTTTTTTCATGGCTTGTTTAGCTTAAGCTTTATTATGAAGTTTTTTGATGGATCAGTTTTCTAATATTGTACTTTCTGTGCAGATTCCGTACGTTGGACTGAATTTTGCTGTGTATGAGACACTCAAGGAATGGGTGATGAAAAACAAACCACTGGGGCTGGCTGAGGACTCAGACCTGAATGTGGTAACTAAACTGGCTTGTGGAGCTGCTGCTGGAACTGTTGGGCAGACTGTGGCCTATCCTCTGGATGTAATACGAAGGAGAATGCAAATGAGTGGATGGAAGGATGCCGCTTCTGTTGTAATTGGTGATGGAAGAAAAAAGGCACCTGTTCACTATTCTGGAATGGTTGATGCTTTCAGGCAAACAGTGAGGAATGAGGGGATTGGTGCATTGTACAAGGGGCTGGTTCCAAATTCAGTGAAGGTGAGTTATATATAAATATTTTGCACCACTGCCTAATAGGTATTGCAGGAAAACATAACTAGGTGGAATATAAATTCATTTGTGCAGAACAAATATTGGCAAAGGTTAGTGCACTGCTATTTCCCCGTTAAGACAACTTTTATTTGCATTGATCTTGTTTGCTCTAATGGTTAATGGGTGCTTTCTCACCAATGGGAAGTTATAGTTTTCTTTTTTCTTGCCAAATTTGCAGGTGGTGCCCTCTATAGCACTTGCTTTTGTGACATATGAAGTCACGAAGGACTTAATGGGTGTAGAGTTTAAGATTTCAGATTGAAGAAGCATTTTTACCCTCATCTTTTCCATTGATGGGGTCGTTGCTTTTAAAGCATGAGCCAGCTTCAGTAAAAGAGATTTTGTGGCATAGAGGTTGGGAATAGGATTCAGTTTGTTATGCAACCCATCTTTGGAGGCATGGTCATTCTCTTTGATACCAGCAGCAGTAGTTTAAAATGTTAAACTGAAATAAGTCTGTCCTAGACCCAACTCTAATCATGTTGCCAAATGAATGATTTGGTGAAATAAGGGTAATGATGTACTAGTGGTAACTATGTTGAGGACCAGGCCCTAATTGAACAGGCAATGTAAGCTCCATGCTTTTGTTTTAGAGGTTTAGATCTCAAGTTACTCTATTCAAGGACAATTGAGTTTTTGCTATCATGGTGTTCTATAGGTCTTAAAGCTAGTGGTCCTCGCTTTCCAATTATTGTTTCCTCGGTTGGATAGCTGACATATTTTGGCTTTTTCCTTCAATGTTTATTCTGATTTATGATTTCTCGTTTAAGATCACTACTTCTGTTTATAGCTTGGTGATTACTTTTATACTCACATTTCCAAAATAAATTTCTGCAATAATAGGTTCCCTGATCCTCCAACTACCAGAGACTTTTGGTTGCATATGTTACTTTGATTACTTTTTAATATTCTTTTAATTGAAAGTTGGAGTTTCAGTGTATCTTTATAAAATGTTTGCATTTCGGTCACTGGAATGATGCTACACAAAAGCAATTTTTTACTTCATGTAGTTGTATCGTTCTGTAATATAGCTAAGGTGAATGTGAAATGTAAATCATTAATAATTGCTGATATGGTGTGTGACAATTTTTTAATCAATCTGCATTTAGTCCATTTTTAAAGACAAACCCACATTTGTTGATTGATAGTTGACAGGAGTTAAGTATTGGTAGCTGTTGTTTTTTCCTTCTTTCATAGAATTGTTGTACTTCACTGTACTAGAGCTAAAATTATCTAACTGGAGATCTTTTGTGAAGCCTATATCTATGTGGATGCCAAGAACATGTCCATCTGTTATGAGTCTCACTGAAACCATATTTTCTTTCTTGCTTTTGAGAGAGCACGCCAAAGAGTGCAAAGCTTTGCAGTTATTCATTTGAGGTGAAGAATATGTTCGAGTTGATCAATTATCAAGGGTCCAATTTATGGCATGCCAAAGATGTTAAATGTAAATAAATTGTTGGTGCAACCCAAAAACACAAGCATGCACATGCAAGCTACAGGGCTGCAATTCTAATTCTCAGAGTGCCCATCAATACAATGGGAAGCACACAACATGCAGTAAAATAATAATACATACAGAGGAAGAAACCATAATTCACAACTAGTCTATTTCATTAACCTTCAAAGGATTTACATACACAAATAGCTCAATGGGAGGTGATTGCTTGGATCAACCTGAACATGTACATTTTGGTGCCAGCTACAGAACAACCTGTACCATTATAAGGTGACACGTAAGAGCAAGATGACCTGAATTGAACCTGTACGAAATGAGTCCAGTGCAGGCTACAAAGCTTGCTTCCTCTACTTGCTGCTGGATCACCTCTAGGTGCTGACTGCATCAGAGCGACTTGTACTATATTTTGATTAGTTACACTAACTCTTGGTTCAACCTACAAAGCTATATTTAGTGGTGCTGGTTAGAATAACCGAATAAGAAAATGTCTTCTGGTCTTTAGTCATATCTCGTTCTTACTAAGAACACAGATTTCCATTCCAAGAGTTTGGGTTTTTCCCTTGACTTGGTTCTTGCCAATGCTCCTTCTCCTTCATCCGTTATCTTCACTTCCTCATTCTTCCCTTCTTTCGTCTCCATGTTTTTCTCCCCACTTCTCTCCATGAGCATCCTTTCAGCTATCTTACGAGGAATAATTTTAACAATCCTTTGTACAAAACATAGACTCTCCTCCATAAAGAACTGAACGACCCACCTAGCGAAACAAATGGCGAGGACCTTAGTGTTCAGTACCCAACCTAAAACACATGGATCCTTCAAAGTATCAAATGCGGGCCAATAAGGAAACTGGACCCATCGTAAACCTACCACTAGGATGATGAACATTGATGGAATATATGACATCCTTGCAGCAGATTCTTTTTGGCTCCAACTTGAGAAGAATGTTTAAAGCCTAGAAAGATCCTAGTTGTTATTCTAGGTTAGGATCCAATGGCGGAGTTAATCATTGCTTCAGCAAACTCTTCCAATGTGAAATGAAACTTGGTAAAAAGAGAAGTGAATCCCTGCTCACAAAATTGAGAGGAGATTCTTAGGGTGGTTGCATGTGTTTGTCCAGTTCTGCTTCTAAGTTTCAAGTTACTTCTTCCATGTCCTTGCCTTCCCAATGAACCAAGTATTCCTTTATCTTCTCACTGCTTGTCTTGTCTGCAATTCTCTCCAAGATCTCTGTGATTTCATCCCTCTCTGTTTGGAATTTGTGCCTTACAATCAACAACTTGTGCATCTTCATCCATAGCACCCTCATGGTGTGCATGTGTGTATACATGCCATGTTGAGAATGGAAGAGATATCCAATATCATGGCAATTCAAACACACTTGCAATATCAAAAATGTGTTGGAAGATCTTGAAAGGTTTGATTATCATTTGCAATTTGTTATTGATACCTATCCAAAAATCTTTCCTTTCATGGTGTTGACTTGAGGGTTCCTTAAATATCTTCACTTATCATCCCTTTGCTTGTATGCTTGGTTGTAGTCACCACTACACTTGCTTGTGCACCTTTTGCATATGCTCCACTATTGACTACACAACTCTCCTTTTTGCTCGCTTCAGGGAAATTTGTGAAATATGTAACTCTCGGCGGCTTACCATTTTGTAATGCCTCTTTAGCATTTAAGTCAAATAAACCAACCAGAAAACAATACAAGATAAATGACTTGTGATATATATATTTTTTGAAATTAGCAAATTCGAGATAAGTAGAATTCAAAGATCTTGCTTACAAAACCCACAATCAGAACATTGCTATACATCTACATTGTTTAACAGATAGCATTCACAATTCACAGTGGCAATTCTAAGTAGACTTTACATACTAATAACAATTTTTTTATAAGGTTCTCTTAGAGGTATCCATTACACATTTGCAACGTCATACTATTTACATGTATCTTGCTTCTCAATCTTGTTTAGTATCCTTGAGGATTCAATCTAAATATGTAATCTATTACAAGGGAACTAACTCGTAAGCACAGGTTCATAAGCATTAACTATGAGTCCTTAGGGTTTAGTTCACAAATCATAAAATGATACTCGATTCCACAAGCATTGTTACTATATCATTCTAATAGTCGTAATTGAATATAATTATTGTACTTGGTAAGATTCTCCTTCATTAAGTGCTGTTGTTTTAGTTATTAACCGCCGCTAAGAAAAATATTTAATCAACATTATTGACAACAAAGCATTCACATAATTTGGTTCGAAGAGACCAATCATAGTTTTGTATTAAATTAGTCTACTGTAATTAATGCAGCGATAGATTTAGTACAAAACTATTCATAAACATTAAAATACACGAGCATACATAAGTTCATTATTGAATGACAGAATCCTTGCCTTCTTGTTTTTCTTTTTGGTTCTTACATTTTATCAAACACGTGGCACACACAAATCAAATATTTTGGTAGAATTCTTTCAACAAACACATTACATGCAACCACCAACAACATGTGTTGAATGATGTCACTTTAACAAGTATATACTTAGGTAAATCTTTGTAATAAGCTTACAAACAAAGCATTATTTTGGTAGAATTCTTTCAACAAACACATTGCATGCAACCACCAACAACACGTGTTGAATGATGTTACTTTAACAAGTATATACTTAGATAAATGTTTGTAATAAGCTTACAATTAAAGCATTTAATTAACATCTACAGTATTAATATTTATTCCAAGTTTATAACCAAGATGTTATCATTTATTAAGAAACCCAAGTACAAGGAACTAAATATGTTATTTACTAAATAGCTTCTAAGAAGTTTCGTGCAATTACCTATAGGGTCACCTTTTTTGCCATATCAACTATTACCCACAACAGATCTTTCTCTTGTGTATTTTACAACAACAATATTTTTGCTTTCTTATGTAATCTTCTAGCAAATTCCCTGGAAATGTTCAAGGCGCCTATTCTTCCTTTTATTAATGATAATTTAACATGTTGCATATCTTTTTCAACTCAATCATTTATATGCTAGATTATTCCTAATTCTAGACATTAAATATAATAGCCAAATAATGAAATAAACATATTTTCATAAACAATTACAAACATCCTTGCACAAAAAATTAATCTCAAAGGGGAATGGAAATCTAGTTCTTCTATTCCATTACCATTTCCACATCTCTTGGTTCAAGGAGTTTCCTCTCAACCATTCCCAAGGAAAATTTATTTGCTTGGGACTTCTATGTTGTGTGGGATCATAACTGGGAGCTCATACAAATTTCAATATCAATACATGATAAAGTGGTGGTGTTGCAGCTGCAACTGTTTCCCCCAAATTTTCTAATTTTGGACCCCCTCATGATTTTAATGTTGCCTTGAATTGTTTGGATCCATGAACTTTTTGTTGTATTTTACTCTTGGACTATTTTTGAGGTTAACTCTCTTCCTGTTGTAAAAAAAAAAAAAGGTTACTTATGTCTGAAGCTGTTGTGGGTCGCAGAGTTTAGAGTTTGTTTTGTTACCCGTCGAGCTGCATTTTCCTCTCGGGAACTTAGTTCCCGTGCTAACCGCTATTTCGGAAGTCGTTTAAGCAACTTATCGGCACCATGTTTCCTTAGGGAGCCTCCGCTACGGAAATCGAACGAAGACCTTAACTTCTTTGTTGTTTGGCTTGATTCACATTATCGGAGGAGTTAGTCTGTGTATCTTCCGTCCTTGCGGCTCCCAAATAAACTAAGTATCTGACATACAACCTGCGCTGCCCGTTGATGCTTTGTCAGTTCGTCGTCACCTTGTGTTGGATCGGAGGCCATAGTCTTTCCCCCTCCACCCTTGCGGATGTGTAACGCACTGAGTGTCCGACGTTGATGGCCTTCCGATCGTCGACTGAGACTTTTTCACCTAGATTTTGAGTCTAGCTTTTCCGACTCCGATGAACTTAACGTTCTCATGGGTCCCGTTACCTGTTGGAGATCTGTCTGCACGGCTGTGGGTAAGACTACCTCGGCTGAGGTTTTAGTATTTTAAGTCACCGATAAGTTTTCTCTCCCCGTCGTTTCGTCAATTTTAAATCCTTATGGACAAGACAGTGGTTTTGGCGTTTGTTAAGGTTTTATGATAGTATAAGGCCTCTTTTGATGACTAGTCATTTCGTTGATGCATTTTGGTTTTATTGAAAAATACAGTCATGATTAATGATACATGTCGTGTAATTGCAGATGAACTCGAGAGATTTTTTATAAATTACTACCACGAGGGGACATAGCGGGGAGACGGAGTAGCAGAATCAATGGCGACAAAAGCCCAGGCCTAGAAAGATCTGTCAGTTACCAAGCAGATCTCGCTTTACCGAATACTCTAAAAACGTAACGCATGAAGTGAATCATGAGTACTCGTAGAAAAGACAAAAATGGGGATATTAAACGATTTAGAGGAACCCAAAGGTCACACGCTTGGGGGCAGCCCAAGCAATTAGCTGATTTGGTTTAAATATAGGAAAATGAGAACTTACAAGGGCTTTTTCCCTGGAAAAACTTGTGAACTATTGTTTGTAAGAGGAACTATTTCGTTTTACAATTAGATATTGCAAATTTTGTCTGTCGGAGAAGGTGCTATGTGGAATGTCTCAATGTGATAAAATGAACGATGTTGAATGGGAACTACTTCGTTTTCGACTGTGTTTCATTAAATGTGAGAGCGTTCTAACTTTTTGAACCTATGTTCTTGCCCGAATGTTCTCTAGTATATCCTGTGATGTTTTCCACTATGAGTAATGAGATTTTTTAACTGTTGATGAGCTATCTTGTCACGTATACTTTTATTCATGTTTATATGTTTTAGTTATAAGAACAACTATCTGTGATTTGCCATAACACGTGGACAGTATTGCATTACTCATGTACTAATATTCAGTTCTCTAAAGATAGCCTAGTTAGTATTTATTCTCTTGCAATGTGTGTGATTTAGATGCTTGGGAGTTTAAGACGAGAGGTAAAAACCTGCGCATCACATTGTGAATACTCCTGGCATTCTTTATCAAGTTTGCATGTTGAATGGGCACTTGCATATCATACTTTAAGCCAAAAAATACAAAAAAATATACGGTGGATTGGGCCGCAACTGGTAAACCCTTTTATTTTTGGCACTTGACCTACGGTAGTTGGACCACAAACTGGATGGATTCCCTACACCAAACAGTCACGGGCTAATTGGGAACGTTGACTAGGGAAAATCCCTTGCTGTTGTCGCCTGCAAATTTCTAGGCCTCGATAGTTTTTGGCGCTAGAAGGAGGGCCGCCAGTGCATGGCTGGCCGAGGAAACCCATTTTCCCGAGACTATTCCATCGGTAACAATTCAAAAAGCAGTGTGTTTCATAATCCAATTCCAGAAGAAGGGGGTAGAGAACATTTGTATTCTGTCGACAACGAAGTTGTTAATAATCTGAGAAGACACACTAGGGCATATGTGAAGAAGATTGGAGGATTGTCGATCATCCCTGAATTTCTCAGAAGAGAATATAAAAGGAAAGATCGTCCTATATTGGAAGACTCAGTGCTGGTTGGGGATTGGGAAGAGCTTGTAGAAACAACCTTACAGGAAGTTGTACTACCTTTGAATCAAGTAGGCCCGGATACTCCTCACAGTTCTCCTGTTCACACTCCTACTCCCTCGCCCCCTCATTCTCCACCCAGACTCATGGCAAGCGTGAACACAAATCAACCTCCCAACCCACCGAATCCACCACCTGCCTGGAAAGCCAAATCACCTTTAAACCTAACACCTCCTTTGCACGATTTACTTCAATATTTTGAAAAGATGCTGCCCAAATTTGACCCTAATGAGAAGATACTAGTAGACGACCATTTGCAAACTTTCTATTTGGCAATAGAAGGGTTAAGGGCTGGGGAGTATGATGATGTAGTTTGCAGACTGTTCCCACACACCCTCAAAGGAGCTGTAGCATCGTGGTACTTTGGTTTGCCTGCAAATTCTATCCCTGATTGGGATACCTTTGAGAGGATTTTTAGAAGTAAGTATGCGACACAAAAAACTCATGCAACTCTCATGAAAGGACTATGCGCCTTAAAGATAGAAATGAAGGAGAAGGTGCATAGTTTCACCCAAAGATTTGCAGCATATCTTAAGAATTTTTCTGAAGCTGACAAACCTTCGAACAAAGTCCTGATTGAATACTATACCTCGGCTTTAGGACCCGAGTTGGCCATGTTTGTCAAAATAAAGGCCAAGCCTACTCTAGCGGAAACCTACGAGGAGGCAGAGAAAGTACAGGCTGAAAGGGAAAGTATCGAAGATTATCTCGAACGATCAAGAGAGAAAAATGTGGGAAGGAAAGCTTTGTTGTTTACTAAGCCTAAGGAGGAGTAATCACCAGATTTTGAAGGGATGGAAAAAATGATGCAGAAGCTTTCTAACAGAATCATAGACTTGGAAAAGGAAAAGGAAGCTCAAAAGTTCTACAAGCCCTATTACAAGAAACGAGAGGATAACAATCAATCCCAACACCCCACCACCGCAAAATTCAGCATCTATGAATTTAACAGAGGTAGGAATGGACAATTTTTGCACTTTCCACCAACAATCCCACTCTGAAAAGAATTGTCCTCAATGGATAAACTCAATGACGTTGGTTATGAATCAGTTGTTGGATTCTAAATTAACAGAAGATGAAGATGAAGAAAGGAAGGACATTAACACATCAACGAAAGAACAAGAGGATGAGACCATGGTTCTATGGGACTGTGTTTTGTTATTTGATGCTGAGGAAGAAAGGAATTTGGGATACAAGGACGTCATGGAAACGAATGTAACAAGAAGAAGCCAAGGGTTGGCTAAAGAAAATAGGCTCATGCTCCCAAAGATTAAAAGGCTTCAAAGGAATGTTAAGAAATTTCAGAATAACTCCTCAGCTAATGAAGTTCCAGAATTTACCATCACCAGCCAAGATCCTAGACAGACTAACGTGTTCACCAAGCCCAATGAAAAGAAAACAAATAATGGTAAACCAAATCCCACTGAACCTAAGATGGAATATGACATTGTAGAGGATATAAAGAAGGTAAAGGCGAATATCTTGTTATTTGAAATGTGTAAGGTGCCGTAGCAGAAAGAAAAGCTTTGGAAAGCGCTTGAAGCATCAGAGGAAGGGCTGCCCACCAGCAATCAACCCAGGGAGGAAAAAATTGGAGAAGCAAGCGTAGGAATTAAGTGTAAAAGCAGGAATCCACCGTTTCTCCTCACGTTTGAAATTTTTAACCACAACGTACATAATTGCTTGGTAGACTCAGGGGCATCGGTTAACGTTATGCCACTGTCGGTCTGCAAAAGGATAAATGGGCAGCCTAAACCATCCACCTGGAGGGTTGTTCAGTTGGATAGAACGAATGTGAAGATAATTGGGGAGATGGAGGATGTTCTAGTCCGCTTATCTTCAAATGATAAGGTGTGTCAAGTTATTGATATTGTGGTGGTTGACATACCAGACGCTTATGGGCTTGTTCTGAGCAGGGACTGGTCGACAAAGCTAAACGGATATTTTTCCTTAGACTGGTCACATCTGTGGCTGTCGTATAAAGGAATCCCGAATCAAATCAAAATTTTGAGGGAGCCTCATATGAAATACAACGTTACTCAGTTTGAGGAAAAAAATGAACCAGTGGATTCTGTGTTGGGAAATTACTTTATTGAGTTAGAACCAAGAAATTACCAAGCAGAAGAAGCCAGTGACACACAGATGCTCAGCGTGATCTCCTTCGGTTTTCACAGGCTAATGAAATCGATTGTAAAATAGTAAACTTAGCAGTAGAAGTAGATTCCCATGCAGTAGTTAGCGATTTCTGGACACTTTTTTTTTACGGATCTAAAACGTTAGAAGGGTCAGGAGCTGGCTGTGTTTTGATAGACCCCGAGAAGAACAAACGTTTTCTTTCATGTAGGTTAGAGTTTGAATGTACAAATAACACAGCTGAAAATGAAGCATTGGTTCAAGGTTTAAGAAAAGCAATTGAATTAAAGACAAATAATCTGAGAGTTTTTGGAGATTCTGAAATAATTGTGAAACAAATTAGGAATCAGATACATTGCATTTCTCCTCACTTAAAAGCTTATCAAAATGAGGTATGGGATTTACTCAAGGGTTTTAACGCATTTAATATTATGTCAATTCCAAGACTTAAGAATGCAGCAGCTGATTTGTTGGCCACATCAGCTGCTAGGCTTGTGCCATCTAATAATCGGTGCTCCGTTGAATTGTTTTCCAAGCCCTCGGTTCCAGACATGATTACCATCCTACGAGTGTTCGACGACGATCAGCAGATTATAGAATGCTTAACGAATGACGATATATTTAAAGGGGCGATTATCGATGATGAAGAACATCAGGCCGAGCTGAAATTTGATAATTTCATCCCTAAAGGAGTCAGAACCTTAGAGCGGATGTTTGATTCAAATGAAAATTTTAGAAGACCAACAAACGTGAAGACTCACAGCTCATCTCTACAGTTCGAATTAATAAATTTAGGAACTAAGACAAAGCCTAAATATGTGAATCTTGGAAAATGTTGTTCACCAGCGGAAAGAAATAAATTTATCGGTCTTTTTAATCAATATAAAGATGTTTTCGCCTGGACATACGAAGATCTGAAGACATATGACACCAGTATCATCCAACATGTTGTCCCCATCAAATATGGAGTCAAATATTATCAACAACCTTTAAGGAAAATGCACCCAAAATTGGAACCTCTAATCCAGAGTGAAGTCAAGAAATTATTGGATGCTAGAATCATTTTTAAGGTTAGACACTCGGAATGGGTCTCAAATCTGGTACCGATTATGAAGAAATCCGGAGAAATCAGGCTGTGTGTAGATTTCAAAAACTTGAATCATGCTTCGGATAAAGACAATTATCCTGTTCCACCCATGGAGCAACTACTACAAATGGTCTCAGGTTCTAAACTTTTTTCTTTATTAGACGGATTTTCAGGCTACAATCAAGTATTAGTAGCCGAAGAAGACGTATTGAAAACAACATTCAGGACCAAGTGGGGAACTTTCGCCTACAAAAGAATGCCGTTTGGGCTCATAAACGCTGGAGCCACGTTCCAGAGGGCTATGGACATAGCTTTTTGCGGTTTGATTGGCCGCAGTGCTGTAGTGTGCCTCAATGACATCACGATATTCTCAAAGAGGAGAGAAGAACACACACTTCATCTAAAGCAGATTTTTGAATGCTGCCGAAAATATGGTATCTCACTCAACCCCAAAAAGTGCGTGTTCGCTGTCACTGAGGGTAAGTTGTTGGGTCACGTAGTTTCAAAGAAGGGAATCTCCATAGACCCAGAAATGATCAAAGCCATTGAACAGATCCCCTTGCCTCATAATAAAAAGGGAATGCAATCATTTATGGGGACAATAAACTTCGTGCGAAGGTTTGTGCCAGATTTAGCTCAAATTGTTAAACCTTTGCAGCAAATGGTAAAACAAAGTGTACAATTCAAGTGGACTGAGGTTGAGAAGAACGCCTTCAGCAAGATTAAAACCGTTGCTACGCACACACCCTCTCTCAAAAGCCCAGATTTCGATAAAGATTTTATTCTGTACACTTTCGCATCTGATGATTCGCTAGCAGCTGTGCTTACTCAAAAGGAAGATGGGGGAGATGAATTCCCCATATATTTTATGAGCACTGGTCTGCAAGGGGCCGAATTAAATTACTCGGCTATAGATAAACAAGCTTACGCAGTGTTCAAAGCAGTGAAACAATTCAGGCCCTACATACTAAAAAGCCAAACCAAGGTAATTGTCCCACACCCAGCTGTGAGGTCTCTTTTTGTACAGAAGGAGTTAGGAGAAAGAAGGGGTAATTGGGTAACAACTCTTCAGGAATATGACCTCGAGTTCAGGCCAGCTTCTACAGTTAAAGGGCAAGGGTTGTGCAGACTAATGACTGAAAATAGGAACAATGAAGAACATGCCTGGGAAGACAAGGCTGAACTACATTTGATGGATGTATGTCCTCTTTTCACAACCCCAGAATCTTGGTATCGAGACCTTGTGCATTACCTTCAGACATGATCGTTGCCAGAACATTGGAATTCTAAGCAAAGAAGAGCACTGCATCTTAAATCAGCCTCCTATCAAATTATTGAAGGAATATTATTTAGAAAAAATTACGATGGAGTTCTTCTTAGATGCTTAGAAAGGGAAGATGCGAAGAAGGTAATGTCAGATTTGCATGACGGGCCTGCTGGGGGACATTTTTCGGGAGATACTACAACTCACAAAATTCTTAGAGCCGGATACTATTGGCCCACACTTTTCAAAGATGCACACACCCATGTCAGGAAGTGCGACATTTGTCAAAGGTGTAGCGGAAGACAAGCTAGAGCAGCAGTGCCATTGAAGCCTGTGATAATAACAGAGCCCTTTGAACAATGGGGGTTAGACATCATTGGGGAGATAAAGCCTAATTCTTCCCTGCTACACAAATATATTCTGACAGCAACTGACTACTTCACTCGCTGGGTCGAAGCCATCCCATTGCGCAAAATCAATGAGACTGCGGTCATAGACTTCTTGCAAGACCATATTATGACCAGGTTTGGAGTTCCAGTTTCTTTAGTTTTTGACAATGCTACTTACTTTTCCTCAATAAGATTAACTGCTTTTGCTCATGAGAAAGGGATTAAGTTGCATTACTCTGCTAATTATTATCCACAGGGAAATGGCTTAGCTGAGTCTACAAACAAAAACCTAATCAGGATTTTAAAAAAGACAGTGATAGAAAATCAGAGGAGTTGGCACTCAGCTTTACCAAACACCCTCTGGGGAGATACAGTCACCCCCAAGTCTTCGATAGGAATGTATCTGTATACCCTTGTGTATGGTAAAGAGGCCATTCTACCCCCCAATATCATGCTACCCTCTTCCATAATAGCTCAAGAATCTAGGGGATCGGATAATGAAGTCTTGCAAATGAGGATATATAATCTCTTGAAGGCAGAAGAGTCTCGATCTAAAGCCAGAGAGCATTTTAAAAAACAACAAGAGGTAGTAAAGAGGTGGTTTGATAAACATAAGGCTGGGACAAAATATTTTGAGGTGGGAGATTTGGTTCTCAAGTGGGACCACCCCCATGATGAGAAAGGAAAACACACGAAATTCCAGCAGTTGTGGGTAGGTCCTTTCCAGATTGCGGCAAAGCTTGGTCCCTCAACTTATAGGTTGCAAGATTTACAAGGGTGGGAAGAGAACTTACCAGTAAATGGTTTAGTTCTCAAACCTTATTTTTCCTGAGTTTTGTTTGTGTTCTTCTATCTTGTATATAAATAATCTGGCCTAGCTGTCTTTTTGAGTTGTATGGTTCAGTTTTTGTTTTTGTTTAAATTCTATTGATTTCAATAAAGGAGGAAAACCAATGGTTGTAGGGAGAACATCAGAATTTTGGAATGATTAAAATTCTTGGGTATAAGACTGTGTATTATTGTTTATCTAAAAGGATTTCTTCCATTTTAGCAGTTTTCCCGAGTGGCTATGTACACATTGAAGTCCTACTTAACCCTTGTGAAATAAACCAGAATCAAAGGGTCGGGAATACTATTTTGAGGCTCCATCCATGTCACATTTAAAATGTCCCAAGGAGTGACAGCAAAGGGCTCATGGAAAAGAAGCAAGGTAAACATTATATTATATATAAATGATCCCATGCCAAGGATTGAATGCCAAAAGACAGATAAGAGTCGAAAGCTCCTATGAAAGCATTATATCTCAAAACAAATGCGCCTGAGCCATAATTACTAAATTGCCGAAAGTTGCTCTCCGTCCATGAGCTGAAACGTGAATACATCTCTCACACAAAAGGACACTAGGGATAGAGTAGCCTGAATTAAAATTCAGAAAGAAAGGCATGCAGGAGGACTCATATGAAAAGAACAAAAGTTCAAAAGCACGAAAAGTGCAAAATGGCATGGGAATGAGGAACAAATGAATATTTCTTTTTACCTTTGGCTACAATCCTATGGTGTCCGAGCTGGCAGCTACCTGAAGACAGAGGTAACAAATGAAATTCATCTTTCGGCCTCAAAAGAGTTATCTTGACTTGAAAATCCTGGTTTCCACTCTCCCAAATCGGACTATCATCAATTATTAAAGGTACATATGTTTTCCATTTGAGAAATCCAGATAGCTGGAAGAATTCAATAGGTTCGTTTGTTGTTAAACAGTCTGTCACTCAAGGAATAATCGTCCAGAGATCTAGGTTCACCAGGTAGTCACCAATTGTTGTAGCTACAACTGTTTCCCCCAAATTTTCTAATTTTGGACCCCCTCATGATTTTAATGTTGCCTTGAATTGTTTGGATCCATGAACTTTTTGTCGTATTTTACTCTTGGACTATTTTTGAGGTTAACTCTCTTCCTGTTGTAAAAAAAAAAAAAAGGTTACTTATGTTTGAAGCTGTTGTGGGTCGTGGAGTTTAGAGTTTGTTTTGTTACCCGTCGAGCTGCATTTTCCTCTCGGGAACTTAGCTCCCGTGCTAACCGCTGTTTCGGAAGTCGTTTAAGCAACTTATCAGCACCATGTTTCCTTAGGGAGCCTCCACCGTGGAAATCGAACGAAGACCTTAACTTCTTTGTTGTTTGGCTTGATTCACATTATCGGAGGAGTTAGTCTGTGTATCTTCCGCCCTTGCGGCTCCTGTCACGTCCCCATCCCTCAAACCGGCGAAGAGGACGCAACAAACACCACAATAACCGGGGAAACAGCCCCATGAACATATACAATCCATCAATGCTGAAAATAAAACTTACAAGCATACACAGATGCAGAATGAATCAACATTCAGCAGAAGCAACACACACACACATTTCCAGCATAAAACATGTTCAACATAATTCATTATACAATAGATATAAATTGCAGAGACAAAACAACCAAGATTACTTATCTTTTGGATGGAGAATCCCGCAACCAGCTACGTCGCTGCAACGTTCCACCCAACCATAGGTCAGCGTGCTCATCAATCTCTCAGCAGTGCTGCCACCCCCGAGCTGGGCATGATTCCTCCAGGGATAAGGGTCAAGGCAGGCTTACACATAGCCTGGGGACACAATCAGTCAAACCAACACAGCTGGGTTTACCAGGCCTTCCACGAACGACCAAGTCAGCACAGTCAGAAGACCAACCACTACATACCGCAGCACACCAATCCCTTCACAGCCCTGTGAAGAAGGGAATGACAACCAAGTATAATCCCAAACCAAAGATGAGCACAACTCATGTCCACCAGACAACACGGAGTTGTTCTTGGCCCTATCGTGGCCAAAACAACTCAGCACAACACCCAATCCAGGGTATATCAGCAACCCAACTTCCCAATCAAAACGGTGGCAACAATCCACAGCCCATAGTGGATAAGAAACAGAACTCCCCGCATAACCATGGGAAACTCAAGCACAGAGGCGGCAATTAACAGCTAACCACAACGTGGGGAAGAC
Source organism: Pseudotsuga menziesii (assembly GCA_001517045.1). Lineage (NCBI taxonomy): Eukaryota > Viridiplantae > Streptophyta > Pinopsida > Pinales > Pinaceae > Pseudotsuga > Pseudotsuga menziesii. Next base: position 515,748 of record LPNX010170637.1, read on the forward strand.
AACAGTCCCACAATGGAAGAAATGAACACACATGCACAGTCCGAGATGGAAAGAGGACGGACTCTTAACAGCACCAAGGAATAGCAGCCAATACCACTCACGGCATGGGAAAACAACAATCCCAAAAACGTATCAGCATACCTTACCAGCAACGTGGGGAAAACAACAGCCCCGGTTTACACAGTCAAAGTCGCTGGAGAAGACTACACAGACCGCGCTGGGAAGAAAAATTACGGTCTCCCGATCTATGCGTGAGGAAGACTACACTCCCTGTGTGAAGGGAAAATTCCACAGACCACAACCGTGAGGATGAAGACCAGGCCAACTGCCTGTGCGTACCTGCGTGAGAGTGAACAACTCTCTATGCGTGAGGGTGAACAACCCACTGCTCTACGTGAGCATCCACAGACGCGGCCGTGAAGGTGAACTGACAGGGATGGAGTGGAGTCAATGGAAGGTCGTGGGTGGAGTGGGTGTGTGGGCAAAGGACTGACAGTTCTGCCACCCCACTCCCAAAGAAAATAACTGCCCCAACCACCAGCAGTCATTCCCCATGAAGGTGGTTGGGTAAAACAATAAATAGGTTGACAAGGGAAGATGGAAAAACAAAACAAGGTGGCAACACATGGGTTTTTCCCCCATAGACCAAGGTTTGACATCCCCCGCCCCTTATCCTTTGGAACCATGCCCTTTTCATTCAACGTTGCACTGTCGTAGCTGGTTGTGGTTTTAGTTTTATTTGATGTGCGTATTTACATGATGCCACATTATAATGTGCCGGATAGCACGACATACCATCGGCAACTACCCCTATTGCCGAAACATACACGACCAAATCGATGGTGGGGCTTTTTCCTTGAGCTCCTCACAACGATTAATTACATTTTATACATCATGCAAATGGGATCAAAACCGGGGGTGTGACATTCCCCTCCCCCTTGGAATAACACCGTCCTCGGTGTTCCATTACATATATACAATACATATACAATTGCACATCAAAATTTCAAAATTGCAGATCTGTCCCACGTTCAATCATCTACTTTGAACGTTCAAGACCAAGCCCCTCTGCTTCCATGGACTTCTCCTGCTGGTTTTCAGCTTCCAGCTCATCCCGAAGTCTAGGAACTTTGCGGCTATTTCCTTCATCATGCTCCCTCCTTGGGCAGTCCCGGCGTAAATGATGTCCTCCGCAGTTCCAGCATCTCACTGGCTGCTTCATCTTTACCTGCTTAATTTCCTTTGAGTCTTCATGCCTGGACCGTTTCCTATCGGGTCGCTTGGACGAATGTCCCATTGCTGATCCACCTTCCTTTCCCTTGCCGATTGCTCCCAGAAGGCTTTTCACCTCCCTTTGCAAACCAATAGAGTCTTGCAAAATCTGGTGGTTCATTTCACTCTGCCTTCTCTGTATCTTGAGCATCTCCCCAAGATTTTCTTGGGTCTTGGCAATCATTTGAAGGAGACTTCCAGCTAATTCCAGCAACTTTTGATCTGCTGCCATGATCAATGTGCACCACCTGGTTTCACCTTTCTCACCTGTGCAATGCACCATTGAAATTCTATCAGACCAAGCATAATATAGACATTAAAATTAGTCAGTTAATTACCCAATTGGCATGACAGTCCAAGTCTCATCAATGGGGCTTTCATATTTTCCATGCCTTCCCAACAGGCACATGAGCTCATTCATGTCCATTCCTGGGCAGGGAATTAACTATTCCAGCATTCACAAATTTACTTAAGAAAATACACACATTTCATTCTCAATCATACATGCATTCAACAATCTTTTGTTTTCACAATGCATAACTACATATATATATATATATATATATATAATCAAAAGGCAAGAGAGAGCAGCAAGAGTTTTTTTTTCCTCTTTATTTTGTTCCATCCTGGAACCCACACCACTGCTGTGGCTTTTCATGCTCTCAGCCTCTTTCACTTCACCGTGAATGCTGGACCAATCCTTCTTGGTCATGACACTTAGTGTCTTCGGTCCATTCTAGACCTCTAAACCATGGAGTCTCTCCACAGGGTTTGTCTCGGCTGCTAAGACTCCCCCGTCTTACTAGCACCTTTTTCATTATCGCTCAACCCGAGCTTTCCAGGACAATCACATGTCCACATGCATCTCTAGGATGCTCTCATAGTCCTCGCTTCCAGCGACACCTATATCCAAACATTGAATGAATTCACATGTTTAGTTTATTCTCATCGGTTTTTTTTCTCTAGAACAAGAGCTTAAAACATCCTAACCAAATCATATACACATGTTTATTCATAAGCAAAATAATCCAATACTTATTTGTATTGTGCGTTTCCTCATTCGTCCATAGGATCCTGCTTCGCTTTGCAAGCCTTGGGATCGCCTATGGACTTAGATGTTAGGTCAGCACACAGGCTTCTCCTCAACATCAAATAATTAATGTCCAGCCAGTACATCCTCATGTCTACTGGGCTTGGAACTTTATCATGACCATTTCTAGGTCTAGGATCTACTATGGATCCCCAGGCATATAACAGCCCAACATACACTTATACCAACATACACTTATATCAACAATAACCCTTACTCCGCAACCCCTCACAACAACCATTTACCATTTTACCTTTAGCCTGTCAACACAAGCAACACAAGCAATGCAAGCAAACTCATCAGCGTTATTGCTCAAAAATTGTAATCACATTTCTCATCATTCACTATCAAGTATTGAGACACCAGGAGTGCGTCCACTCCCTAGAGTGTAATCAATATCGACAACCCTTTCATGACTCAACATCAGAAAAGTGTGCACTCTTCTCCGGTGTGTGCCATGTAGGCCCTATTCATACTCAAGCGATTGGTCATCATGGAAATAAAATCAAACATGTTCTGCATATGGAATTTAATAATTAAACATGCATATTCATAGCAAGGGTCACAGAACACTTATCCATTTGTCGTCGCAGTATGCCTTTGTTAAGGAGGAATGAAGGCTCCTTCCCTGAGTTAACATTCCCTCAGTTTTCCATCCCAACTCCTTTTTACATTTCATATTCACACATGTCTTACCGACATAATTTATACCATCTCACTCATGTTACTACCGAACATGTAGTGCAGATGAGACATTTCAAAATGTCTAATGGCGTTTCACCCGAAACCCATTTTCAAGGGAAAACCTTCCCATGGTGTTTGGCTCTTGCAGGTCATCACACATGATCTTCCTGCAGTGTGTACCCCTGACACATTCATCAAATAGCCAAACAGTCAATCATTACCTGATACTACAATCCAATTGATTGTTCCATAACCAAGCAATGACATTAGAAATCTAATTCATTAGGAATTTGCAATTCTATCTACTACAAAAATTGACTTGCTCAATCGTGGGTCTCCTGTAAGCAGCACTACTATGCTCATTATAATTTTATGCTTACTATCATAACATGATTACCCACTTACCATGCGTCCCTCCTGACACAATCTCACACAAGCCAACAATGATTAGTTGTCATTAGCACTTTCTTAAATCCGAAATCCACAATTCAAATTTAACAACTTATCATGCATGCCAACTACTTTCACAACCATGAGACTTCTTCTCATAAATGGTAGATTCCGACATTGGTCAGGGTCTTACCTCGCACTGCCATGCTCGAATAATCTACCTGGAACATGAGTTTCAATCAACCAAACACTTGGTAAGTGATGCATATAACCTTTTCATTGCTACAACCATCACTGAAGCATTTTCAGAATTTAAAAAAAAAATTCAAGTACTTCTAACTGTTAGTCACATCAGTGTTTATCAAAGCTCATTTACTTCATGCAATCATTATCGTATTAACATTTGCAAGGCATAGTCACATCATTCATGCAATTAAATGAAATGTTTAGATACTCCTTACTTCACAGGCGTATCATTCATACCACCTTGCTCTTCAATAGAGCATTTCTGGCAGCCAACTGATCATGACTATCCTGCATTCATAACAACCTCTGAAATGATTCCTGAATTATCATCAATTCACCATTTCAGTCATTAGTTAGTCCGCATATCACATGCATTCATCTCAATGCATTCATGCAATACATCACAACATTGCACCTACACTTATGCAATCAGTCATTCACACCCTTCATAGGCATACATCCATTGCATAACTACAAGGTTCATAAAATATTTCCAATGCCTATCCATTCATGCTATCTTGCATTCAATATACCAGGCGTGGCCTAACCATGACTAATTCATATAGGATGCATTATTATAATCAATATCATCAACATATATAGGCATGACACCTTTTTATATTTCGGCATCCACATGGTATGAGGTCTCTTACCTTTACCACTCCATGGAATTTGTCATAAGCAAACGTTTACCTGCCTGGGTCATACTTACACCCTTGATATGACCAATTTGGTTGGTCCTTTGCAGGAGTTTGTAGATTTTGCTCACCAACTTTTGTCCTGGACTTGTTGCTTTACCCCTTCTCCATAGGGTTGCTGGTCTCATTCATCAGCATCAGCAACATATTCACCCGGGTCCATGTCATCGTTGGTTTTGCCACTAATTCCAACATCAAAGCAATGATTATCATTAGTTGTTCATTATATATATATAATTTCCAATATTCTTACCAACATGCAATATCCTATGCATGCCATAAATATCCTCATGCATTTCAAGCATAAACTTAGGAAATGTAGTTATAATCAGCAAGACAGAGTTTTAAGGAAACTTCCCTTTTCAAGTCTTTCATACTAGCATGGAACTACTCTTCCATACAGCAGCTTATTGACTTCATAGTCCTTACTACCCCTAGGCATGCGCTATCCAGATTTGTCCATTTGATAACAACGGCCATCATTAGCACTTTGCTGCTCCATGCTCAGATTCTGGTCACTTATCCTTGTTCCCTACCAGATAAGCTTTCCAACGCCTTCCCACATGCATCATTCCGACCCCGGATGTGAAAACCACACCACTTCTAAGAATGAATACTTTCACCAAGTCTCAGGCAAAACACACAACTGTATTTTGGTCCAGAATGCTAACTTCAGCCCCCTCATTTCCGATGCACCATTCTCTTTTTTTATTTTTATTTTTATTTTTTATGAATTTTGGGTCTAACTAATTTACCCAAAACATAGAATTTTCTTTTCACATGAACGACTGTCTCAGGGGACAACGGGGGTTAAGGGGACAACGGGGATCTTTCCCTTTCCGATCGGCGTCAGAAGCCTTTCTGGTCGGAAGCCGAAATGTTTTCGCTTCCGCAACGACGGCTCACTGAGCGCTTTCTCCTTCCGATCGGCGGCTCTCGAACCACTTTCTCTTCCGCAACGGCGTTGACAGCCTTTCCAATCAGAAGCCGAAATGCTTTCGCTCCGCAACGGCGGATGCTCATTCACTTTCTTCCTCCGGCGACCAATATTTTCGTTACTTAGAAAAATTTTGAACTTTCTTTTACCGCGTCGGCTGTCGGTGGTTTTTCCAAATCAGAAGGCTAGCGCCTTTGGCTTCCGCAACGGCGGACGCACTAACACTTCCTTCCTCCGACAGTCAACGCTTTCGAGCCCTTAAACATTTTGATGGCGTCAGCGATCGGAGGGCTTTCCCGTCGGACGCCAAATGGCTTTTTCATCCGCAACGACGGACGTCAATCCACTAAATCTTCCGCTACGTCAAAAGTCAACTTCACCCATTCTTCCGCAACGACGGAAGTTCACTTCGCCAACTCTTCCGCAACGGCGGAAGCCCAATTCCGTTAATTGTTCCGAGGCAGAACACTTAGTCAAATTTTTGCGGCTTTCTCCAAACGGTCCCGACGGGAGGCTGTATTTATCATCGGAAGCCTTAGGGCTTTTGGCTTCCGCAACGGCGGAAGTCCCTTCCACTAATTGTTCCGATTGGGGAACACTTAGACAATTTTTTCCAAAATTTTGTCTTTCTTCTTTCCGCCGAATATAACACATGTCGGCAGTCGGACCACTTTCCCGTCGGATGCCTAGTTGCTTTTTCTTCCGCAACGACGGTCGCGCAAACCATTTCCTCTTCCGATCGGCGGCTGTTTACATCGGAAGCCAAATGACTTTAGCTTCCGCAACGACGGGCGTTCAAGCACTTTCTTCCTCCGACAGTCAACGACTTCGAGCCTTTTTCCTCCTCAACGGCGTCGGCGATCGGAGGAATTTTCCGTCAGGTGCCTAATCGTTTCTCCTTCCGCAACGGCGGAAGTTCACTTCCTCTAGTGGCCCGCCGACTGTTCAACACTTATGCAAAATTTTTGAAGTTTGTTGCTGTTCTGCTGGACAGAGAAGGTAATCCTGCCTTCTGTCACTAAATCCTTCATAGCCCATAGAGGCCCACTGTTGCAACCTTTTCTCTGATACCATACTATCACGTCCCCATCCCTCAGACCGGCGAAGAGGACACAACGAACACCACAATAACCGGGGAAACAGCCCCATGAACATATACAATCCATCAATGCTGAAAATAAAACTTACAAGCATACACAGATGCAGAATGAATCAACATTCAACAGAAGCAACACACACACACATTTCCAGCATAAAACATGTTCAACATAATTCATTATACAATATATATAAATTGCAGAGACAAAACAACCAAGATTACTTATCTTTTGGATGGAGAATCCCGCAACCAGCTATGTCGCTGCAACGTTCCACCCAACCATAGGTCAGCGTGCTCATCAATCTCTCAGCAGCGCTGCCACCCTCGAGCTGGGCATGATTCCTCCAGGGATAAGGGTCAAGGCAGGCTTACACATAGCTCGGGGACACAATCAGTCAAACCAACACAACTGGGTTTACCAGGCCTTCCACGAACGACCAAGTCAGCACAGTCCGAAGAAAAACCACTACATATCGCAGCACACCAATCCCTTCACAGCCCTGTGAAGAAGGGAAGGACAACCAGGGATAATCCCAAACCAAAGATGAGCACAGCTCAAGTCCACCAGACAACATGGAGTTGTTCTTGGCCCTATCATGGCCAAAACAACTCAGCACAACACCCAATTCAGGGTATATCAGCAACCCAACTTCCTAATCAAAACGGTGGCAACAATCCACAGCCCATAGTGGATAAGAAACAAAACTCCCAGCATAACCATGGGAAACTCAAGCACAGAGGCGATAATCAACAGCCAACCAAAACGTGGGGAAGACAACAGTCCCACAACAGAAGAAATGAACACACATGCACACTCTGAGATGGAAAGAGGACGAACTCTTAACAGCACCAAGGAATAGCAGCCAATACCACTCACGGCATGGGAAAATAACAATCCCAAAAACGTATTAGCATACCTTACCAGCAACGTGGGGAAAACAACAGCCCCGGTTTACACAGTCGAAGTCGCTGGAGAAGACTACACAGACCGCACTGGGAAGAAAAATTACGGTCTCCCGATCTATGCGTGAGGAAGACTACACTCCCTGTGTGAAGGGAAACTTCCACAGACCACAACCGTGAGAATGAAGACCAGGCCAACTGCCTGTGCGTCCCTGCGTGAGAGCGAACAACTCTCTATGCATGAGGGTGAACAACCCACTGCTCTGCGTGAGCATCCACAGACGCGGCCGTGAAGGTGAATTGACAGGGATGGAGTGGAGTCAATGGAAGGTTGTGGGTGGAGTGGGTGTGTGGGAAAATGACTGACAGACCTGCCACCCCACTCCCAAAGACAATAACTGCCCCAACCACCAGCAGCCATTCCCCATGAAGGTGGTTGGGTAAAACAATAAAGAGGTTGACAAGGGAAGATGGCAAAACAAAACAAGGTGGCAACACATGGGTTTTTCCCCCATAGACCAAGGTTTGACATCCCCCGCCCCTTATCCTTTGGAACCATGCCCTTTTCATTCAACGTTGCACTGTTGTAGCTGGTTGTGGTTTTAGTTTTATTTGATGTGCGTATTTACATGATGCCACATTATAATGTGCCAGATAGCACGACATACCATCGGCAACTACCCCTATTGCCGAAACATACGCAACCAAATCGATGGTGGGGCTTTTGCCTTGAGCTCCTCACCACGATTAATTACATTTTATACATCATGCAAACGGGGTCAAAACGGGGGTTGTGACAGCTCCCAAATAAACTAAGTATTCGACATACAACTGCTCTGCTCGCTGATGCTTTGTCAGGTCGTCATCACCTTGTGTTGGATCGGAGGCCGTAGTCTTTCTCCCTCCGCCCTTGCGGCCGTGTAACGCACTGAGTGTCTGACGTTGATGGCCTTTCGATCGTCGACTGAGACTTTTTCACCTAGATTTTGAGTCTAGCTTTTCCGACTCTGATGAACTTAGCGTTCTCACGGGTCCCGTTGCCTGTTGGAGATCCGTCTGCATGGCTATGGGTAAGACTACCTCGCCGATGTTTTAGTATTTTAAGCCACCGATAATTCTTCTATCCCCGTCGTTTCGTTAGTTTTAAACCCTTATGGACAAGACAGTGGTTCTGGTGTTTGTTAAGGTTTTATGACAGTATAAGGCCTCTTTTGATGACTAGTCATTTCGTTGATGCATTTTGGTTTTATTGAAAAATACAGTCCTGATTAATGATACATGTCGTGTAATTGCAGATGAACTCGAGAGATTTTTTATAAATTACTACCATGAGGGGACATAGCGGGGAGACGGAGTAGCAGAATTAATGGCGACAAAAGCTCAGGCCTGGAAAGATCTGTCAGTTACCAAGCGGATCCCGCTTTGCCGAATACTCTAAAAACGTAACGCATGAAGTGAATCATGAGTACTCATCGAAAAGACAAAAATGGGGATATTAAACGATTTAGAGGAACCCAAAGGTCACACGCTTGGGGGCAGCCCAAGCAATTAGCTGATTTGGTTTAAATATAGGAAAATGAGAACTTACAAGGGCTTTTTCCCTGGAAAAACTTGTGAACTATTGTTTGTAAGAGGAACTATTTCGTTTTACAATCAGATATTGCAAATTTTGCCTGTCAGAGAAGGTGCTATGTGGAATGTCTCAATGTGATAAAATGAACGATGTTGAATGTGAACTACTTCGTTTTCGACCGTGTTTCATTAACTGTGAGAGCGTTCTAACTTTCTGAACCTATGTTCTTGCTTGAATGTTCTCTAGGATATCCTGTGATATTTTCCACTATGACTAATGGGATTTTTTAACTGTTGATGAGCTATCTTGTCACATATACTTTTATTCATGTTTATATGTTTTGGTTATAAGAACAACTATCTGTGATTTGCCATAACACATGGACAGTATTGCATTACTGATGTACTAATATTCAGCTCTCTAAAGATAGCCTAGTTAGTATTTATTCTCTTGCAATGTGTGTGATTTAGATGCTTGGGAGTTTAAGACGAGAAGTAAGAACCCGTGCATCACATTGTGAATACTCTTGGCATTCTTTATCAAGTCTGCATGTTGAATAGGCACTTGCATATCATACTTTAAGCCAAAAAATACAAAAATATATACGGTGGATCGGGCCGCAATTGGTAAACCCTTTTATTTTTGGTACTTGACCTACGGTAGCCGGACCGCAAACCGGACGGATTCCCTACACCAAACAGTGATGGGATAATTGGGAACGTTGACTGGGGAGAATCCCTTACTATTGTCGGCTACGAATTTCCAGGCCTCAACAAGTGGTTTTTTCACAACTAAACTTGTTAGAAAAGAAACAACGCCTCTAACAAGGGAATTATCATTCACAACTCAATTGTCTTTCATATTCAATTTGACTAGTTTATTCAATCCCTCTCTTGGCTTTGTATGAAAACGAACAACATTTATGCACACCCTTGGTTTCCCCAAAACTCATAATGGTTTCTCCTATTTATAGACTTGAGGAGATTTCCCCCCTCACCGACATTCATAAATCCCGTTTTTATATTTTTCTTAACTTTTAATATTATTTCTCATCATAGCGTCAATCTTTCAAATTTTCTTTGTTTTTAATTTAGTATTTATATTCTTAGTCGTTAGGCCCTAGGGGCATTTAAGGAGATTCATACTATTCTTTCTTAATTAATCATAATTTCAAATTTTATTAATTATTTTATAACATGAAGCCCCTTAAAAGTCTGCAACATTAGTTTCAATTAATTCCACCATGAGTTACTAAAAATGATTTAGTTTCACTTTTTAGTTTAGAATTTATAGTTGCTTGTGGAATAAGAATTTCACTCCTTACTCATGCCCCCATATCATAATCATGAGGTATTACACCTCCCACAATGGAAGTTCTAAAGGTATGTAAGCCAATGCCAAGGTACTCGACTTCCTTATCCACATATATTCAAAGAGACTTTGTGTTTCTATGTGGAACTAAATAGGCAAGTTGAGACACCTCCAATCATCTTAATATAGGTTCATGATCATGTCCCACACCCTTAAGTTAGTAAGGTGGATAGGCATTGCATTGTCTCTTGTGCATGCATGAAACACATATAATAGATCAATGGCCCATATATCCCATAGTCCAATCATAGTTAATGATTTTACAAGTTATCCATTATAGGTCTCCCAAACAATGAAGAATATCATATGTTTACATTTTGTAGTCTTTTTGTGAGACTCCTTTAAGGAAGTGCTTCTAGACATATAGGAGCATCATAAGTTATGCTCCATAGTTCTTCTAGACATATAAGAACATCATAAGTTATGTACCATAGTTCTTTCTAAGAGACCCATTTCAAGGAGTTCTCTCAAACAAAAAAGAACAATATTAGTTATGCTCCAAGGTTCTTATTGTCAGCGACCTCTTAGTGAGTTCTCCTAGACATACAAGTACAATATAATTTGTGCTCCATTTAGGATCCTTGTAGCTTTTGTTGTGTGCCTTAATAGCATAATTGGAAATTTAGAGCATAAATAACAAAATAAAACAAGATTTCAATATGAAAATACAATTACCACAATAATAGACAATTGTAGATAATAAATATCACAATCCCAATATCTTTATTGATGAAAACAATGTTCACTTGCCTCTTCGAGTGGGAAACTTCCAAATGTAACCAAATCCCAATTACAAAATGCTTCACAAGACATTGTGTTTCATTGCTTCTACTCCTATATATAGTTTTTAGTGAAGCAACTTTCCAGCAGATATAACCTTCTAGTAAGCCTTCTTAGTTAACGGACTTTCTAGGAGGTGGAACCAATCTTCTTACAAATATTTATTTCACTATATCCTCTTTATTGTCCATAATTAATATATATTTCCTTAATACATATCAACCTATCTATTAAGGGGGTTAGTGTAGGACCCCAACATACCCTCCCCCTTATATAACAACATTGTCCTGAAGGTTGGAGACGGGGGAATTATTGACATCCCTGTGCTTATTTCCATATATCATCCTCAGGATGGGTATCTTTCCATTGGATCAAGACATCTTGGATTTGCAATGGTGGAGATGTTCCCTTTTGTTGAGAACGACCTTGGGCTACAACCAAATGGAACCTTCTTCATCCAATTCTAGAAGGCTAGTTTGAATTTGACAATGATGGTCAACTACTTTTTTCGAGTAGGAGACAAGAAAGATGGGATGAATCTTGGAGTGGCTAGGTAGTTGTAGTTTGTAAGCCATGAGGCTCAGATGTTTGATGATCTTATAGGGAACATAAAACTTTGGGGTAATATTCTGGTGGTGGTTGGCCTTAAGAGAGGTTTTTTTTGTAAGCACCCACGGGGGATTTGAACTCATGGGATTTTTTTTGTAAGCACCTTCCATTTACAACTTCTCATCTCAATTACTCATTATCAATTTCTATAAAACCCATGGCCTTTGGCCTTAAGAGAGATTTGCTTATAGGGTTGTAAGTGAATAAACACTTGTTCCCCTTATGCAAAATGACATTTAGAACGATGTTGATCAACATATTGCTACATCCTATTTTTGAGCCATTACCAAATTATCCTTGAGAGTGCAGATAATGGTTCAAGCTGTGTGTGTTTTCAACCTCTTGTACTTGAGAGATGCTTGGTAAGTAGAATAATACTGAAGGGGGATTTTGGCCATAGACAATTTCAAAGGGAGTAATTTAAGTGGTAGTATGACCAACTATATTATACCACCATTATGCTAAAGGTAACTATTGAGCACATTGGGATTGTACTTTCAAGTAAAGCACTAGAAATATGCTTCCAAACGCTTATATTTTCAAGACAATTCATTGGGGTAATAGTCAATGCTGAGATTCAATTGAGTTTCCTGGAGTTGAAACAATTCTTGCCAAAAATTGCTAGTGAAGGTGGGGTTATGGTTTGTGACAATAGTCTGCGGCATCATGGAGTTTGAAGATATTATCCTTGAAGAATTGAGCTACCATAGAGCCTTGAAAGGGTTTTATAGGGCACAAAAATGAACATATTTGTAAAAGAGGGAAAATAGGGAACCCTCCTCTTCAAAGAGTTGAGAGAGCATTTTCTACCATTCTCTTTCCCCTCTTAGTAAATTATCTCATAAGTCATATCCCAACATTTTGGTGACCCTTTTTTGTTACTCAAGGGAGGAAGTTTTTTGTTTGAGAAAGTATTTAGGCTATGATGATTGGTTTTGATATGGAAATGTTTCCCAATTAAGTATGCACACCAAATGTCCACATCATGTAATATGGCCATCATCTCTTTTTCATAAGTTGATCTTCCCAAGTTCCACTCACAAAATTGCTTACCAGTAAAAACCAACAATCTGCCTTCTTACATGAGGAATGCTCTGAGTCCTTTACTCAAGGCTTCACATTCCAGAACAATTTTTAGTGAAGTTGGGTAAAGCAAGTTCTAGAGTGGTACAAATATAATCCTTTATGTCTTGGAAATCCTTTTTTGTTGCATCATTCCAATTGAAAGCAATTTTTTTATAGCAAGGTTGTGAGCGGGGTTGCAATTTTACCATAGTTCTAAACAAAATTTCTGTAATATCCCTTGATACCCTAAAAACCTCTAAGGATTTTAATATTTTTAGGGCAAGTCCAATCCTTCATTTTTTCAATTTTATTTGGATCCACATGCACCCCCTCCTAACTGATAATATGACTCAAATATTCCACTTTAGAGACACCAAAGGAACGTTTAGACCTTTCAAGAAAGAGGTGATGATATTGAAGGAGTTGTATGACCTAATCCACATGGGCTAGATGGGCTTGCCAAGTTTTACTGTAAATCAACATGTCATAGGAAAAGACGAGGACAACTTTATGTAGAAAGGGTTTAAATTTTATGTTTTCAAGACTTTGAAAGGTGAAGAGTGCATTATAAAGACCAAATGGAATCACCAAGAAGTAAAATAGATTTTATGAGTGCGAGAAGTGGTTTAGGGAATATATGTCTCCTTCATGCGAATATGAAAATATCCTGAGTGGATATCAATTTTGGTGCAGTGAGCACCCTTGAGCTCATTTAGAAGGTCATCAATGACATGAATGGGAAACTTATCCTTAACTGTTAACTTTTTCAAAGCATGAAAGTCAAAGAACATGCTCGATGTTCCTTCTTTCTTGGGGACAATAACGATTAGGAAGAATAAGCACTAGTTCTCGGGTGGATGACACTCACAGCTAACAAGCTTGAATGATCTTTTCAATTTCATGTTTTTGGGCAAAAGCATGGTGTTATGGGTGTACATTGGGTGGGATGCTACCAGATATGAGAATAATGGAATGATCATTCCCTCCATGGGAAGAGGGCAGTCCTTTGGGAGTGTCAAAGATGGATTGGTGCTTGTTTAAGACCAACTGCATGTCAGAAGGAATGGGTTGAGAAGAAGCCTCAAAATCTTGAATGGCATCGAATTTTGTCACAATTCTTGAATGACCCTTTTTTAAGAATCTTTTCCATATGGGGGAATTACTATGAATTTAAAAGGCCTTCATGAGTGTAGAAAGCAATTTTGGGAATATCTGTCTCATTTATGAGAATTTGATGATAGCTTGAGTGGAGATCAAGTTTGGTGAATAAGTGAGCACCCTTGTGCTCATCTAGAAGGACATAAATGACAAGAATAGGTAATTTATCCTTGACTGTTAAATTGTGCAAATCACAAAAGTAAAGGAACACACACATGTTCCTTATTTCTTGAGGACCATAACAACTGGTAAGAATAGGCACTAGTGTTGGGGTAGATGACACCCACAACTAGCAAGACATTTATGATTTTTTAAATTTCATATTTTTGGCAAAATGAATGGCGTTATGGGTGTAGATTGGGTAGGATGTTACCAGGTATGAGAAGAATGGAGTGATCATGCTCACCATGTGAAGGGGGAAGTCCTTTAGGAGTGTCAAAAATGTATTGGAGCTTGTCCAAGACTAATTGCATGTAATAAGGAATCAGTTGAGTGTTAGATTTTTAACATTAAACTAGCATAACATTAGGATATTTAAATGAGAGAACAACAAGCACAACAATCAAACACAAGAGACAATGAACACAGTGTTCTTCCTCGAGGAAACCATAAATGGAGAAAACCATGCAACTTCCTCAGAGATAGAGTCAACACCAAAAGTAAAACCCCAAAACAGTAATGATGATCTCCCGACAACAGTAACCTCTTTCTTCCTTGCCCGAGTGTCTTTCTCTTCCTCAGCTATGCGCTACAACTCTACAACTGAGTGTGGATGAGTGCGTGATAAATAGAGACGCTATCTCTCTATTTATACTAATTCCTGACTTGACTAAACCCTACTAGGGCTGACCTCTCTAGGAGAGTCTAATAACCCTGCTGCCCCAAAACTGCGGGGACTTTAACCCTTAGACAATAGGAGGGTTACCCACCTTGACTTGACATTACCTGTTTACATTATAGAAACTCCCGATAGGAACATTGGGGCATGACATGACTCAAGTACATTACAAATACATCCCGGAATAAACATCAGGTTACAATACATAAGAAATACAAGTGAATACATTCTGAAGTTACAATTACATCAACACTCCCTCTTAACTAGGAAGGTATTCTCTCGACACAATTTAACAACACAAGTATTCTTCTCTGTATCATCTAGGTCATCGTCAAGCTCTTGTCATCTTCATCTTCAAGTCCTCTTCATCTTCAAGTCATCTTTCATTATCGGATCTGGATCATCACTGGATCTGGATCATCATCACTGGATTTGGATCATCACTAGATCTGGATCATCACTGGACATCATCACTGGATCTGGATCATCACTAGATTTGGATCATCACTGCTGAGTCGTCATCACTGGATCTAGATCCTCAATCGATCTGGATCAGTACCATAGGTTCTATCTCATGATTCTTCTCGTCACAGGAAGTTCTACAGAGCCAGCCCTTTTTCATGCTAGTTGTAGGCATAGCCTCCATGTAGGTATTTCTCAGTGCTTATATCTGACCCTAAGTCAGAATGGCCCGTACAACACTTACATCTGACCTTGACTCGTAAAAAAGGCAAGCCCAACACTCACATCTGACCATGAGAGGAACTTAATCCCCTCACCATGTCAGAATGGCCTAGCCCTTACATTTGACCATGGAAGGAACCTCATCCTCTCCCATGTCAGAATGGCCCAGCCCTTACATCTGACCTACTTGTCAGAATGGCCTAGCACTTATATCTAACCTACTCATTAGAATGGACCAACACTTATATCTAACCTACTCATTAGAATGGCCCAACACTTATATCCGACCTACTCATCACAATGGCGTGCACTCACATATGATATTGTAGGAACCAATCCTACAGTCACATTAGAATGGCCTCCAGTCCCAGGCTGATCTACCTGGTAACTGACCAGGTGCCTCCATTCTCCCAGAGAATGGCATCAACCCTTATATCTGATCAAGTGGGAACCAGTCCCTCAATCACATCAGACTACATCATGTAACTGAGGTGGGAACCAATCCCTCAATCATGTAAGACTACATCTTACAGTCATTTTAGAAAGGCCCTCGGTCCCAGACCAAGTATTCCTAGTAACTAACTAGGCACCTCCATTCCAAGAATGGAAACAACCCTTACATCTGACCATGTAGGAACCAATACTACAGTCATATCAGAATGGATCAGCACTCATATCTGACATGGAAGGAGCCAATCCTCTCACCATGATAGAATGGCTCAGCCCTTACATCTAACCATGGAAGGAACGTAATCCTCTCACCATGTCAGAATGGATCTAGGTCTCATCATTTCCCCTTGGAGGAAACCTCGATCTGGAGAACGCCAAGCTTCTCCCTGAAGTACTCGAACTTCACCCTAGCCAATGGCTTCATTAACACATCAGCTATCTGTTCCTCCATCGCAACATACTGGAGCTTCATTGCTCCTCTCTGTACCATATCCCTGATATAGTGATACTTGATCTCAATATGCTTCGACTTGTCATGGAACACTGGATTCTCTTACAACTTCACACAACTCTGGTTGTCATAATATATACGAGTAGCATCCAACTAGAGATCAAATAAATCATACAGTAGCTTCCTCATCCATACTGCCTCACAACTAGTTGAACAAGCTGCGACATACTCTACTTCAGCTGTACTCAGTGCCACACAAGATTCCTTCCTTCTAAACCAAGAGATCACACTTGATCCCATACTGAAGCAACACCTGCCCAATCTGAATCAACATAACCCTCCAGGTTAATCTTCTGACTCGCCTCATACTTGAGCCCATAATCAATTGTACCCCTCAGGTACCTTAGAATATGCTTTGCATTAATCAAGTGAACATGTCTCGGATCTGTCAGGAACTGGCTCAAGGTGTTCACAGCAAAGCAAATGTCTAGTCTCGTGTTCATTAGATAGATCAAGGACCCAATCATCTGACGATACATCGTAGCATCAACTGCTTCTGATGAAGCATCACTCAATAGCTTCAGGTTCAATGCCATAGGTGTGGCCATAGCCTTGCAGTCCATCATCCCAAACCTCTTCAGGATCTCTATTGCATACTTCCCTTGTCCGAGGGATATTCCATCCGCATTCTGCCACACCTCCATGCCTATAAAATAGTGCATCATTCCCAAGTCCTTCATTTCGAACTCGACAGCAAGATTTCTTTTCGTATCAACAATCAACCCATCCATACCTGTTACAAACACATCATCTACATATAGTAGGAGCATCACTGGGTTGCCATCTTCAACCTTGTAGTAAAGGTTGGAATCTGCTTTACTTTTGGTAAAGCCAAAACTGGATAGAATGCTTTCAATTCTGTCGTACCATGTCCTGGGTGGCTGTTTCAAACCATACAAGGATTTCTTCAATCTACATACATGAGACTCCCTGTCATGTGTCTCAAAACCAAGTGGTTGTTCTACATACACTTCCTCTTCTACTACACCATTCAAGAAAGTAGTCTTGACATCCATTTGGTGTATCCTCCATTTCATCACTGCAGCCAGATCAAGTACTGATCTGATGGAAGTGTATTTGGATACAGGTGCAAAGGTTTATTCATAATCTATTCCTTCTTTCTGGGAGAAACCATGAGCCACGAATCTTGCTTTATGTTTTTCAGTGCTACCGTCTGCAGCATGCTTGATTTTGTAGATCCATTTGGAAGTTACAACTGACTTCTCTTCTGGTCTTGGGACAACATCCCAAACATCATTCTTCATGATCGATTGATACTCTTTGATCATAGCATCCTTCCATTCTTTCCGTTCTGCCGCTTCTTCATAATTGGAAGGTTCTTTATCAATGAAATCACATAGTAATGCTACATATCCGGAGCAGGATCTGGTCCTCTTTCTTTCTTTGTGATTCTCTTCTGGAGCCCCATATCTTTCTGCACCTTGGATAGCTTCTCGTACCCAAGCAAGTTTCCTCTTGTGAGGATTCTTCTCCTGAGATGGATCTACAGGTCTTTGTGGTTCTTCAAATTCTTGATCTTCTTCTTGAGTTTCTTCATTCATGGTTGTGTCATGAATTTTGGGTACTTCTGCTTCTTTAGGTTCTTCACAGGGATGATTTTAAGGAACCATACTTATTTAAAAGTGTATAAATGTTGGCGAATGTTACCAATTCTTAAAACACCAACTATAAAATGATTAGCGATATTTTTCAAAAAATATTTTAATTTCCCAAGATTTTATATCGTTTATATAATAGTTTGGTGATTTTTAGGGTGAAAAAAATTTACCCTATCGAAATTGGGCAAAACAGGGGTTCAAAAAATGCAAAATGGCGAATCTTTTTGGGAGAAAAACATGGAAAAATAGCCCACTGGGCTAAAATTCGCCCCTAAAATTATCCTTGGAACTTCTTCAGTAGGTTTCTTTCTGGATTTGTTGTAAGATATATCTTCATCAAATATCACATCCCTACTTATGTCAATCTTCTTGAATCCTGGGAAATATATTCTGTAAGCCTTCAATCTTTCATAGTATCCCACAAATATACCCTTCTTTCCTGAAGGATCTAGTTTTGTTCTCTTTTCTTTTGGAATGTGTATGTACACAGGACAATCGAATATTCTGAGATGGTTGACTTCTGGTTTCTTGCTGGAGAAGACTTCTTTAGGAGTCTTGTTCTCGAGTACTCTGTGTGGAGTACGGTTCTGTACATACACCGCTATTCTGGTAGCTTCTGCCCAAATATGCATAGGAATATCTTGATCATGAAGCATAGCTCTTGCAGCTTCCATGATAGTTCTGTTCTTCTGTTTTGCAATCCCATTATGTTGTGGATTATAAGGAGTGGACAACTCCCTCTTAATCCCTGAGTCTTTGCATAACTCTTTGAATTCATTCGATGTGAATTCTCTGCCATTATCTGATCGAAAGGTCTTAATCTTCTTTTCAGTGTGATTCTCAATCAAGGCTTTGAATTCCTTGAACTTGATGAATACTTCATCTTTGTTCTTCATGAAGTAAATCCATGTCTTCCTAGAAAAATCATCAATAAAAGAAACATAGTATACATACCCACTTAGAGAACTTGATGACATTGGACTGCATACATCGGAGTGGATGATTTCCAAGATTCCTTTTGCCTTGCTCTCGCTACTTGGAAATGTCTTTTTTGTATTCTTTCCTTTCGCACATCCTTTGCAGACCCTGTCATGTTTTGCTTGAATTTCTGGAAGACCTTCAACATCTCTGCTTGCAAGCGGTAGTGCTCTGTAATGCACATGTGCAAGCCTTCTATGCCAAAGCTCATTTGGATCTACTGTGTCATGGACCAAGGATTGTTCTAGATGGCCCTTTAATTTGTACAATCCTCCTTGTTCTCCAATCACTACTGCATCATCGATAGTCTTTCCTTTTGGCCACATGATGACTTGACCATCTATAAATGCAACCCTCATTCCTTTTGCATCTAATGCAGATATGGAGAGAAGGTTCTTCTTTAGTCCTGGTACAAACAATACTTCTTTTCAGGGATGATTTTAAGGAACCATACTTATTTAAAAGTGTATAAATGTTGGCGAATATTACCAATTCTTAAAATGACAACTATAAAATGATTGGTGATATTTTTCAAAAACTATTTTAATTTCCAGGGATTTTATATCGTTTATATAATAATTTGGCTATTTTTAGGGTGAAAAAGTTTTACCCCATCAAAATTGGGCGAAACATGGCTTCAAAAAATGCAAAATGGCGAATCATTTTTGGGAGAAAAACATGGAAAAATAGCCCACTGGGCTAAAATTCGCCCCTAAAATTATCCTTGCTTCTTTTATTGTCATAGACTTTCCAGAGTCTAGCTTATAGGAGGATTCCCCACTACCTTTGATTGGATATTGGTAGTCATCTCCGAGTTTCACCTTGTGAGGTGATTCATGTTCTGACAGTCTCACAAAGGATTCCTTGAATCCTGTCATATGCTTGGAAGCCCCACTGTCTATAAGCCAATCATTGCTTCCATGTGTGATATTTCTCGTGAGAGCGGAAATAAAAACATATTCTTCATCACATGAAGAATCTTCACTTTCATATTTTGTCTTCTTTGTGGAAGGTTCATCATCCTCTGCAGCATGAGCATGATGTCTTCTCTTGTTGTTTTTCTTCTTGTGAGAGTTCCTTTTGATTTTAGGACAATCTCTTACAAAGTGTCCTATTTCATCACAAGTAGAACATCTGAGTTGAGATTTCTTGTGAGAAGAGTGCTTACCTTTAGAATGATGATGAAGATGGTCCCTTCTGGGTTTCTTGGATTGAACTGTGAGAGATTGATCTTCACTTCCCATCTTCTCTTCTCGAGCTGCTATCTGAGCTTATTCTTATGAACATTCTTCCCAAAGTCTGCTGAACTTGACTAACTTCTTTCTGGCACAGATCCCTTGAATGAAAGAGTCCCATGTCCTAGGGAGACCATTCAAGGTGGTCATTACAATCTCTGCATTTTCCACTTCTTCATCTACTGCTTCCAGTTGTTCCTTGATCTGAGAAACTCTAGTGAATTAAGACTAGATGGTCTTTACATTCTGAATCTTCACATTCTTCAGTTGGTTTCTCAGATTCATCTTCCAGTTTATGTTCTTCCCTTCAAACAATTTTGTTAGGGCATCAAACATAGCTTTAGGTGTCTTCAGGGAGGACACTTATGGTATGAGGTGATCCTTGATTGAATCAGCAATAATCCTCTTTTCCATAACCATCTTCTTCTTGTGTAAGGCCTTAGCCTCATCTCCCTCTGGAACTAGAACCTCCTCACTGATATAGGAGTCCAACTCATTTTCTTCCAGGACCAGGGAGATCCTATACTTCCAGGATCAGAAGTTATCAGTTCCCTCAAGATTTTCATCAAGCTTGGTATGATGAGACATCTTTAACTGAGAACATCAAATGGAAATACAAAATATTTAGATCTTACCAGGTCAAGATGTCAGATCTGGATTTGGAGCTGAAATCCTGTAGTGCTGGTTCAGGAGCAAATTAGGGTTTTTCTCTTTTGGAGTTTTGTCCAACCAAATGCTTTGATTTTGATCCCTAACTTCTATTTTAAGGAGGATATCAATCCAGGCCTGGGCTCACTAAAAATTTCCTCTTATGTGAAAAGCCCTAATTTCCGGCAGTAGTGTCGGGTCCAAAACTGAAAAACCTTAGAATTGGATTCTGTTTTGACAGAAAGATGCACCCTAGGGAGGAGAGTTATTCCACCCTACTTTTGCTAAAAAACTGTGGAGAGAGATCCACACAATAGGAAGCCCTAGTTCTCGCAGCTGCATAGTGTCTTCTTCTCAGGTTAGCTCTGATACCATGTTAGATTTTTAAAATTAAGCTAGCATAACATTAGGATCTTTAACTGAGAGAACAACAAGCACAACAATCAAATATTAGAGACAATGAGCACAATGTTTTTCCTCTGGGAAACCATAAATGGAAAAAACCCCGCAACTTCCTCAAAGATAGAATCAGCACCAAAAGTAAAACCTCAAAACAATAAGATGATCTCCCGATAGCAGTAACCTCTTTCTTCCTTGCCCCAGTGTCTTTCTCTTCCTCAGCTATGCGCTACAACTGAGTGTGGATGAATGTGTGATAAATAGAGAGGCTATCTCTCTATTTATACTAATTCTTGATTTGACTAAACCCTACTAGGGCCGACGTCTCTAGGAGAGTCTAATAACCCTAGTGCGCCGGAACTGCGGGGACTTTAACCCTTAGACAATAGGAGGGTTACCCACCTTGACTTGACATGAATTGTTTACATTATAGAAACTCCTGATAGGAACATCGAGGCATGACATGACTCAAGTACATTACAAATACATCTCGGAATAAACATCGAGTTACAATACATAAGAAATACAAGTGAATACATTCCGAAGTTACAATTACATCAACATTGAGAAGGGGTCTTAAAAGATTGAATGGCATAGAATTGTGCCACAATGCCCAAATTACCATTTTTAAGAATCTTTTACATATGGTGCGAATTGATAATATCTAGAGATCTTGTTGTAATTCCTTTGAGAGTGTAGTTATGCCTTGCCTATTGGAATCTCATGTATAAGGCACTAGAATCTATGGTGATTGGGACTAATATTCGTATCCATTCAATACCCAAGACAATATCACAACCATTAATGTCAATGGAAAACATGTGGGTTTTGAGGGAACAATCACCCAATTGAAGCCACACATTTTCACAATGACCCCTAAATTTCATAGCTCCTTCATTTTCAATCATGACTTGGAAGTTGTTCACAACATGGATATAGTAGTGTATTCTTGGGTGACCTAGTGATGAATAAATTTAAGATTGCTACCACTGTCAATTAAGATGATGGCCTTATGATGTTTTAGATAGACAATTAATTTGAGGGTTTGAGGGGGAAGAACGACTAGTCAAGGAACGAAAAAATATATGGGGTTCCTCCTCTTATAGATAAGGTTGGGGAATTCCTTACATAGGTATATTAGAAAATTCATGGGTGCTAGGGTCAACTTCCAAATTGAAAATGGTTATAAAGAGTTTTTTCTTGTTACATTTTTGTCTAGGGGAATATTTCTCATCACAATTGTAGAAAAGACTATTGAGTTGGCACTCTAGCATTTCAACTCAGGTTAAATTTTGGATCTTGAGAGGTGGAGAGGATAAGGAGGGATTAGTGGAAGGGAAGGTAAGTGGATGAGGATGGGGAATAAATGGGGCCTTTTATATTTGAGTGCTCATCACTTTTTGGGTTTCTCTATCTCTTTGAGTGGATTCCAACCAAGTAGTAGGACAACACATTAAGACCTATGCATAAATATTTTCTTTCAATCCACTAATTAAACATTCATTGTAAAAAGTATTAGACATGCCTTCGGTGTGGATGTCTAGCTTCTCAAAATATGATATGAAAACTTTGACTATGCTAGATTGTTTGACCTTAGCCAATTCCCTAACTAATGATTGTCTATTTCAAAACTTTCATAAATATTGGAACCAATATAACCCTTTTAGGATTTATGTTTCCACAGCCACCATTGCTAGTGATTGGGATATAATTATAAGATTCCCACTCTAAGTTTCATCATATTATTTGAGATTCCATGCGAATAAAAGTAATGTTTCATCCGAGTGACCCATCTCGTGGGGTTTCACCCATCGAATTTGGTGAGATCGAATTTATGAAATATTTGCCACATGTGAGTCATTCGACCATAGACAATTGGAGTGGAGTGATACTCATCTCCTCCCTTGTGGGAAGGTTGTTTTGTCTTTGGGCATCAAGAATCCGATGAAGGAAAGAATGTTGTTAACTAGGTTAGCTAGTCAGAAAGCAACTCAAATGTGGTAATATTGCCATGGATGTCATTAAGATTTTCCATGTAGAAGAGTGCTTGTTGTTTAACTTGTGTGGCAACTCATCACATAGTGTTTCCAAGTGGGAAATGTTTTGGGAAAGATCACCTCCTCAAGTGTTATCCATTGAAGAAAATGGGCCCAGAAAAGGGGTATGAAAGAGTGGTATGAAGGTGATCAAAACAATGAAAGGATTGTGTTGAAATAAGGATGTAGGAAGAACCTTGACTCTCTCTCTCTCTCTCTCTACTAGCTTCCAATCAGGGTCCTCAGGGTAAGGGAGTGTCAATTGCTATAACTCTTTGATATACTTGCAGGGTCTACTAGTAGTACTCAAACCAATATCTCAAGGCTCTAATGATGCTCGAATGTGCCCTTAGCTCTACTAACCAACTACCCAGGTACTAGAGAGTAATATTCTCGAGTGTTGTGCTTGGTGGCACTATAGAATACATATGATTGATTATATTATATAACGTTGGTTCTAGGTTTCCTAGGGGACTTCCAATATGCCCAAGGGTACACGGAAGTGAAATTATGTGTACATGTGTTGTCTAATGTAGTACAACTTGAAGAGTTAACAAAATAAGTTACAATAGTGTCCAACAAATGTGACTAAGTACCAATTGTCTTTTGTGTGTGTATCCTTCCCCAACCACATGTTTACTCACTAAACAACAAACCATTGTGCTATTTATAGACATTGGAACACGCCTCTATCCTAAAAAATATTCTAAAGTTTTCAACTCAAGAAAGTTTTATGATAGTAGATGTTATGTACCTTAATAGCATAATTGGAAATTCAGAGCATAAAAAAAAAATTAAGCAATATTTTACTATGGAAAGACAAAATTACCACAACAATAGACAATTATAGATAACAAAATATCACAATAGAAATATCTTTATTAATGGAAGAAATGTTCACTTGCATCTTCGAGGGGGAAACCTCTAAATGAATCCAAGCTCTAGTTACAAAATAATATCTAAAACATCTTTTTTCATTTCTTCTACTCCTATACATAATTTATAGGGAAGGAAATTTCTAGTAGGAAGAAAATTTTAGTAAGTCTTCTTAGTGAATGAGCTTTTTAGTAAATGGAACCTTCTAGTAAGTATTCTTACAAATAATGTTTTCATAGTATAGGTGGATCCTTTTGGTAGGAGCTTATCAACTTTGGTAAACTTTTCACAACTTACATTTGTTCAACAATATTGTTAGTCAAACATTATCATTATAGCATCATCATAAAATAAGCAATCACACATCATTTCATGTTTACATGAAATCAAATAACAAATTCACATGACACCTATGCATGTACTCATGCACACCTTTATTTTTGTACATAGATTGCGTGATATTTAGAAAATTCCATGTCATAAATGACATAATTCATCCATAGATCAAGGATAAGAATTCTTGTCATATGTAAAACTCAGTTGATACAAAGATGAATGACATATTCCCCATGATTAGGACAAATTTTTGGCCCAAATACATTAGATAGACAATACAATTGTGCTATAAAGATGAAAAATTAAAAAAATTCAATGTCATTATTATCAGTTCATAACAATTCAACCTTTGTATTAAGTGTTAGACACTGAGAGGGGGGGGGGTGAATCAATGTAAAGCAATCTTTAAAATTTTTCTTTAGCTTGTCACAATTAACTACCAATTCTTCACTCCATTATTCTACCATTCTCATAATCATTTCATAAACATCTTTCACTTCATCATTCACATATCATAAGCATTTGAATCATCAAGAACCATAACACAAAAGAACACAACACCATATAATTTTGTAATCTTTTGTATTAGTTTTGGTCCGGCTACAACCATTAGGTAAAATAAGAACCTATTGATACAAAGAGCACCTACTTTGCATCTAGGACCCTGCCTGGTTTTCTTAGACCCTGCTAAGAAGGGTTTGAGGTATCCTAACCTCAAAAGAAAGACAAAATTTCTTTTACAATTAAAGCTCATTGTCTCAACATATTCATCACACACATATATCATTGTCAAGTGCACTCACTGCCACATCATATTTCTGTCCACCTCATCACTGTCATATTAAACATCACTACTGCTGGTCATCTACTGCCGCAACACTCTTCTGCTCATCACTGTTTGCAATCTGCTTATCAGTACTACTGGTTAAGCTGCTCATCAACTTTGCTCATTAATCATTGCTGGTCAATCTGGTCATCGTACTACCTTATGAATAGTCCACTGTCAACTGTCCAAATCACTGTCAGCTGCCCATAACACAGTCAACTCAATCAACTAAAATCATTCTCCTGAAACGACTATACACAGCTTATAAGCCCTTGCCAATTTTTGCTACTGCTCAAATTGGTTCAACTGCTAATCTTCTCAACTTACTTAATCACCACTTGTCAATGCACAGACTATCATCATCTGAAAAGGTACAGGACTATGTCTTGGAGAGTACTCCAACCCTTAAGTACTGGTCATAGTTCATCTGAGTAAGATAACAGAAGATGATTGCAAAAAGGAGTACTTACTTGAAGCTGCTCATTACTTAATCTGGTTTTTGTGACTGGACATGCGATTAAATTTCTTCATGCCTTTGAATGCCTTCTGTGGTGTTGTCCTTTGGATGCTTCGAACACTACTTAGTGCACTTTGACTGGCTCATCTACATAATATCACTGAGATATTCACCTCATGTTGCTTGGGTGGAGGCTTGTTTAAATATCCAACATTCTTCAGTATCTATTACTACAATGCTTCATTTCTTTGCTAAAGAGGACACTCTGGTTAGGATGCCTTCACCAATCAAATATTTCTTCACTGTGCTACCTCAGAAATAGAGAGTTTAGAGCTGCTAGAGACTCAGATATTACACTATCTTTCATTGCAATAATCAATCACACCTTTTGATGACTAAGTTTAATAAAGGATGTGGATTGCCTTCTTATATCATACTTCTTTCACCTTAATGATTGTTCCTTTGTTTGCCTTTGTCTTTCCTATGCATGCCCAAGATAGATCTCCCTTTATCCTCCAAATATGCTTATGATGTGGTTATCTTATCCACTCAAAGAAGGCCCAGATACTGTTCCTTAGTTCATCTTGACTTGCAAATAAACCAAAAAAAAATTACTCCAGCTGTAACCCTCGTTTCCAGAATTAGGGCTACAAAAATTGTGTCTTTGTGGAAGAACTCAAGGTTGAAAAGGGCCCCAAGCAGGACGACTAGGTCTCAGATATTAAGCATCACCTCATACTATAAAAGCTGTCTTCTTAAGATGTGCATGCACTTTGTGTCACTGTTCATTCCTGATCATCATGGCTTGCATCATAATAAGGTATTGCATTCTTCACCAAGGCTGTAGCAACCTTATCCCTATCTTCTTATCTTCAGTCAACTTATGAAGGTCTTCTTAAGCTGTCATCATTCATCTCAGTCCAATTATTCTTTTGTAGATGTCTTTGTCTTCAAACTATTGGACAATCAATCATGTCAATTCTATTGTTCATGTCTTCAACTGTCTAAACATGTCAAAAGTCTATTCATATCCATCAAGACAACTGCCTGTCACAATCTACTTGTCCACTGCATAATCATGTCACTTCTCAATCATCCTGATCTGTCCTCTGCTCATAAATATATGTGCTTATGTCAACCTCATCAATTCTGCCAGGTCATTTTTAAGTCTGTTCATCAAGATCATGTCATAGCTGTCATCAAGTATTTGACAAGCCACCACAGATTCTGTTCATTACTTCAAGTGTCTGCCTGTTATTGCCATGTAAACAAGGTCTGCTCATGTCTATCATATCAAAACAGTTTTATCATATTTGTCATATCAACAGTCTTCTTATGTCTGTCACATCAACATAGTCTGCTCAAGTCATCAGGATTGCTCTTGTCATGTCCAATCTAAAGGTGTATACAGGCATTTACAGCCCAGCCTAAATTACTCACTAGCTTCCACACTTAGCCCAGAGAAAGAGAAGAAAAAAAAATTTCATAACGACTTTGGCTGCCATAGACCATAACCCCAACAATATATTTCTTCACTGCGGCTCCATCAGTAGGTCCACTCCCAAAATTAATGTCATCTTCTACCACCGAAATTCTACTTCATCATCTTACTGTGGAAAAGACATATCAGACTTCAAAATCTTGTGTCTGTTGCTTATTACTGCTCCTAAATTTAGGGCATCCACCAATTGGGGTTCCACCGAAAAACAAAAGGACTTTACTGCTGCAAAAATTCGGGCTTGTAAAGAAATCCAACAAAAAAAAATTGCAGTCATTGCTGCCACTACTCCTTCACCCGAAAAAAAGTCTTCTACTCCCATATGCTGGTAAACACTAACCCCAAGCAAGCCCAAAATTAGGTTGCTGAAAAGAAAACACATAATTTCTCCAAAAAAAAATTCGTGTCTGCTCCTTCTGCGGCTGTCTCAGAGACCCGAAAATCTCAGAGCTCATCCAAAATTTCACACCACAAAATTAAAAACTCGATAGGTTATTTATAGTGGTTTCCCAAAAAAAATACTGAGCCGACATATCTCAATTGAAATTTTAATTTAAAAATATTTTAGAGAATTTCATGGAGCCGACTTACAGATCTCAATTAAAATTTTAATTTAAAAATATTTTAGAGAATTTCATGGAGCTGACTTGCATGGGGCTTAATAAAAGAAATTAATTTTAATTTTTTTATTGTTTCATTTATTAAGGGGTCGACCTTCACTACTTCAAGGATTTGGAATAATCCTTCATTACTTCCCTTAATACCTGAAGGTGTTAAATATCTTCTTTACTTTGAAATGGGCTTCTTCCTTATTGCAATTAGTTCTTTATGCATCTAGGACCAAGACAAATTACCAAGAGGAGATCACCAAGGGAACAAGGACTTCTTCAAGGACATCAAAGGTTCCATATAAGCATGAACTTCATCAACCTTGTGGGATTCTACAAGGATCAAACATTTCCCAAGTGATATGGGTATTACCATCAACAAGCTGCCAAGTGCACCACATCATCAAAACCAAGGGTTTCATGACCCCATCAACACACAAATGGGCCACATCATCTTCACCATACCTTCAATGGTACAAGTACCATTAAACCAAGGGTATGCACATGACATCAAGACCATAATTAACCATGCAAACCACAAATGACCACAGAATGGATCATTTGGCCCATTAGGTGTTCCAAAGGCTTCTTCACCATGCAAGAGGCTTCATGGGCTTCTTCAACCACCTCAACCACACAAGAGGACCTACAAGGGTCAAGATCCATCATTCCATCACCTGTGGGGTTGGTAGGTCTTCTTCTAGGGTACCATGACACCATCAGAGCATGAATGACCACATAATGGGTCATTAATGCTTCTCTATCATCTACCAAGGCTTCAGGACCATCTCTAGGGTCTTCAGCATCATTATCAGGGTCTTCAACATCTTCAGCAAAGTGGTGGCTTCAAGATCCATCCTTGTGGGTACAGGGACCTTGTCAACTGGGTACAAGGTGATTCAAGGTACAAACCTACTCTGTAAGGCATCAAGGCACTGTGGGTGGGACTTGGTGGCATCAATAACGTGCTGTGGGGTCACTGCAAGTCCATGTTGGCATCAATGACAATTTCATCAACAATATCCTCCTTTTTCATTGATGACAACAACTCATGCTCCCCCTGTGAGCATGCTCCCCTTTTGTCTTCATCTCTCCCCCTTTGGCATTAATGGCAAAGGGTGTCCACATACCTATGTCTGGAATCTCTAATCACTGCTCACTGCTCACTGTCAATATGCACGATCCTAGGACTTGTCTGTATGCTTGGAGTAACCATCCTTTCACCTTTGAGTTCATTCTCCAGCCTTATGAACTCAAGGTGTGTTAAGGTCCTTGAGAGACCTTACACTTGGCTTTCCATATGGCAGCCATCCTCCCTACTTTGATCAACCTCTCCTATTTGTAACTGCTCGGTCTTCCTCATCCATACTTGCTTCTTGGCATCTGTCCTTTGAGCATTTGTTCCTTCATTTGTACTGGCTTTCCTTGATGATTTGTCTAGGTAACTTCTCAAGGATTGTTTTCGTGTACTCCAACAATCTTGAGCTTTGTGCCCAAGGCCACTGCAACTATAACACCTCATCGTACGACAATGTGAAGCAATGTGACCAACATTGTTGCATGACCAACATCTGACTGAGTTGTTGGAACTTCCAACACTTCTTTGATCAACTTCATTTCTCCATGCCTGAGCGTATCCCTGACTATAGGCATTTGTCTTCTGATCTTCAAATCTTCTTGCTGATGTATATGAATGACTCCTTCTTGGCTGACTTCCTTGACTTGCACATTCTTGGGCTATGGCCAAACCCACTGCAGGTGTAGCATCTCAATGTGTGACATGTGGTAGCAACATGTCCAACTTGATTACAGGTCCAACACCTAACTGAGCCATTGGGGCTTCCATCCCTTCTTCTTACATAGAATCTATAATCCATAGCATTATGACCAAAGTTAGAACAAAATAAACAATAACCATTGAAGCCACTTTCATACCTGGGTCTTGGAGTTGTTTCCTTTATGAAGTTGGTTTGAGGAATAGACCTTACTCCTTGTTTCATATTTGAACTTCCAAAGTCCTTGTTGTCATGTGCAGGTGCATAGGGAGCAGCTTTGGACATTGATGGACTTGCTTCTGGAGTCTTCGGAGACCAAGTGTCATCTTCAGATTTTTCTTTGTTCTTCTTGTAACCAAGACCAGTTTTGTCAAGTGGAGATCTTTGGCAATCTAAGATCTTATCTAGGACAATTGAACTATCCTAGAACTTGCCCAAGGCTTTGTTCTTCTTACCTTTCTTCCTAAGACCAACTACCTCCATTTCCAACTTCTGGACTGTCTCCTCCTTTTCTTCCAGCTGACTCTTCAAGGTTTCTTCTGTCATCTTGGCTTCCCCCAACTGAGTCTTCAGATCATGATTGATCTCTCTAGTTTCTTCAAGCTCTTGAGAAGGCTTTTCTGATTCTTCCTTTTGACTGATCAATTCAGTCTTTAATTGTTCAACTTCAGCATCCTTTTCTTTCATTTGATCCCGCAACTCTTTGTCCTTGTCTTTGAGCTTTACAAGCAACACTTTCATTGACATGGTCTTCTGCTGATATTCATTCAAAAAGTCCAAGAGTTTTTTTTTGAACTTCGTGAAATCAATCTGGTTCAAATTTCCTGTGTTTAGGAACCAATTGTCTTTGAGATCAATAATTAGCAACCTGAGATGTATCTCATGTGCAGTTATTGATAGCCCTTCATCTCCTTTTGCAAGAAACTTCTCAATTTCATCACACAAGCTATCATTATAATCACAAGAGTCCATACCTTTACTAGAGTCCTCTTCTTGTTTGTCTTCTTCTTGATTGAGCTCTTTTGGGGGCTTGTCTTATGATTCCTGATCTATCTTTTCGGGTTTTGTTCTTGCCTTCTGATACTCACTCTCCAACTTGAACCATAGGTCTTTTGCCGAAGTGTACCCTCCTACAATTTTCTTCATTGAGCTGGGAAGTCCATCCATTAGGAAGTTCAAGGCTGTAGTGTTGTCCTTCTTTGCTTCCTTCTGTGCAGCTGATTTTCCTTTCTTGTTTGATGGAGCGGGTGGATTGATAACAATTTCCCAAATACCAAACTTCTTCAGATAATTCTCCATTTTGCTCCTCCAACTGAAATAATCTGTAATATCAAGTATAGGCACGTCATTGCTTGATGAATCTTTCTTTTCCTCCATTGTGTCTAAGGATCTCCTTCAAGCTTGCTAGGCTTGTGACAAAGGCCGGCATTGATAACAATTGTTAGACACTGAGAGGGGGGGGAGGTGAATCAGTGTAAAGCAATCTTTAAAAATTTTCTTTAGCTTGTCACAATTAACTACCAATTCTTCACTCCATTATTCTACCATTCTCATAATCATTTCATAAACATCTTTCACTTCATCATTCACATATCATAAGCATTTGAATCATCAAGAACCATAACACAAAAGAACACAACACCATATAATTTTGTAATCTTTTTGTATTAGTTTTGGTCTGGCTACAACCGTTAGGTAAAATCAGCACCTACTGATACAAAGAGAACCTACTTTGCATCCAGGACCCTGTCTGGTTTTCTTAGACCCTGCTAAGAAGGGTTTGAGGTATCCTAACCTCAAAATCAAGACAAGATTGCTTTTACAATTAAAGCTCACTGTCTCAACATATTCATCACACACATATATGACTGTCAAGTGCACTCACTGCCACATCATCTTTTTGTCCACCTCATCACTGTCATATTAAACATCACTACTGCTGGTCATCTTCTGCCGCAACACTCTTCTGCTCATCACTATTTGCAATCTGCTTATCAGTACTACTGGTCAAGCTGCTCATCAACTTTGCTCATTAATCATTGCTAGTCAATCTGGTCATCGTACTGCCTTATGCACAATCCACTGTCAACTGTCCAAATCACTGTCAGCTACCCATAACACAGTAAACTCAATCAACTACAATCATTCTCCTGAAATGACTATACACCGCTTATAAGCCCTTGCCAATTTTTGCAACTGCTCAAATTGGTTCAACTGCTAATCTTCTCAACTTACTTAATCACCACTTGTCAATGCACAGACTGTCATCATCTGAAAAGGTACAGGACTATGTCTTGGAGAGTACTCCAACCTTTAAGTACTGGTCATAGTTCATCTGAGTAATATAACGTAATATGCTTGCGAAAAGGAGTACTTACTTGAAGTTGCTCATTACTTAATCTGGTCTTTGTGACTAGACATGCGATTGAATTTCTTCATGCCTTTGAATGCCTTCTATGGTGTTGTCCTTTGGATGCTTCGAACACTGCTTAGTGCACTTTGACTGGCTCATCTACAGAATATCATTGAGATATTCACCTCATGTTGCTTTGATCCCGTGGATTATTCATCTTCAAATTACACTGATCCAATATGATTCAATAGTTATTTAATCTATGGTTCAAAGAACATAACATATGTTTTAACTCATATATAGTGCGAAGACTAAGCTTGGTGGTTAAGATGTGAATAGCCTGCATGCCGTGTAGCTTGACACCTGCTGCGACATACGTCGCACCTGCTACAACAGACATATCGCACTGGCTGCGACATACATATTGCCTTTGCTGTGACAGACATATCACACTTGCTGCGACATACGTCGCACCTGCTACGATAGACATATCGCACTGCTGTGACAGACATCTCACATTGGCTGCGACATACATATCGCCTTTGCTGTGACAAACATATCACACTTGCTGCGACATTGGTGGCAAATCCCGCACAGTCAAAATGGAAACATCAAATGTTTATTGCATTGGGTGCGCGGTTAGCTGACAGTTACGTTACGTGTGGTATAATCTGGTTGCAGTCATTGCAACGTGTTGTGAGACAACACATGTGCATGGAGTTAGTTGCAACGGTTCGGGGATATGGAACGTCGTGGTAATGTAACACTTGTGCAGCGATTTGGTGGGACTGCAAGGTTCAGTTTTAACATAATGAAGAAGATAATAGCTGTGACAACAGCTGTCGAACGGTTACTTACCCGGGGGGTCTGAATGCTTTTATAAACGCGTTTCTGGCCACATTAAGGTACACACAGAACAATTGCTTTTCTGTTACGAGGAGCTTGCGAGAGTTGTGCTGTGAAGTGTCCAGATTCTGTTGTGGAAGTCGACTGTATACTCTGTTATAATTTGGCTTATTTGCTCTTGAAGACCAGATTGTAATTTCCAGAGAGGAGTCTTAAAGATTGTTTGTTCAGCATTTTGTTTTACATCATTCTGTCTGTGAATTTCTCATTTGCTGTCTCTAATCCAGTCGACTGTATTCTCTGTTAAACTTGGCTTACTTGCTTTTGAAGACCAATTTGTAACTTTAAAGAGAGGAGGTCTTGAAGATTGTTTGTACAACATTTTGTTTTCTAGCTACTAAGTTGATTTTGCAGAGAGAGTTTCGTTGATGAAATGTCTAGATACTGTTTGTATATAAAGTCGACTGTACTCTATTATAA
The DNA here is from genome assembly GCA_001517045.1 of Pseudotsuga menziesii. Classification (NCBI taxonomy): domain Eukaryota; kingdom Viridiplantae; phylum Streptophyta; class Pinopsida; order Pinales; family Pinaceae; genus Pseudotsuga; species Pseudotsuga menziesii. The sequence continues at coordinate 549,076 of LPNX010170637.1, forward strand.
TTTGGATTCTTTGTCCTTTGAAGTCCAATTTGTAACTTTAAAGAGAGGAGTCTTGAAGGCTTTGGCCAGTACTCTATTCTGCTATTGCTGAAGTTGATGCCAGAACCATATTTGTACCATTTTAAAACCATTAATTGGATCGGTACCCATTGGAGAGGGACCCGGAGATGTAGCTCAGTGGAGGGGGTGAACTCCATTATCAACTTCTGTTTTGTGACTCTCTGTTTTTGTGTCTCTCCTTTTATATCTGTTTACCAGTTTCGCTGTTCTCAATTCATTTTCTCATTCTTGTCACAGTTGCTGTTATCTTTCTGTTTTAGCTTGGTTTTATTACAGTTTGCTGTTCATTTCTGTTCCTAAGCATTTAGTTGATGTTAATGCTATTCTAGGAATTAAGTAAAATGATTCACGCATTCTTTTAAAACAAACTTTTAAATGCACATAAGTTGAGATCCGACGGATCAAGTTTGGTATCAGAGCTGGTTGACTACTGGTGCAAGTTTGTGAATGCTTACCAGGTCCATGTTAAAGCTTGGTGAAGGAGAATTAATTGAAGTAGATCCTGAGATTGGCTCAAGGAGAACATTCTCAAGAACCATGTCTTCTCCATGAGGGGAAGAAGAAGGACATACGGAACGGGAAAAACCTGTTATGTCAGAAACTGAGTTTCTGGAGGCTTTTATGAGCATGAAATCCATGATGGAAATTCTACTCGATGAGCGAGTAGAAAGGAAGAAGAAAGAAGAAGGATCTTCATCCAAAGATGCAGAAGTGAAGAAGGAAGAAAAGGGTAAAGGAGAAGGAGGTGATGGTGATCCTCCTGAAACTAATCAAACTTTCTCTTCTTCTCATACTTCTCATTCAAATAATGCAAGTCCTAATATGCCTTATTTCAAATTGGACGTGAAATTTGAATTACCTATTTATAATGGAGATTTATATGCTGAAAAGTTAGACAATTGGATCAAGCAGCTTGAAGTATATTGCAGGGTGCAGGGCATTACTGATGACCCTTCCAGAATTCAATTGGCCACTTTGATAATGAGTGGAATGGCTCTTACTTGGTGGGAGAGCAAGATTTAGCAAGATCTTTGAAAGAATGGTAAAATTATTTTAGTTTGGAATGAATTCATTGAAGTATTAAGGAAGCAATTTTATCCTTTAGGTCACATGCAACAATTAATAATGAGCTGGAAAACTTTTAGACAAGCTAAAGGACAAAGCATTCAAGAATATACTCATGAATTTAGAAAGAAGTCTATTGCATTGAATGTTGCATTGGATACGCAAGAAACTCTTCTTAAATATATCGGTGGCATGCATTCTTATCTGCGACATACTTTGTTGATGTTTAACCCCAGTAATTTGGATGATGTATGTGTTCAAGCTACACATTTAGAAGCTAGGGGTAAGCATGATAATGATTTGTTTATGAAAGAGTCATCTAAATTTGACAACAAAGATAAAATCAAAGATAAGGGAAAGAAAATAGCTACCATCATGAAATGGGGTGAAAAACCCACATGCTCACATTGTCAGAAAGGGCATGATGTTTCTGAGTGTTGGAAACTTCATCCGGAATTAAGGCCAAAGAAGTATGGAGGAAATAAAAACAAAGATAAGGATAATCAAGTAGCTACTGCAGTAATAATTCAAGACTTGGGATCTGATTCAGGTGATGAGACTAAGATCACAGCAATAGGGATCTGAGGTAAAGATAAAGGTATATCTCTTTCCATTGATGCAATTTCAATTTCCCTTGTTACAGGAACCTGAAAGACTATCACTTACCAGATATGTACAACATGAAGTGCAGTTGCAACAAAGCATGCCTTTCCCAAATTTTTGGCATGAATCTGATGATTATTCAAAAGACTGTTTATGATTATGTAAGGAATTGTGTGATGTGCAAATCTATTGCTAAAGGGTTGGGATTGTACACACCTATTCATACTTCATCTCGTCCTTGTAATGGACTTTGATGGGAGACTACCAATTAGTTTGTGCTTTCAGTATATTGGGGTTCATGTTAGGCTTCCTATGACTATTGTACATGTTCGGCACTTCCGAATGTTGGGGCAATTTTGGTCAGTTTTATGGAGTCTTAGGGACACTAATCTTGAGAGAAGCACACTGTATTGTTCACATATTATTGGGAAAACATGGATAGTCAGTAGAAAAATCATTCAATTTCTCCAGACTTATTGGGATAAACATCCTAAGGATTGGGATGAACAGTTGTAGCACATGCAATGCATTAAGTCTCCTTTTGAGGCTTGTTTTTGTTATCTGTTGAGGTCACATGTGGACTTCTATTTCGGCACAAAAGATGTTAGAGTTGGAAATCGTGATGCAAAGAAAGCAGTGTAGCAGATAGTGCAAGAACAGCAGGAGACGAGCCAGGCAATTTGCAAATCCAGACATGAAAACCATCATCCTTTTGAAGTTGAAAATCAAGTTTGGTTGCAGATCACCAAGGAAATATGGAAAAGATGGATGGAGATTTGGAAAGTGAGGGAGCTGTACCCTCACTTACTTGCCGAATGATTCAAGCTTTTGGTGGTCCAAAAGCTCTCCAATGGGGAGGAATGATCCGGTGGATTATTCATCTTCAAATTACACTGATCCAATATGGTACAATAGTTATTTAATCTATGGTTCAAAGAACATAACATATGTTTTAACTCATATATAGTGCGAAGACTAATCTTGGCGGTTAAGATGTGAACAACCCGCATGTCGCGCAGCTTGACACCTGCTGCGACATACGTCGCACCTGCCGCAATAGACATATCGCAGTGCTGTGACAGACATATCACACTGGTTGCGACATACATATCGCCTTTGCTGTGACAGACATATCACACTTGCTGCGACATTGGTGGAAAATCCCGCACAGTCAAAATGGCAACATCAAATTTTTATTGCACTAGGTGTGCGGTTAGCTGACGGTTACGTTACGTGTGGCATAATCCGTTGCAGTCATTGCCACGTGTTGTGAGACAACACATGTGCATGGAGTTAGTTGCAACGGTTCGGGGATATGGAACGTCGTGGTAACGTAACGCTTGTGCAGCGATTTGGTGGGACTGCAGGGTTCAGTTTTATCATAATGAAGAAGATAACAGCTGTGACAACATCTGTCGAACGGTTACTTACCCAGGGGGTCTGAACGCTTTTATAAACGCATTTTTGGCCACATTAAGGGACACACAGAACAATCGCTTTTCTGTTACGAGGAGCTTGCGAGAGTTGTGCTGTGAAGTGTCCAGATGCTATTGTGGAAGTCGACTGTATACTCTATTATAATTTGGCTTATTTGCTCTTGAAGACCAGATTGTAATTTCCAGAGAGGAGTCTAAAAGACTGTTTGTTCAGCATTATGTCTGTGAATTTCTCATTTGCTCTCTCTAATCCAGTCGACTGTATTCTCTGTTATAACTTGGCTTACTTGCTTTTGAAGACCAATTTGTAACTTTAAAGAGAGGAGGTCTTGAAGACTGTTTGTATAGCATTATGTTTTCCAGCTACTGAGTTGATTTTGCAGAGAGATTTTCATTGATGAAATGTCTAGATACTGTTTGTATATAAAGTTGACTGTACTCTGTTATAATTTGGCTTCTTTGTCCTTTGAAGTCCAATTTGTAACTTTAAAGAGAGGAGTCTTGAAGGATTTGGCCAGTACTCTGTTCTGCTATTGCTGAAGTTGATGCCAGAACCATATTTGTACCATTTTAAAACCATTAATTGGATCTGTACCCATTGGAGAGGGACCCGGAGACGTAGCCCAGTGGAGGGGGTGAACTTCATTATCAACTTCTGTTTTGTGACTCTCTGTTTCTGTGTCTCTCCTTTTATATATGTTTACCAGTTTCACTGTTCTTAGTTCGTTTTCTCATTCCTGTCGCAGTTGTTGTTCTCTTTCTGTTTCAGCTTGGTTTTATTACAGTTTGTTGTTCATTTATGTTCCTAAGAATTCAGTTGATGTTAATGCTATTCCGGGAATTAAGTAAACTGATTCACGCATTCTTTAAAAACAAACTTTTAAATGCACATAAGTTGAGATCTGACGGATCATGCTTGGGTGGAGGCTTGTTTAAAGCTCCAACATTCTTCAGTCTCTATTACTACAATTATTCATTGCTTTGATAAAGAGGACACTCTAGTTAGGATGCCTTCAACAATCAAATCTTTCTTCTCTGTGCTACCTCAGAAATCGAGAGTTCAGAGCTGCTAGAGATTCATATATTACACTAGCTTCCATTGCAATAATCAATCACACCTTTTGATGACTAAGTTTAATACAGGATGTTGATTGCCTTCTTATATCTTACTTCTTTCACCTTAATGATTGTTCCTTTTTTTGCCTTTGTCTTTCCTATGCATGCCCAAGATAGATCTCCCTTTATCCTCCAAATATGCTTATGATGTGGTTATCTTATCCACTCAAAGAAGGCCCAGTGATTGTTCCTTAGTTCATCTTGACTTGCAAATAAACCAAAAAAAAATTACTCTAGCTGTAACCCTCGTTTCCAGAATTAGGGCTACAAAAATTGTGTCTTTGTGGAAGAAATCAAGGTTGAAAAGAGCCCCAAGTAGGACGAATACGTCTCAGATATTAAGCATCACCTCAGACTGTAAAAGCTGTCTTCTTAAGCTGTGCATGCACTTTGTGTCACTGTTCATAACTCATCATCATGGCTTGCATCATAATAAGGTATTGCATTCTTCACCAAGGCTGTAGCAGCCTTATCCCTCTCTTCTTATCTTCAGTCAACTTATGAAGGTCTTCTTAAGCTATCATCATTCATCTCAGTCCAATTATTCTTCTGTAGATGTCTTTGTCTTCAAACTGTTGGACAGTCAATCATGTCAATTCTGTTGTTCATGTCTTCAACTGTCTACACATGTCAAAAGTCTGTTCATATCCATCAAGACAACTGTCTGTCACAATCTACTTGTCCATTGCATAATGATGTCACTTCTCAATCATCTTGATCTGTCCTCTGCTCATAAATATATGTGCTTATGTCAACCTCATCAATTTTGTCAGGTCATTTTTTAAGTCTGTTCATCAAGATCATGTCACAACTGTCATCAAGTCTTTACCAAGACACCACAGATTCTGTTCATTACTTCAAGTGTCTGACTATTATTGCCATGTCAACAAGGTCTGCTCATATCTGTCATATCAAAACAGTCTCATCATGTTTGTCATATCAACAGTCTTCTTATGTCTGTCACATCAACATAGTCTGCTCAAGTCATCAGGATTTGCTCTTGTCATGTCTAATCCAAAGGTGTATACAGGCATTTACAATCCAGCCGAAATTACTCAATAGCTTCCACAGTTAGCCCAGAGAAGGAGAAGAAAAAAAATTCATAACGACTTTGGCTGCCATAGAGCATAACCCCAACAATATATTTCTTCACTGTGGTTCCATCAGCAGGTCCACTCCCAAAATTAACGTCATCTTCTACCACCGAAATTCTACTTCATCATCTTACTGTGGCAAAGACATATTAGACTTCAAAATCTTGTGTCTATTGCTTATTACTGCTCCCAAATTTAGGGCATCCACAAATTGGGGTTCCACCAAAAAACAAAAGGACTTTACTGCTGCAAAAATTTGGGCTTGCAAACAAATTCAGCAAAAAAATTGCAGTCACTACTGCCACTGCTCCTTCACCCAAAAAACAGTCTGCTCCTCCCATATGCTGGTAAACACTAACCCCAAGCAAGCTCAAAATTGGGCTGCCAAAAAGAAAACACATAATTTGTCCCAAAAAAAATTCGGGTCTGCTCCTTCTGCGGTTGCCTTAGAGACCCGAAAATCTTAGAGCTCATCCAAAATTTCACACCACAAAACTAAAAACTCGATAGGTTATTTATAGTGGTTTCCCAAAAAAAATACGGAGCCGACATATCTTAATTAAAATTTTAATTTAAAAATATTTTAGAGAATTTCATGGAGCCGACTTACATATCTCAATTAAAATTTTAATTTAAAAATATTTTAGAGAATTTCATGGAGCCGACTTGCATGGGGTTTAATAAAAGAAATTAATTTTAATTTTTTTATTGTTTCATTTATTAAGGGGTCGACCTTCACTACTTCAAGGATTTGGAATAATCCTTCATTACTTCCCTTAATACCTGAAGGTGTTAAATATCTTCTTTACTTTGAAATGGGATTCTTCCTTATTGCAATTAGTTCTTTATGCATCTAGGACCAAGACAAATGACAAAGAGGAGATCACCAAGGGAACAAGGACTTCTTCAAGGACATCAAAGGTTCCATATAAGCTTGAACTTGATCAACCTTGTGGGCTTCTACAAGGATCAAACATTTCCCAAGTGATATGGGTATTACCATCAACAAGCTACCAAGTGCACCACATCATCAAAACCAAGGGTTTCATGACCCCATCAACACACAAATGGGCCACATCATCTTCACCGTACCTTCAAGGGTACAAGGACCATTAAACCAAGGGTATGCACATGACATCAAGACCATAATTAAACATGCAAACAACAAATGACTATAGAATGGGTCATTTGGCCCATTAGGTGTTCCAAAGGCTTCTTCACCATGCAAGAGGCTTCATGGGCTTCTTTAACCACCTCAACCACACAAGAGGACCTACAAGGGTCAAGATCCATCATGCCATCACCTGTGGGGTTGCTAGGTCTTCTTCTGGGGTACCATGACACCATCAGAGCATGAATGACCACAAAATGGGTCATTAATGCTTCTCGATCATCTACCAAGGCTTCAGGACCATCTCTAGGGTCTTCAGCATCATTAGCAGGGTCTTCAACATGTTCGGCAAAGTGGTGGCCTCAAGATCCAGCCTTGTGGGTACAGGGACCTTGTCAACTAGGTACAAGGTGCTTTAAGGTACAAACCCACTCTGTAAGGAATCAAGGCACTGTGGGTGGGACTTGGTGGTATCAATGACATGCTGTGGGGCCACTGCAAGTCCATGTTGGCATCAATGACAATTTCATCAACATTAAGCCCAATAATACTTCATCATTCAAGCATAAACATCAGTTCACTAAAACAACTACCATTTGTTTTTCGAGCAAATGCAAATGAAATAATTACCAAAACATTATATTCTATTCCTGCAATCCTATTACATCATGCTTTTACTAGTTTCTTCATATAGCATGATTAAATATGTGGTCATCACTTCCATTTTGTGGAAACACTTGAATTACTTCAAGCTATTTTTGGTTAAAATTATTTCAGATCCATCTCTTAGGATCCTTTGACTTAATTTAAGAGACAAAACTAGCCATAGTTAACATCTTTTAAATGAGTTCTTTATGCGTGATCATACTTAAGTATTGCGATCATAAATGGAATATCAGATATCATGTTCACTCCTATTCCTTCATGTGAACCCATCACCTACACAATATTTCAATATGACTTAAACTGTACTAGCTATTCATCTTTTTTTGGCCATTACAAAGATTTCAAAAAATAATAGTTCATAAGTTAGTTCTATATGCAACATTAATTCAATCATACAATAACTAATCACAAAAGACATCAAACCATTGTTAAAGGGTTGGAAAATTAGACTAGCCAATAAGTGTCATGAACCCATGCTATTTTTTCAACCAAAGTATGTAAAATCTAACCTTTGCATTCTTCCTACCATCCAACATTCATATCTTCAATGTTCATTCATTGCATTCTACATAGATTCAGTGTAGTCTGTATGGAAATATTTAGGTTTCTTACACTGTTATGTATTTTGAACTATGCTTTGTTTCACTTAATTGTTGTCTTAGTGTCTTTAGACACCACCTCTTTCATCTTGGAATATTACTTCTTTAATCTACCTAATCCTCCAATTTTTCAACATTGTATCAAAGTTAGTGGTTTTAGATCTAGCTCAGTATTTACTGATCTTATAGAGGCTATTGATTGTAAATTATATTAATGAGTCATATATATTTTGGTAGTTTGACTAAAGTTTTTTATTTGTAGAAGGAATCGAGGATTATATCTGTGGATCGACATTATGAGTTCCAAGCAAAATATTGTGATTTTGAATGGACACAGTTATGGAATTTGGGCACAAGATATGGAAACATTGTTGAAGAGTAAGTGTTGTGGCAATTTTAAAAAGGCATGGTTCTAGATATGAAGGATGACCAATAGAAAATTTTCATTAACATGAAGAATGATGAGACCATAGGAGTCATAATGACCTACACCTCTAGGGAGATTCACTTTCATACAAGTGGGATTGATGGCCCGAATACTTTCTATAAGAAGTTACTAGACTCTCTTTAACAAAACCAATGAAATTTAGGTTATGCAAATTGAGAAAGAGTTGATCTCTCTGGATCCTCTTTATTTTTAATGAGTTGAAGACTATTTGGACCATGTCAATGGAACTTTAGTTCAAATTGGGTGAGTGTAGGAAGGATTTTCCCAAGAAATATGCTTCTAATTAGGGAATAAGAAAAATTTCTTAATGAAGGGAAACTTGAGGTCAAGCAACATGCACATTTGCTAAATGGAAAACGTTTACAAACTTATAGGTAAAGAGGTTGATAATGTATTTAGGAGAAAGAATGTGATTGGATTGAATAGAATGTTACGAAGAAGCATGGTATGTTACGAAGAAGCATGGTGATCAAAAGTTGACCAAGAAAGGTAGAAAGAAAAAGTGATGCAATTATTGTAGGAAATTAGCACTTATGGAGAAGGCTTGTTCATAGAAGAACAAGTCCCTAGAGGAGAAATCGAATAATTTTGAAGGAGATATGTCAACTAGAGGATCAATATACCTATAGAACTGAGGTTTAGAAGGTAAGGCATATAGCTATACATTTTCTATTAGTTTTTCTTGGGCCTTGTAGGCTCATACTTTTCAGAGTGAATGGATAGTTGATTGTCGTTGCACCTGTCATATGGATAAAAGATTCTCACCTTTCTTAATTAAAAGATTCTATAGAAAAATCAATATTTGTAGAAGATGATTATGTACTAAATATTCATGGTTGTCTACATATTGAATGCTAGAATAGTGTAATCACTAATGTGTACTTTGTACCTAGCTCAAGTGTGAATTTGTTATTTGTACACCAATTAACTCAGATTGACAAGAAGGTATAGTTTTTAGCAAGATTGGTCTGTTGTGAAGGATATGCACAACAACTTTATTTTTATTGTTGAAGGTTTCCTTGATACAAATAATATAATGTATAAGTTCCATGACTTTCCCAAGAATGATCAAGGATTGAATATACTCATATGTCACACCACTGATTGGAGTAGACTTTGGCATGAATGATTTAGACATTTGATTTTTTGAAGATTGAAAATGGACTGTGAAACAAAACATAGATACTTATTTACCCAAGGTTGTTTTCCTTCATGGAGTATGTGAAGGATGTTTTCTTGGAAAACATCATCAATCTAGATTTGAAACAATAACATATTGAGAACAAATACCAAGTTGGAGTTTGTTCATACTGACCTATGTTCATCCAAAAATCCATCATTGGTTGATGAAAAGTATGTACTAATTCTCATTGATGAATTTTCTAAGTGCACTTAGGTATAATTTTTGAGTCATTTCTTTGAAAATTTCAAGAAATTTAGGGTGTTAGCTAAAATACAATGTGGTCAACCTATGAAATTTTTAAGATTAGACAATATAGGAGAATATATGGGAAAGGGATTTGAAAGTTACTTGCATCAAAATGGTATCTCTTGGTAGATACTTGTACCTTACAAACCTTAGCAGAATGACATTGTTGAAGGAAAGAAATAGACTTTGGTAGAAATGAAATGTTATTTTCTTCAGGCCAAAGGTCTATCAACTAATTTTGGGTAGAAGTTTTCTATTACAAAAGTATTGTTAATTTTGATTTCGACTAAATTTGTATGGGAAGTGACCCCATTTGAGAAATGGAGTGGAAGAAAATACTCAATTGAACATCGTAGAACCTTTTAATGCATAGTGTGGGATCACATTCTAGATGATAGAAGGAATAAGTTAGGCATGAAGAGTCATGCTTGTATCATGATGGGATACTTTTAAGAGTTGAAGGCCTATAAGTCGTTTGAACAAGAGATTATCTATGTATTGAAGGCCTATAAGTATTGTTAATTCTGATTTCGACTAAATTTGTATGGGAAGTGACCCCATTTGAGAAATGGAGTGGAAGAAAATACTCAATTGAACATCGTAGAACCTTTTAATGCATAGTGTGGGATCACATTCTAGATGACAGAAGGAATAAGTTAGGCATGAAGAGTCATGCTTGTATCATGATGGGATACTTTTAAGATTTGAAGGCCTATAAGTCGTTTGAACAAGAGATTATCTATGTATTGAAGGCCTATAAGTATTGTTAATTCTGATTTCGACTAAATTTGTATGGGAAGTGACCCCATTTGAGAAATGGAGTGGAAGAAAATACTCAATTGAACATCGTAGAACCTTTTAATGCATAGTGTGGGATCACATTCTAGATGACAGAAGGAATAAGTTAGGCATGAAGAGTCATGCTTGTATCATGATGGGATACTTTTAAGATTTGAAGGCCTATAAGTCGTTTGAACAAGAGATTATCTATGTATTTAATGAAAAGAATTCATGTGTGACTTTGTTGAATTCCTCTTTTGGTTGTTGAGTAGTGATCCTTTGGAATTTCTAAGGAATTATGGATCATCTAACTGCTTCAGAAGATTATCAATTGGCCAATTGATTTGTTTACTTGATTCAACTTACAATTAACCTTCCATATCAATTTGATCACAATATTTGGGACCCTTGTTTAGTATAGGAATGGTGATCTTGGTATAAGATCTCCCTCAAAAAAGGAGTTTGTATTCTCATATTGGAAACCAAGAGAATTAAATTTGCTAGAGTTGATGAGAGAGACACCAATGAATCAAGAAAATAAGAAGTAAAAAATAACCCAATAGTTTTTATATAATGATGCATGCACTAGAGGTATGTGATATAGAGATATATGTAGATATACATGGTTGAACTAAATGATAGAATGTTATGTCTAATGAGTATCATTCCTAGATGAAGAACGACACATGGGATGATGTTCCTCAATTGGAAGGAAAAAACATAGTGAAACATCAATTGGTTTATAGGACCAATTCACATCTAAAGGAGTTGTTGAAATACATAAAGATAATTCGATATCTAAGGTATTTTTCTCATCAATAAAGTATCAAATACACTAATACCTTATCCTTGTTCAAATATGAACACTATTAGATTGATTCTTTAGTTGCTTCTCACTTTGGATGGGAGATGCATCAGATGAATTCCAAAATTTATTTTCTATGTGGCGGTCTCAATGAATATATTTATATGGAGTACCCCCCTAGTTTTGAGAATGAAGATAGTGTCATTTGTTGACCTAATAAATCCTTGTCTGGTTTGAAACATGCCCCTAGGGGACGACATGAGAAGATTGAAAACCTTTTACGCAATCATGTTTTCAAACACTATGAATTAGATCACATTATCTATGTACTACATATCACTGATGAAATATGAACTATTTCATTGTATTTGAATGACCTAGTCATTGTTAGAAGAAATGCTGATTTAATTTTGTGTTTGAAGAGAGCGTTAGTAGATACATTTGAGATGACTTACCTTGTTTTATTAAATTTATTTTTGGAATCCAATTCTTATGAATGGATCATGGTATCTTTATTTGTCAACCTAAATATGCACTAGATATTTTATTGAAGTTTGCAATGGAATATTGTAAATATTGTGTTACATCTTATCAATTGGGAGTGAAGATAACTAAGGAGAGAAGTTATTTGAAATTTTTCTCTACACTATTGATAGCTTGTTTCCAACATTATATATTTAATTCATATTTGAATTGATATTTTCTTTGTTGTAGGTGAGGTTTCTCAATTTATGAAATATTTGTGAGTAAGTCACCTTAAATATGTAAAGATAATTGTTCATTATATCAAGGGAACTTAACAATTTGGTATAAAATATTTTATTGAAAAAGGTAACTAGTTAGTCAGTTACATCAAATCAAATTGGGTTGGAGATGGTAACAAAAGGAACTCTAAAGATATCTATTCAAGATAGTTATAGACCCATTGTCTAGTCATGTAAAATGAAAATTATGGCCTCTTTATCAACAACATAAGTAGAACATCATGGTGCATTGCATGTTGGTGCAAAGATGACAAGGATTCAACACCTCATGGGAACACTTGGATTTCCAGTTGAGGCATTGATTGTGGTCTATTGTGATAATAATATTTTTGCACACAAAAAGATGAAGCAATTGAAGCTTCATGCTTATTACATGAGACTTGTTATTGCTCAAACTAGCACCATTCAATGATTTCATGGAGGACAATGCTAAGAGTGGAAACCTACCAAGAGATGTATCCACTATCACCACATTGCACTCTCCTTACACTTTAGGAAAACTCCTAGAGGCCAAAGGGGAGTCCCTAATATAAGTGAAATATACTTGGAAAACTATTCAATGAAACACAATAATACATCATGGGAAACCTCTTGACAAAAATCAATGCCTTATGTAGTCAAAGCAATGAATAGAAGCATGTTTACTAAGTACTTAAAGAGGATCAGAGTTAGAATAAATAAATTCTCACATTTAGGGAAAATGGTTGAAAGACTTGCTATTGTTATTAGAGGAAAACCAACAAATATGTGCTCAAAGATAAATAAAAACCACTTATAACACTGCCAACTTACCAAGAGAGATATCCCTAATGGAGAGGGATAAGAATCACACCTTTGGGGAAGCCGATAAATGAGTAGGTCAAATATGGAAATGATTTACCAAATTTGGTTTATGCCCTAACCAGCCCCTATAAATCACAAGAGTCTCAACTTGAATCACTAGATGGATGCCCAAGTGAGTAGGGATGATAATAGACTTTGTATCCAACTTACAAGACTCTTCAAATATGAATTTAGATAGATGTACCATTGAAATCAGATCTAAAAAAACATACTAGCACTTGCACATAACCGTAGATCTATTAAATTAACCACAAAATGGGGACACCCTTTAATATTTACCATAAAATCAAGGGGTAAAATCACTTTCAGCGGATTAGATTCTTTAATAATGCGATATTTTTTTGGTTTCTCTCTCTCTCTCTCTATATATATATATAATTTAAAAAGGTGAAGATGAGTGGAATAGACCTTAGTATTATTCCTAGGGAAATAAGAAAAAATGGGGCTATAATTCTTCTAAGAATTGGTAATTCAATGCTTAATGAATCAGGGAAAGGATAAGAAACCTTAGGTTATATTCTTATCACTTACCTAATTAGGATAAATAAGATGCCAATTCCCAAAACAAGAAGGACAATTCAAGAGGAATGCCTCACCAACAAGACTAAGCTAACATGGATGAAACCCTAAATTAATTTTACCTTGGATACATTGTTACTGAAATACAAGAGGTTTAAGATATTACCATGTTTTATGGAGAAAACATAAGGGAACAAAACCCAAGAATCCTTTCTCCTTGAATTATCCTTAAAATATTTTCAAATAAGCCTCAAACACCAAGAAATATCCTTAGAAACCATATAATAACTAAGAATATAGGTGTGCATCACATCAAAGTCTTATACAAACAATTAGGAAAAAAATTTCAGTCATATTTGATCCCATTATATTGATTACAAATGAGAGGAGGGTGCTTTATTTATATGAAAAAAATAACTTTTCCCTCCTCTAGGATGACCTACCTAATTTGAGTTTAAAATGTTTTTTTAGGTTTTGTCACCTACAATATAAGGACTAAAAATCATAAAACATAAAATGATGGCTGCTTCAACAAGATGAAAAGTTGAGCATGGAAGCAGGACACCATGCGCCATCTAACCCCAACAAGTGTATTTTCCCCTCAATGCCCTCCTTTTTTAGGTGGTATGAACTTAAAAAAGTTGCATTTAAGGTGGGCAATTTTCTCTTTTTGACCAAGATGACCAAAGGGGAGGGTTAATAGAATAAAATAAGGTCCAAGTGGGTGTAAATGAGGTGTTCTAGATTGGGTTATACAAAAACCATTACAAGCACAATATCATTTATAAAGAATAAGACCACAAGTCTGGATAGAGAATCCTAAGACATGTCCCCTAATGGAGTCACCCCATGATGCATCGATACCTACCCAGGGCGTAAATTCCCCACATGATGAGGAATTGCCACCCATTAAGGGGTAGTACATAGGGCCATAAGAGAAACACACCATTAAATGATAACCAAGAGGGCCTACAATGACCGACCAATGGGTCTAAAACCTTTCTAGATCAACACTTTTACATAAAGAAGCCCCATTTGGCCTTTTATAATGGAAAAAGAACCCCCTCTTTGACACATTTGGTAGGGTGTGTTGTAGAGAATTTGGGATGTAATATAGATGATAGAGTTTCTAATATATTCATGAAGCCTATATTGGAAGCCATGTTTGTGAAGCTTCGGGCTATACTTGGGCTTTATCCTAGATGTAACTATGGGCAGGGGGTGTACAAAATCAATTTCACCTCCTAAACATCCATAGGGTTGTGTTGATGGAAGGGTGTTGGAATGCCAGGCTATGTAGGTTCATCACATATTGGATATTGTGGAGATAATTGGTTGATGAATAAGGGGCCAACTATATGGCTGACTAGGAATTATATTAGTTGGACAATTATAACAGAGAAAACGATTGGTGCTTATAACAAGGTAGGAATCAAGGAGATTTTTTATGCACCCTCATCAATTTATTTGGACCTTGTATCCCCAATTCAAGGTAGTTGGTTACATATTGATGCTATAAAAATATGGACTATAGTGAGTCTATCTAAGAAAAGGTTGTGTAGTGTATTGTGCATGGAAATATTTTGGTTTCTTATACTTGTTGATGGGAACGTGTGAATTGGAAATATGAATGTAAGGGGGTATTTGGAGGGTTCTCAGATTATTTAAGGAGTTATTATACTACTCCTTAAATACTAATATTCAATTTCCAATAAATTCTCAAGTTTTTCCTCTTTTCATTATCTTTTGAATAAAATCAATTGGACATTTGAAACAAAATTATGCTAAATTTAAAATACCTTTTAAAACCATAATTAGGAGACTATCTTAATAGTTGAACTTCCAGATGAGATACTTCTAAAATTTCATCTCCTTTGACTAAAAACTTTCTTCTTGTATCATCTTGATAGGTCTTCTTTGCAATTCCATAAGTTTAACCAAATTATGGTTAACCTATGGAAAGTTATGGTAACTTTCCCAAAACTTATTGGTTTTGTACCTTTTAGAAGATAAAATTTGTATGGCCTACCATGCGTCTGAATTTTTTGGTTTATTCTAAATTATTTTCTAAAAACACTATGGCTTCCAAACACTATAGCCAACGCAATCTGTATATCACCAAGAAAATAATACTAGAAGGGTTCCAAAGAGAATCACTAATGTGTTATAGTCAAGGGACATTCGGGGCCTTTGACAAAATAAGGAAAGGACCAACACCCTGTACAAATATCAATGATGCGATGATGTAGCTGATGTTGAGCACATGAGAAAAAACAAAGCCAAGGGGCACTAAGGACTCTCCTTAGGTTTTCCATAGGAACTCATCAGTGATGGTGACGACACCAAGATATAAGGACAACTAGGTCAATCCTATGGAATAGATGTGTTGATGTCGACAAAGAGGGACCTACAAATACAAAAGAAATAATGGCTCCTTAATAAAATCACGAGGTATACAACCATATAGTGAATGAAACAAGACACTAGACTGAGACATTGTAGGTGGGTACAAGGGTGAATGATCCATGGGACTCAAAATTCCTTTGTTTAGAGTATGACGACAAGGTTGACTTAGAAGCATATGAAAATGATATTAAAGGGAGGGGATAATAGCTAGAGTGATTGATTGGGGATAACTACATTGTTGTGTCTACAATAGGTGTGAGGAACCTCATGCAATAAACAATGAAAATGAATGATATAACATAAATAACAGAGCACAAAGAGATTTTATTGATCGTAGGCCACTTCGAGGGGGAAAATTGCTTTGATAAAGCTTAATACAAAATAACTTGTGGATGCCTTCACTGGAGTCAACACATACTTATATACTAAGTCTAATATAAAAAACTATTACTCCCCATGAATGTGGGATAATACAATATACTCACGGGAAGAATTACAAAGTATTTGTGTCCAACAAAAATATAATAATGAAATAAAGAGGAGGGTTGACACGGGTTCTTAAAATCTCCTCCCTCTTAGAAAATATTTATCCTCAAATATTTAGATGTGGAAATTGCTTTTGAATATGAAGGAGTGTTTCCCATGTAGCTTCCTATTAGTGCATGTTGTGCCACTGAATTAAGACCTCTGTGATAGACCGAGAGAGAAACTGACGAGTGTGGTTATTGAGGATGGAATCTGGATCCAAAATGATGGATCCTTTATTATCCGGTTCTGGTAAAACAGTTTGTGCTCTGATGTTGGTGCCAATCACTTTCTTAAGACAAGAGACATGAAATAATGGGTGAATGCGAGAAGGAGGAAGTTCCAATTATAAGCAACGAACCTAATATTTTGATAAACCTTTTATGGTCCATATAAATTTGGAGCTAGCTTCTGACTCCCTTTGAGTTTCAAGAAGGATTTCTTTCAAGGCTGTAGAAAAAGAAAAACCATATCACTGACTTGAAAAGTGCACTTGGAACAGTGTTGATCGGCCTGTTGTTTCATGTGGTTTCTTGGCATGTGAAGATTGTCCTGCAAAATGTGAAGAATACAATCTCGATTTGAAGAACTGTGTCAACTTCCTGAACTGATGAATTGATGGGGGTGTATGGAAGGAGCACTGGTAGTTCCTGACCATAAAATAATTCATATAGAGTCATTTTAGATTCAATATCGTAGGAAGTATTGTACCACCATTCAATGAGGGGGAGCCATGTTACGGAGAGAAACTTCCTATGGCTTGGGGTATACCACAACAGGATGAATGAAACAAAAAATAAATCCATTCCAATATGCAAGAGAAATAAAGACATCTAACACTAAGGGATATGAAGCGTACCTTATTCTGGACGGTTGATGTAGATCCTTGTTGAGCTTTTCCAACACGCTTGTATTCACAATTCGCTCTCAACAACAACAAATAAGACACGCATACTATATATCAAAGTGTTATTCCTACTCTAGCATATATAAACCATCATGTAAGAAAAATAACTACATCCATGGATACAATATTCATATTTATGCACATGTATTGGATAAGAAATGGATATTTCTATTAATAAAAACGAAGATAGAATAGTGACAAGCTCTGTCAGCACTTCTTTGAACCAGAGAAACCGAATCCTCCAGATGCAATATGGTAGGAAGTATTGTACCACCATTAAACAAGGGGGAGCCATGGTACAGAGAGAAACTTCCTATGGCTTGGGGTATACAACAACAGACCGAATGACACCAAAAATCAATCCATTCCAATATGCAAGAGAAATAAAGACATCTAACACTAAGGGACATGAAGCATACCTTATTCTGGACGGTTGATGTAGATCCCCATTGAGCTTTTCCAACACGCTTGTATTCACAATTCTCTCTCAACAACAGCAAACAAGACAAGCATGCTATATATCAAAGTGTCAGGCCTACTCTAGCATATATAAATCGTCATATAAGAAAAATAACTACATCCATGGATACAATATTCATATTTATGCACATGTATTGGATAGGAAATGGATATTTCTATTAATAAAAACATATATAGAACAATGACAAACTATGTCGGCACTTCTTCGAACCGGAGAAATCGAGTCCTCCACCTAGGCCTCCACCAATTCAATCCTCCATCACAATGGCAAGCTTACAAAGAAATGACAAGCTTGAGAAGAGCAGCACTGTGTGCTCCAAAGGGACACAGGGATGCAGACTCAAGCATAAACAAGTGAGGCAACAATGAACTGTAGTTTGCTTCCTCTCAAGATTCTCCTCCTTCAAGGTATCCAAGAGGCTCAATATATAACACCAAATAGACAATGGAGGGTAAAGTCCAAGCATTCTCAAGGCATTGGAAGGCCAAGAGTCAATTTATTTGGGACTCTATGAGGAAAAATCCAAATTTTTTGACTTCATGCACATTTCCCTTTGTACGCGGGTATTGGCTCAAGAGCTGTAGGTACACACAGATATTGCTTTAAAAGTCGCATATACACATAAACAAGTGTTATTTGGGGAAGTTCTTGGGACATAAAAGTATAAATTGAGCAAAGTGGGTCCAAGGAGTCTGCAGAGGGACATGGAAGGACATAAAGATGTGATCTACCAAGCACGGTAAAATCATCTATAATAGATGCCCTCTTATGTGTGAGGTCAGAGGGGTAACATGATGGCTGAAATACATTGTATCCATCCCATAAGTGGAATAATGAATACCCAGGTGGAAGAACCAGCCACTCATCAATATAATACAATGATAAATCTTTGCATGTGACTGCACATATACATATAGCAGTCCCTGATACATAAGAGTACAATGGCCATGAATAGGCATGATATACAACTGTCATGTGTGGTCATCGTCACATACAATATACAATGAACAAGATCTCCATAGTGGATGAAGATATATGGTAACATACTAGAATCTGGTAATGAGAGCTGACATCTCATAAATACTGGCATGATCAAGGAGGTAGCATGGAATGCCACCAATCTCAGAGGTCTTCTACACAAACTGCAATGAATACATGTCCCATCACGGGAATAAAGGTGTCGAGGTAGAACATGATGGTCCATCATTTGATTATCGATTATTTATGTATACCGTTAATAGACACAAGATATCCCATCGATAATGATAATGGGAATCAAGGTACAGAGTGAAATACATTAAGTGTGAATAGATGTGTTGAGCTCAAACACTTCAAAGAATCCATCGATAAGGGGACATTGGTTTATTCCCAAAATTGTCGATGGCGAGAGAACCTACCACTGATGACTGTAAGTCTCAAGGCTCTCAAATGGACTCTAGAATCCTATTCTAGAATAAATGATCTGAAGTCAATGGAATGGAATCCACTGGAAGGAGGTAGTTAGGAAATCCCCCATCAACCAACACGAGGTAGTCATTAACGCTGGATAATGTGGAAGAACTCAAATGAATAAGATGTGCATGAACCAATAACTGTACTGGCAATGACCGACATGCAAAGTCAAGATAACTAAGGAATGACCGACTCAGGATAAACTTCCTTCGAACAAGAGCATAAGGAAAATGGTGACTAAAGATAGGCAGCATAGACTCGACATGAAAACTGGGACATCTCTGTGACACATATGGCATCGACAGAGGCTCCATAGGGACTAGAAGCATAACCAGTCAGTGGAGAAAACTCAGAGTAATGAGTACAAATCCTAAAGCCATACTAACAACCCGACCAATGGATGTGATATACACTGCTCTCTTCAAAGGCGACATGACTCGACAACTTCCAAAGATAATACCATTTCTCGTCTGTATTTTTATGTTTTTTTTAAGACTTTTTTAGATTTGAAAAGCTTGATAAAGAATAAAAGTGCTTATAGTATACATCTAGGAGGAGACGAGTGTCCCAGGAAAGAAAAATAGTTCCAAGTAGTGGAACATACCTATGCTCAATGCAAGGAAGCATGTGCAACATGAGGACACTCGGGGGAAGGTCTCCTCCCGGTAAGGGATGATCAAGCTACAAAGGATATGTAAAAGGATCTGCTTGACTAGGATTGAGACAAGCTCAGGCTACATGGCTTATAACTCTGAAGCAAGGAGCCGATATAAATCTCAATAAGGTAAGAAAAATGCATGAAATCAAATTACAACTTGATATATAAGGGATTCCTTGTGGGAGATGGCGAACATACAGTTTAAGAGGAGTATGAAGCTCTTGCTCAAGGACATGGAGGGACTACAAGGGACTCCCAAACCTAAAGGAGAAATCTTAGCATGGGTACAAAATTGAAAAACAAGATCTAACTAGGGCACCCATGTATAGGAAAGCTCTAACATTTACATAATGTCACTTCTAACAGCAGTATGAAGGTTCCGTAACACTAAAAAGTGGGTTCGTACTTAGAGTCAAGGTGAAATGGTCATAAGGAAATGCATAATGCAAGCGGATATGGAGTCCTAAACTATATGCCAGTTGGAAATTATACCTATAATAGATACGAATGGGTTAAAGTCTTGGTCAAAGTACGCTCAAAACAGGTCCCTACACCACAACATTAGGCCAAATAGTCCAAAATAGTCAATAAGGGCCCAAATTATAGAGAGGTGGGCAAAAATTTCAAATTGTTTTCTATAAAATAGTAAAAAACTCATTTTTACCATACCATTTGGAATTTTTACCACACATAGTGCTTTTGACCCATAAAATTGAAACGCTGATTCCAAGAGCTACGATACACGAAATCAAGAACCGTCTGGATCAAGTAATTCTTCAGCCCATCATCTTTCATTTTAATGATTTTACTTTAATTTTCAGTGGCGGATTTTTATTTGTGGAGCACCCTAAAATTGGCATTTTTGGCCCATGTATAAAATCACTCGATTTTCATGTATAGGGCCTGATATATGCGGAAATCCTTCTATTTCCGCGTATATACACAAATGTTTGAGGAACAGTCACATACAAGGACACGTTTACCAATTTTTAAGGTGAAAATTCATGAAACTATCTTTTTTTTGTGCAGGATGGTTCTGGAATGGCATGAACGCGAGCACGAAGATGTGGAAAGGGTTTTACAAGGTGATCTAATGTCCCAACAAGCTTTGATGGCATGCACCTTATATAAATTATGGCATATTGGTAGCTTAAGAGCCAAGCCAATACTACTCCAAATGCTGGTGGACTACTGGGATCCGAATACGAAAACCTTCTAGATTGATGGGATGCCTCTTAGCCTTGAGGTTGAGCATATTTACTTTATTACTGGACTATCCCACAGAGGGGAGGTAGTCAATCTACGAGCTCATGGGGTTGGGGGTGGCTTCACAATTGGTAAGTACATTGCAGTTTACTACCTCCCAGACACAGAAAAGGTTGGGAGTCAGATCCCAACGAACACGATCCAAAACCTTGGCCTTAAGGCCATACTACTAGCACTAGATAGGATTGCAGGATTGGCATCCCTCCATTAAGCTTCTAGGCCATTGATGTTCTATGCGGTGGAGTACATGAGGCCTACCATTTATGATTAGAGTACCTCATTGTTGGGTAACCTGAAACAAAAGTTGTTAGACTGCAAGTTGGGTAGAACGTGAAACTTTGGTTTTGCAAGCATCTTGAGTACATTATTCTTTGAGCACGTACCGGGGATAAGCCCAATAGTGGAGATCACTCCTCACGATGCTTAGGATCCAGTTCAGCTGCGCTGGGAAAATGTGATGTGAAGGCTAGGAGGAGGGAAAGTGGCTACGCTCTACCCACCCGGATTTTTCCACTAATGGCGCAGAAAGATCATAGCTACAGACGACTACCCCTATGAGGGGATAGAATTCTGTGGCGATCCTAACATGCCTATTCCATAGGGATCCACATATGGTGACATAGGTGACAATCCCAACTCTACTTTGTTTTTGAATTATTAATTTTTTTTGTGTTTTTTGATATAGTAAAATAAAAAAGGCATGTTTTTGTGTGGTGACATATATTGATACTGATCATGTATACGTAGATGTTGGACCTAGATGACTAGATGGATTCCCTCGACATCGTTGAAGGGGGAAAGCTGATGATATCTTAGGTGTGGATGCAGAGTGTACACTCCAAAACATCCACATAAACATTGTTCGACTGACACACAAGGTGTCCATGGCACAAGTCAAGGAATTGCCTGAGGCTATGTAGCATAGGTGGTGGGTGTACCATGCGCATGGGTACAGTTATTCAGATGCCTAGCTAGAGCTGTTGTGTGTTATCATGATCATCACCCTGCTCCATAGGCTTAGAGGCCTAGATGCACTTTTTGTTGTATTGACCGTGTAGTATATTTTGGTGGCTTGGAAGCCCCATTTTTGTATCATGACATTATGTATTATGATACCACTTTTTGAACTATATTTTGAATGAAAAATATGTATGATGATCGTTTATTTATATTTACATGTGTGAATGTGATGTGAATGCTTCATTGTCTATGTATCAAATGCCAATCTAGTACGTAATTTGCATATGAATCAACAACATGATTGCAATTTCTTGGAATGTGAATGTATGTAATGTTCTCAAATTGAAATTCTAACAACCTTACTTGCAAGAATATTCATAATAAAGTTTAATCTCTAAGACGATACACGCCATTTAATTGTAAGACCACTAAATGTGAGTCAAGACGTACCTCAAGAGTTTGAATACCATGAGAAATGGCATCACATAATAACTCAATCATGGAACTATATTCAACAATATTGTTTGATGAAGGCAAGAGACATACACCTCTCAAAGACAAAAATTGAACCGTAGGAGTATAAATCACCCAAGTAGCTGAAGCTGAGTTTTGGGTGTGGTGGTTGGAACCGTCAACGTATCCTACATATACCCAAGATTCTGTTGACATCTGCCACAACAAACTGAAGTAAGTCAACAAAATCAACTACCACAATAAGACCAAAAATAAACTATGCAATTGTACAATAATATACGAAGTATCAACCTCAGCTGAGAATTACACATAGTATCTTTTGAGATAGAGCCCATTTCTAGGATCTGCCAAGGATGTCCCTTCATAATCTACTAGCTCGCAGAACCTTTCTCCAATACTTGCTTGACCACGTAAGGCCCATGCCACATGGGTTTGAACTTTTCATCCCCTAACAGTTCACTATCTTGGTCATACAAGAGGACCAAATCACCTTCACTAAACTTTTGGGGACATACAGACTTATCGTACTGGGATTTAACTCAATGCTTGTTCACCTCAAGATCCGCCAAGGCATCTTGACACTGCTCATCAATTTTATCTAAGAAGACCAGACGTTCTTCTAATGCAAAAGTTTCTGGTAAAAGTTCCATGGATAGCTTCAAAGAAGGTATTTCGCATTCAATTGGTAAAATCGACTCCACCCCATGCACTAGCTGATATAGGGAAAAATCGGTGGCAGTATTAACTATGGTTTAGTAGGCCCACAAAGTAGGATATAACATGATATTCCAATTGGTATTGATTTGCATGATGGCTATTTGGAGAATGGAATTAAGGGACTTATTGTTGATGTCTAGGGTTTCAACATTATTCAAGCATACATTAGGTTCATACACAGCGATCAAAGACAAAGAAATATGGGAAGGGACGTCCAATCCGTCTTTGCATTATCTTTGTTAATTATTTATACATTATGAGGTAGGTTGGAGCGGTTGTACCCGCTCCAACTACCTATTTGTTAATATTTATTTATCTTTTAAACTATAAATACATGATGACATTTAGGAGGTAATTAGCCCCCTCTACATCTCCCCCACAAACAAAATGTTTCTTCGTCCCGAAGAAAACAAAGAAAACTGCATCAACATCCTAGGTCTCTGCTACTGCGGAGTAGTCCTCACTGTGCATCAACCATGCATACTGGTCTGCATAGGTAACTCAGCCGCAACAGCCGCCAGCTTGATAGGAAAATGCATGTGTACAAGGCTCTACTGTGACTGGTTACTCTTCAGCCTCCATCTTCAATCTGACAATAGTCCATCGAAGTCTCATCCTCTCATAACGGCGGGAAACCATATTCTTCCACAACTAGGTCTTTTGGTTTAAAGCCTCACCCGGGCTCATCTGACCGGCATCTCCATCGGTTCAGGCATGCGGGGCCTTTTGGCTCTTCGACTTCCTATGTCATTTCTCTGTCTTCTGGCTTTCCGAGGTCACAACCTAGGAACAGTTTCAGCATTTTGATAATGAGGGGTGCATTGTCATCATGTTCATTGAAGCGCTTCGCTATGTAGGTGAATGATATTTGCTTGAATGCCATCGTCGTCGTCTGGTTCTATCGTGAGAGTATGACTTTCCTGCTCCAACCCAACCGACCTGTTTCAACCGACATGCTCCCATCGACATGATCATATCGACCACTTGAAATGCCTACCAAAGTGAGTTGAACCCACAGAAGAATCGACCATATTCTTACAACTTAATCAACGCTCAGTCAATCAAGGAGGCAAGGTATTTAATCACAAAATAAACAACTCCATAATGTTACCTCTCATGATGCATCAAAATTTTTAATCCACAGTCGGGACAGGGTCGACGAAATGGTGGTCGACCAGCTCAGTCGGGTCGATGGAGGTCGACCAGATCAGTCGGGTCGCTAGCCCAATGTGCTAGTCGGTGGCTTGGTCAACACGACGAGTCGGTCGATGGTCTCCACTAATCAACATTTTGCTGCGTCCCATAGTTGACGAGAATGCAAATAAGCCGATCGTATTAGTTTGCAGAGACGATCAACAACAGCCTTCACGTACGGGTCGTTTTCCAGCTCTGGAATTAACAGCGCCATTTCCTCTCCATCGGCATCGGTATCGGCATCGGCATCCCCCGCTGCATTAATATGGACGTTGAAGTCGCGGACCAAGGCTGACGGGGCTAGGCTCCAGATTTTAACTTCGTTCTCTGTATATTCGTTCGCTGTCCCACGGACATCCAAGAAGGAAAGCCGTCCGATTCCATGATCATGAAATCTGAGTCTTGATCACCAGATAACAGACGGAGATTATGAATCGAATTAACGGCTGGTCTTGAAACTTGGGAAGCAATATACTTGACAATAGCGAGCGAATTGCTGACGAGATGAGAGATATTCATAAGCCCGTCCTCCAAGTTCTGTCTGAGATTGTAACGCGAAGAGCTATCGAGGCAGGTGTACTGGTTCGTGATGGCAGCGCTCAGCAATGTCTCCAAATCACTGACCTTCTGTGGAATTGCCATGAAGCTCGCATCCTTTAAATTGAACAACGTGTCATACAATTCATCCAGCGTTTCATTGAATAACTCGAGACAATCTTCGAGAGCACCGCGTTTTCTAGAGCTCAGGCCGGGCCAAGTCGACATGTTCCAAGCTCAGGCGTTTGCTCTCTCGACTGCATTGATGCTCAGATTGAGAACAGCGTTAACAATCTCCATCGGCCTGGCTCGTTCAGACAATCTAGGAAAGTTTGAAACGCTGGACAGGCAGAGTTCGGGATATAGAGTGCTCCTGCAAGCATCAGGGTACCTTCGTTCTCTGTATATTTCCGCCACTCTCCACGAATTCTTTGTAAATTTCCTGCGCTCTGTCCACAACAATTCCACTCATGTTCATGGCCAAGCCGTAGTCTTGGATCTGGTCGACATGAGTTGCCGGAACGACCAGTTCTGAGTCGACCGTTGATGTTAATGGAGGCAATTTCGCCTCCTCCTTTACTGTTGGCTGTTTCGATCCTCTGAGCGCTTTGATTGTCTTCATAAATTCGCACGTCGTGGCTGTCGTCGATGAATTGGAGTTCTACCACGAGGCCGCATTTGTTACACACGCAATGCCCTTCCACTTGGTCTACTATTATCTCTGACTCCTCCTGGCAGTCTGGGCAATATGCAGACTCATCGACTCTCCCCATCTTCTCCTTTAGGTTCGACCACCTCCATCCGCTGCTGCTGTCACCCAGACCGGATAGAGGTGGCAACGGCGCCAATGTTGATGTCTAGGGTTTCAACATTATTCAAGCATACATTAGGTTCATACACAGCGATAAAAGATAAAGAAATATGGGAAGGGACGTCCAATCCGTCTTTGCATTATCTTTGTTAATTATTTATACATTATGAGGTAGGTTGGAGCGGTTGTACCCGCTCCAACTACCTATTTGTTAATATTTATTTATCTTTTAAACTATAAATACATGATGACATTTAGGAGGTAATTAGCCCCCTCTACACTTATTCACAACTTCAACCTGTCCATTCGCTTGAGGATAGTAAGAAGAGGAATGTTCTTGCTTATATCCTAACTTCGAAGATAACGCAACCATCATTTTTTTTGAAAGTGCCTGCCATGGTTAGTGACAATATCTCTCGGAATACCCAACCAGGTGATAATCTGATTGAGAATGAAATGTGTGGTTATCCCATCGTCGACTTTGATAGTGGGCACAACCTCTACCCATTTCATGAAATAATCAATAGCCACTATGATATGATGATACCCCCCAGCCAAATCTAGGTTACAATCGATAAAATCAACACCCCACTTGGTGAAGGGACCAACGGTGATAATTGGATGTAATGGGGAAGGATGTGAGCGCATGTTCTATGCAAACACTTGGAAGGGGTGGCACCACTTGATTGCATTAACGCAATCCTTGAAGATTGACGACCAAAAATAACTTGCTCTCAAAATATTTTGAGCTATATAAAGGCCAGATGAATGACCACCACACACCCCTTTGTGGCAATCATTCAACACAAATTCCACCTCTTCGTGAGTTAAGAACTGATGCAAAATGGAATCAACCCCACGTTGATACAAAGTGCCACCAATAATGAAGTAATTCTTAGCTACATGACATAAACGTCGACACTCATTTCATGAGAGGCGAGAAGGAACCTTTAAAGTTTGCAAATAGATGATAATATCCTCATACCATGGGTTGATATTCGAAATGAGAAAAATATTCTCATCAACGAAAGTGTCTTCATGAATCTCCCCTTCATCCAAACTAGGAAATTCTAATATGAGATCTGCAAAAATAAAGGATTTCTTCGACTTTGCCGAGACAAAATCCACATCAAATTCTTTCAAAATCACAATCCATTTATTGTATTACCCCCCTATCATCTGTCTAGTGAGGATGAATTGAAATGGATTCATGTGAGCCACAACCAAAGTTTGGCGAAGGAGTATGTAATTCCTCAAATGTTGGACCACATGGATGGTAGCTAGGGATAGCTTCTCTACATGAGTATAACGAAGTTCTGCATCAATGAGGTTTTGTCTAAGACAATAGATGACATGCTCCTGAATCTCCTCATCCTCTTGAACCAAGACCATACCAATTGTCTCTTGAGATGCGGCCACATATAATAAGAAATCGTTGCTATAGTTGGGTGGACTAAGCATGGGGGACGATTCCAAGGTTTCCTTCAAAGCATCGAAAGACTCATGGTCTTGCTCATCTGAGATAAAATGTGTGTCTTTCTTTAATAAACAGATGAAACCCTTAGTCAAATTGGAAAAAATGACAACGTAACTCTGTAAGAAGTTCACTATCCCTTGCAAAATCTGAAGATGTCTAATATTGTGCGGGGAAGACAATTGAAGTATTTCCTTAACCTTTAAAGGGTCGACCCTAATTCCCTCCTTGCGAACGATAAACCCTAGTAAGTGACCTACTCTCATTCAAAAGATGCACTTTTGAGGATTTAACCAGATTCGATATCAGTGGCATATTTCGAAAACCAAGTGTAGATGGTCAGGATGATCCACTCTCAAACAAGAGTGAGCAGCTAAATCATCAAGATACACTTCAATTATGTGCTTAGGGTCATGAAAAGTGAAGGTCATAGGCCATTGAAAAGTAGCTCTGACATTTTTAAGGCCGAAAGGAATTTTCAGATATGAAAACGTACCCCAAGGACAAATGAAAGTCATTTTATGTTGATGCTTAGGTTTGATCTGAATCTAATTATACCCTAAAAATCCGTCCATAAATGAGAACACCTCTCTTCCCACACACTCATAAAAAATATGATCAATAAATGGTGTGGGGAAGTTATCCTTAGGACAATCTCGATTCAGGTCTCTAAAATCAGTGCATTCATAGATAATTCCCTGTTTCTCATCAACAGGAAGGGGATTAGACACCCATTCAGTCAAGGGAATGAGGTAGATGAAGCCAACCTTAAGGAACTTCTCTATCTCTTCATTAATAATAGATGCTTTCCTAGGATTCATCACATGCAAATGTTGTCGAATAGGTCTAGCATCTAGATAGGTTTTAATCTCATATTCAAATATACGAGGGTCTATTCCAGGAATTTCATCATATGACCAAGCAAAAACATCTCAAAATTATTTGAAGAGATTGGTGTATGCTTCAATCTGATTAGGGGAACAATCCACCCCAATGTACACATTTTCTATCTTTCCAGGAGTTCAAGAAATGTTGATATGTATGGTTGGTGACAAATTGGCCATGTTCCATTTGGAAGACTTACTAAGAATTCCTAGTGGGATCACGGGCCTACCAAATATCTCGCTAAGGATCGACCTATAGTCATCACACTCCATATGTTCAAGCTCAGGAATAAAGTAAGATATATGATGTAACTCTCCCCAAGGTTTTTCTACACCAGACATAACTTCAAGAATAGATTCATCCATTGGAAAAATGTCATCGAAGTAGACATGTGAGTGAGATGACGCAACTTCCCAAGCAAGCATTGCATAAAGGTTTTCCTCCTCCGTCCGCTAAGAGGAAGTAATAGGATCTACAATAGGAACAATATTAGCTTGATAATAAACCAATGTTGTACATAATGGCATGTCTATCTAGGCAGGTCTAGGGTCTTCATTCAAAGTGCTCGAAAAAGGGAGAGTCCAAGGATATTCCAAATGCGGAATGTGAAATGGAACTGAACTCAACGATGACAAGTCTCTACCAATACTAGAACCTATAGTAAGAATTGGTGCATAAAAGTTAAAACTTCCCATCAACAATGGATACATTCCCATCCCAACATTCTTAGTCACTGGCTGAGAATTATCAATGTCTGGGATAGTAGCTCTTGAAAATGCTTTCATACCGGAATTATCAAAATATTTTTGATCGACTGTGATAATCCTCCCTTTGAAAGGAAAACAAATAACTTGTAAGAGGGATGACACGACTACTTTCATATTATAAATCCAGTTACAACCCAACAAAGGGTTATAGTTGAGGGGAGCATCCACCACCTAAACCTCGATCATCATGGTCTTACCTCCCAATTGGACCTCAAGAGAAGGAAGTATACGATGCAGCTGAAAAGATATCCCATCAAAATAAGTCAACATGGTTTCAAATTTTGAAAACATAGGAGAACCTAATCCCTTCCAACATGATAAAACATCACAGAAGCTGCAACACCTTCATCAATTGCTATGTGTTTAATGGTGTTGTTCATACACTCTATGTGAACTAAAGAAACATAGTAAGGAAAGTGAGTCTAGACTTCATGAGTTTTGAATTTAATCACTGAGGAAGGGTTTGAATCAACACCCCAAGGGAAAAGAACAATTATTTCCTCTGTGAAGGGAAAGTCTGAAGAACTTCTAAGGAATGCATCGCACAAGAAGTCTAGATCAAATACTCAACAGTGGAATAGTTATGGGCGGCTCGGGAATTAGGATTGTGCTCTGAAAACTTTAAGACTCCCTTAGGAATGCAAGGTGAAAATTCAGGCTTGTCACTAGGTTTATCAATATGCAAAGGGGTCTCAGGTGGATCAGGTTCTTTCCCTAGGTGAGGTTGCAACAAACCATAATATTTAGTTTACGTCACAACATTCTCAACGGACATCATGTTGATGCAACCATGGCCACTTGTGGTGTTTGACGGGTTTTGATTACCACCAAAATCACTTTCAGAGTCCATGGTCCTCGAATTCATATTTTTATTTTGCAGTAAAGGTTCTATCAACACAGCTGGGCTCTGTGCAATAAATTTTTAGGCATCTTCCATGCAAGGGCACAAGTGAGTGAGGTGATCTGCCCTACAAATATTGCAAGGGAACTTGACCTTACGTTTATAATTCTTGTCCCCCCAACATTATTATTGTTCTTGTCATCATTATCTTTTAAGTTCCTATTCCCACCCTTATGATTGTTTCTTCCTTTTTTCTTATTCCTTCTGGGCTGCTGGTTTCCCTTCTGGTTCGACGATTGCACAAAATGTACATCCATCAATTGAGTGGGATGAGATGAAGTCGTATGTTTTCCTGAAGAAGGCTGGTTAATAGACAAACTTTTCATTTGATTCGTAACTGAGTGTGCAGGTTTAGCACTTGCAGAGCCAACAATGTCATCAGCATGTGGCCCAGGTTTGAACTTAGGATTGAAATCAAACTGCAATGCATTTGGAATAATCTCATATAAAATCCTATACTGGGCGAAAATCAAGTCTAGTTGCTGGGCTCGAAAGATAGCATGTTCCTCGTTCATCACTCCAGATGTCGAAACATTCTTCGCTATATATAGTAATAAGGATTTGAGGAACCACTCCAAAAGAAACTCTAGTGGAATGTGAACCTTAATCAACCACTTTCGTCTACGCCACTCTTGAATATGATCAGAAATATGGATGGATTTATCCTATCGAAATGTTGACAAGAGCTCATTATCGGAATCGTAATGCACATGTAGATGAAAGGGTTGAGAAAGGTCATGGCTAAGTAATTGAACGTCCGATATGTGCCCCCAGGTAACTCTATATACCACTTTGCCAAAAGACTCATGATGGTGTTGTAAAGGAAAGTTTCCTATGGATAGGGTTTAAGAGGCCATCAACATACTGGGGTTGAAAGAGAGAAGCAAATGGTTATGCAAGTAAATACAAGCAAGATCAGAGATTAGAATGGTTCATACCTTAGCCAAACGAAGGTTGATCCAAGCATCCCTTCAATCCTCTTCTTGCTTCTCTTGTTCCAAGAGACTTGCAAAACAAATTATACCTTCCTCAAACCAATATGACCACATATAAGGAAATGATAATCAAAGCAATATGAGAAACTATTCTGATTAACATAAACATATGATCATAAATATAAATTCAATCACACATTGAACAATTATTTGGGAAGAAGAAGGACATCACATCTTTATTAATCTTGAAAACAAGTACAAGTATACCTTCTCTTCAAGTTGGGCACTTCAAGAAATCTTGATCTGGTTCTGCTGCTTCTCTTCTCCAAGGAACTCAGCCTCCAAGCTCTGCAACACGAGGAGAAAGCTTCTAGGGCAAAGGTGTGGGAAAAGAGAGTCCCAATTCCTCCAGCATGACAATGCAAAAGTTTAAGTCCCCTCTCATGGACCTCCCTACCTCTATTTATATGCTTTATGAAGATTTAGGGTTGAAGACAAAGTATTTACAACTGAAGGAGTCGGTTGAATAACCACCCAAACTACCCGAATTTCAAAATATGTATTTTTTTTGACATATTTAGGAGGCATACACGGGTTGTGGAGACAACAGTGGCATATGCAGTAGGTATAAGTGGGTTTCAATGCAAAAAGTCATGTATTTAAGGCCTAAGCAAGTATTATATATAGCAAGTCGTGTACATATGCCGGTTTCCTTAAGGAAACTCGGATATACATAAAAAAATCTCATTTTTAGGGTATGTTTAGGCATTTTTAGACTTTGGCTGAAAAGTTTTAGGTAACACGGATTCCTTTCCAATGGTGTAAATATAAGGTCAAACAAAGTTACAGAACTCAAGATATGGGTACTCCAAGTTAGGTGTTTTTTCAGTGACTTTCATGAAGTGTTGTCATGGAAGTGTCGACATGCAACGGAATCATGGGAAAGTGGTCAGAGGAAGAGATGTGTCATTTTGAGCTATAACAGATGCCCCCTAATGTATTAGGTTATAGGGGAAGATGATAGACAAAATAAATTATAAAGGAAACAACTGAGTATGGAGAGAAAAAAGAATCCAAGATCAAAAGGCTCGAACAAAGGTACTTGAAAGAGAGATAAATGTCAGACAAAACTGATCTCTGGGACATACAAGTCCATATACAAATAATCGCCATAAATATATAGGCGGATCCAACATATGTATAATTGATGGAACTATCATGGTCGCTCAATATGCAAAAAGGCGCCATATCAAATCTAAAGGAGTCATGGCCACAAACGAACAAGGTGGATCCATGCTCAACAATCGATCATAGCCACAAGAATACAAGATGGATCTATGTCTCAGCAAAATGTCATATAAAATGTGACAAGGTCTTGCGCAACTCAGGAAATAGCAAAAATGACAATGCTACTGTTAGCCCAAGGTCTTCAATCCAAACCACCCAAAAGGTATGAATCCTAACCATGCGAATAAAGGAGTTGAAGTCGAACATGGAGGAAACCGTTTGATTACCGGCCAATAATGAGAACCGTTAACAAACATGAGGGAAAACACCATTAATGAAAATGGTCCCCAAGGTACCTAGTACATTCTAACAAGTGTGAATACAAGGACTTGAAGTCAAACACTTGAAGAATCCATCGAGTAGGAGACATTAAGGTATTACCACTACCCAATAGTGAGGGAAATTGCCATTGATGACTGCAATCCCCAAGGTACTAGCACAAAACTCTAAATCTCATTCCCAGAGAAAGATGTGTTGCAGTCGATAGGAAGATATCCGTTGGAAGGAAGGTTTTAAGGAATCCTCCTTCATCCAACACGAGGTAAGTCAGAGACTAATTGGATATGGAATTGGTACTGAATTTCACGACAAGGACCATCAAAGACATGATGTAATGAATTGATACCAGGGAATGGATGACACAAAAGGTCAAGGAAATTGCAGAATGGTTGACAAAGGTTTAATCCTTGAACAGTGAGCATGACACAAAAGTGAACTAGGTATATTTTGACACAAAAATACCAACGACACAAATCTGCAATGTAGGAGACATTGACAGATTCCCCATATAATTAGAAAAGAAACCAACTGGAGGAGTAACAAACTCTGAATTGGGATAAGGTCAAAATACTAGGACCCAACTGTTGATAGACTCAAAACTGGTACTTTGTTCAAGGAAACAAGACTTGATGCCATGATGTAAAATACATGTGAATGAACTTCCCTTCCCCTCTTTCTTGTAAATTTTTAACGACTCCAAGAAAGCAAACTCGAGACCTTCTTCATTTTTGGAAAGCTCAAAGAAGAGACAAAAGAATGCTTGATAAAGCACTGATTCATGGATTTTACGAGCCCAAATTAGTGAATGCTCGATGGTGTTTTCATAGTTTAGAGAGTCTAAAAACTCCAAAGAAGACTCCAGGGTGGTGCTTTTTCGTACAATTTAGTCTCTTGAGGCCGAAAAAGTATAAAACAATCCACAAAAGAACTCTCTTAGCTTCCGAAGAAGTAAGGCACACCTTTTTCATACTTAGTTAGGGAGGTCCGAAAAAGGTTAAATTACCACCTACCCAATGCTCCTTCAAAAGCCACATATAGCCTGAGTTTAACGAGTGTGAAGGAAGGCAAGATCACTCGGAAAGATCCATTTGATTACAAGAATGGGGCTTACAACATTAAAATTGATGCTTTGTTCTTTAGGGTTTAGCGAGCATGACAAAGACATAAAGTACACTCATTATCTTTTTTCATGTTTAGGTCCAAAGCATGAAAAAGAGAAAACTAAGCTCATACCGAGGGTTCCTTTTCCGTAAGTTTAGTCCCTCAGGTCCGGAAAAGAGATAAACCTATGCCTAAGAATACTCTTCTCAATTCTGAAGAAAAGAGAGTGTTCCTTTCTCGTATTATTCCACATGGTTTGAGAAAGTAATAACCTACCACCAATGTGGATTCCCATTCACATATTATTAACGAGCCTGAACAGGCAAGTTTACTTGGCAGTCAAGTCTATTTTGAGGAGTCAGACCTGGGCCTAAAGAAACTCAATATATTTCCTGTGAAGTTTTAACGAGTCCAGAAAAGTCAACTCACGGCCTCCTTACTGTTTTTAACGAGCTCGAAGGAGAGCAGAAAGAATGCTCTAAATGCGAGGAGACGAGTGTCATAGGCAGGTGAAACTAGTTCCAAGCGCAAGGAAAAAACCTATGCATAATGCAAGGAAAGCGAGCAAGATAAGGACACTCGGGGAATGTCTCCTCAAGGTAAAAGGTGTCAAGTTGCAAAGGAAAAATGATACAAGGCTGAGCGACGATGAGAACAAAGATGAGGGCTTATACAACGAGCTTAAACTGTGGAAGCCGACATCAGGCTCAAAAGCGCGAGCAGGGTACATGCAAATGCAGTTACAACTTTAACAACAAGATGAGGTCAGTAAAAATTTGTGAATCCAACTAAGAATCCTATCTCCAAGAAACAACAACATCAAGATCATATTCAGAAGAAAAGATCCGATGCGGGTCACTTTAGCAGAAACACATGTGACTTTACTATCTTCTATAAAAGGTAAAGTCAAGGCAGAATTGACTAAAGAATATTCTATAGCACCAAGGCTTGAGGGTTTATAATCAGTAATATCAACCTCAGAAGGAGAGAAAAAATAAAAAAGGGAGATAGAGTCTGTAGGAACAAACTCAGTATCACGGGAGTTGAAAAATTCATAAGAAAAATCAAACTCATCAGGATCACTGACTTGCTATTCAAAGGAAAATTCAAAAGACTCAACAAGACCAACTTAAGAAGAAAGGTCAGGCTTACTAATGGATCGACAGAGTGGAGAGCGAGCTCCATAGTCTGTATAGGATGAATCACCTGGTCAATTGTTGGGACCAAGTCCCGAGAAGGTAAGCATGAAAACAGAGGCTGCTTCTCAATAGCAATTGAATGTAAAGGACATGAGGCCACATAGCTCACCCGTGGCGGGGTAGTATCTATAGAAACACTGGGAATCAATAAAGGAAAGACCTATTCTCTAGTTCGGTCAGGAGACGGATCAAGAAAATCCAATTGATCGATAGTGACAATTTCTTCTCCATGATTAAAGTACATCACACAAAAGAATGTTGACACCATAGCTTGCATGGCATAGACATAATCACGTCCAAGAAGTATATTGAATTCCAAGGGGTCTTCTATCACCAGGAAGTCAACTAATATGATCTTCCCACCCAAAGTAACAGGTGTTTGAGAAAGAGTTCCCAAGGCTATACAAGTTCTTCTATCAAATTCCAGTAACTGACTAGCAGTCGAAACAAGGCTGGGAGATCCCATGCCTCACCAAGAACGAGTAGAAAATATACTAACTGAGGCTCCTTCATCAACAATACAATGAGCAATCATGTATGGTTCAACTTTGACCTTTATCTGGAAAGGTGCATCAGAAGGAAGGAATGACTCAACTAGGCTATCCCAATCAAAGGAAGCAATCTGAGAGCTTAGTAGGGGCTGATCCGAACGAGTTCAGTGCCCCCTTGTTCAGTAAGTTCTGAACTGGTAGTGAAAAAAATGTGACTAGAATACACTTCACTCTCCAAAAGAAGAGTGGGATTGATCGACAATGGAACCGATTCAACTGCTTCGTGAAAGTCACTCTTCGAAGGGAGAGTGGGATTGACCAAGGGTGACATTGGTTCAATCACATTAGGATCGCTCTCCAAAATAAGAGTGGAATCAACCAAAGCTAAGATTGGTTTGACCACTTGATCAACCAAAGGTTGAGTAGGTTGTTGAGAAACTATAGGTTGTTCAGGAGAAGGAAATTCTTGAGTCTTGGACCACACTCTTCGCACCTCTGCAATAGCAGTGAGTAAGATGATCTCCCTCGCATAACTTACAAGGGAACTTAGGTTTACACTTTGAACGACCAATTTTCTCAATGCTGTCAACATGAATAGTAGTGGTCAACTGTTTTCTCTTAGCATGACCTACAGAGGCTGAGATTTGGCCCCAAGCATGACCACCAGAGGCTGGGTGACTGGGTCCAACCTGGATAAGAGAGGCTGGTTGTTGAAAAACTTCAGGATGTTAAAAAATGGGAGGATTATGAAGCCAAAATATTTGCACCTCTGTAATAGAAGGGTATTTATAATTAAGGTGGTCTCCCTCACAAAACTTACAAGGAAACTTAGGATTTTGTTTTGAACGGGTAGTATTTTCAACAGTGTCAACATGACTCGCAGTGGCTGACAGATTGTCTTCAGCATGAACCATAGAGACTGAGAAACTGCCCCCAACATGACCTATAGAGGCTGATAGACTAGGTCCAACATGATTTGCAAAGGTTGGATGAGCACCACCAGCATGAACAACAGAGGCTGAATGGTTAGGATCAACATGCTTTGTAGCGGTTGAGTGTGTGCCCCTAGCATGAACTTCAAAGGCTGGGTGGATGGATCCAACATGACTTGCGGAGGTTGGATGGGGAGGTTCAACTTGGCATACAAATATTGAATGGGTGCCCTCAGCATGAAATTCAAAGGCTGAGTGATTGGATACGACGTGACTTGGAAAGGTTGGAGGATCCCACCAGCATGATCAACAGAGGGTGGATGGTGAAGATCAACTTGACTTGTAGAGTTTGAGTGCTTAGATCCAACATGACCTACAGAGGTTGGATAGGTGCCCCCAGCATGAACTGCAGAGGCTGGGTGGTGAGGTTCAACTTGACTTGCAGAGGTTGAACGGGTGCCCCCTTGCTTATGTGCCTTCTTCCTATTCCTCCTTCTTTTACTCCTTTTAGACTGTCGGTTACTAGTATCAATACTTTCACCACATGAGGTAGAAGGAGGAGGAGAATCAACTATAGGTGAAGGGGAAGCAATGTTTTGATGCCATTGATATAAGGAGCTTACTTGAAAAGCATAAGGAGCATTCAGGGCAGTTGGAGTGGAAAACAACCACATCGGTAGCCCTAGGGTGAATCCAGGCAGATTTAAGGTGGCCATCAAAGGAACACCAACATTCCCTGTGAGGGGAATAGTACAAGGATTTCCCGACATGGGGATCTCTTGGTTGGTGTTAAAAGGGGTGTTATCCATAGCTTTAAACAAGGAGACAAAGTCTGAGGTTGACAGGAAACCAAAAGTACAAAGTACAGACAAACCACACAGCACTCACTAAAAAAATTCCTAAAGCCAAAGCAGACAAACAGGTATAAGATACACTTTCTAGAAGAAAGCTAAGAGACAGTTACTTGGTGTCTCTGTAGATGGTCTTAGGAAAAAGCGGATGAATCACCCACTTCCCTCCAACACCTTCTACCGGGGTTACCTTCCAAGCCCATCCAAGGTCAACCAGATATATCCTTCCGGTGTACCTATGTATGAACCCTAGATGTCAAAGAGACTAAAGGCTACCTCAACTATATTGACAATCTGGGGGGACAGTCACAAGCCTGGTTCATACGCATGGGTAGGGTAGCAAAGCCCAAAACCCTGTCTAAGACAGAATCCCCAGATGCGCAAAAACCTTGGTCTACGCTTTGGAAAGGAATCAGAGGGTTATCTCCTCAGTCCAAGCCTCCACACGGCCTCGTACTTAACTCCTGTTTGAGAGGAGCTTCCCAGATCCAATCAACATGGAAAAGGGTTTACCTATTGATTAGCCAACTACATCTAAATTTAAACACTTGTGGAGAGTTTAAACTCCCTAATCCACAAGTCTAGCCTATGCTAGTTGGCATATGAGCCTATAAAATAAAACTTACTAATAATTTTTAAATTATATCGTTTATTTTAATAGGTTGTTTTTAGTCATATGGTAAATGGCGTGAAACTTATGTGGTTTTTTGACTCAAAGTTGAAAAAAAATGACTAAGCATAGATAAATGAAATGCAAAAATAAAAAACTATTCTCTTTATTTTTCAAATAGAAACATGAAAGCCACAAAAGAACAATTTCTTTTTATTTTTTTCAAAATAATGATATGCCATGCAATCTAGATTAAAAACCTAATCTACATGCATATAAGGCAAACATGTGTTTTTTATTTTTATTTTATAAATGCAAAAGAAAAATTTACCTACAAAGTAAAGTATGCAGATAATAAGAACAAAGCAAAAGGAACTATGCTATATAACCACCAAACAGACTCTAGAATGGCCCTAAAGTTAGTATAAACCCTACTTGGAAGGAAGGCTTGCATAAAAGACAAGTCAACTATTTTGGAAAGGTGAAGTTAACCAACAAAAGAAGAAGGAAATAAAGACCAATAAGCTTCTAAGTTCAGACAAAGATCACTAACAGAGGTTCACCAAAAACATAAGCCAAAAATCATGTCAAGCAAAGGGGGTGGGGGAAAGAGCAAAGAGAAAATACTAATGTTATAAAAAGGATTACCACATAGATAAAGAACAACAAAAATGGATGACACTAACTCCTTAGAGTCATGCACCTACAAAGGACCCCAAAAGACCTACCAAACAGCCCACAACAACAGAAAAAAACACAAAAATGAGGAAAAAACATTGTTTTAGGGGCACACGTGGGTTGTACTACTGACATGTCACGTATCATATGTGGGTTGACAGTATAACAAGTCACGTGTACAAACCAGACATGCGACTGTCCAGTCTGCAACTAGTGTATGGGTGGGAAAAGACCCCAAAAAGGTGAAAAAAATTCCTTAGGAAGGCAGGGGAGGTTTTCTATCAGACTAAGAAGGTATTCCTAAGTGGCAAGAAGGACCTGAAATAATACAAAAGACTGAAAGAAATACAGAGAAACCCCAAACAGACAAGGTTCTCCCAAGTGGAGTCGCCAGTTCTGTTGTAAAGGAAAGTTTCCTATGGCTAGGGTTTAAGAGGGCATCAACATACTAGGGTTGAAAGAGAGATGCAAATGGTTATGAAAGTAAATACAAGCAAGATCAGAGATTATAATGGTTCATACCTTAGCCAAACAAAGGTTGATCCAAGTAGCCCTTCAATCCTCTTCTTGCTCCTCTTGCTCCAAGAGACCTACAAAATGAATTATACCTTTCGCAAACCAATATGACCACATATAAAGAAATGATAATCAAAGCAATATGAGAAACTATTCTGATTAACATAAACATATGATCATAAATATAAATTCAATCACACATTAAATAATTATTTGGGAAGAAGAAGGAAATCACATCTTTATTAATCTTGAAAACAAGTACAAGTATGCCTTCTCTTCAAGTTGGGCACTTCACGAAACCTTGATCTGGTTCTGCTGCTTCTCTTCTCCAAGGAACTCAGCCTCCAAGCTCTGCAACACAAGGAGAAAGATTCTAGGGAAAAGGTGTGGGAAAGGGGAGTCCCAATTCCTCTAGCATGACAATGCAAAAGTTCAAGACCCCTCTCATGGAACTCCCTACCTCTATTTATATGCTTTACGAAGAGTTAGGGTCGAAGACAAAGCAGTTACAACTGAAGGAGTCAGTTGCATAACTACCCAAACTACCCGAATTTCAAAATACGTATTTTTTTGACATTTTCAGGAGGCATACGTAGGTTGCAGAGACAACAGTTGCGTATGCAGTAGGTATACGCAGGTTGCAATGCAAAAGGTTATGTATTTAAGGTGTACGTGAGTATTATATATAGCAAGTCACGTACATACGTGGGTTTCCTTAAGGCAACTCGCGTATACATAAAAACTATCATTTTTAGAGTACTTTTAGGCATTTTCAGAATTTGGTGTCTTCTAGAAATTTTTAGATAACAAAGATACCTTTCTAATGGTGTAAATATGAGGTCAAACGGAGTTACAAAAATCAAGATATGGGTCCTCCAAGTTAGGTGTTTTTTTAGTGACTTTCAGTGACTTTCATGAAGTGTCATCATGGAAGTGTTGACATGGAACGAAATCATGGGAAAGTGGTCATAGGAAGAGATGTGTCATTTTGAGCTATAACAGAGGGTGTGTTGAAATAACCATAAATAAACAGAATCATGGTTCAACGAAAACAGTGGGTACATGGGAATGTTCTAATTCGAAATACCTTGAGACTGGGGTGCTACAAAGCCATAGTTGTAATATCGATAAGTAGATTGAGTCCCAGACCCATAAAGTGGTATATACAGTGGTATATACCCTACTGACATGTAAGGATGCATGTATCCTTGTGACACTATGGTGTGAACAAATGCAGGAACAACATGGCTAGTGGTAGTACTTCGGCTCGAAGGACCATGTGAGATATGGGAAGGATGCGTCATTAGAAACGCATTTGAAGGAATAGGTACTGAAGATGATGGAGAATAGGATGGGATATAACTTTTACTTCCAATATTCACATGTCTAGGGACACTTCTGCGAACAGGGACACCAGTATTAGGCCTAGGTTGAGTGTGTGAGGATCCTCCCACTATAGGGGTGGAAGGTGCAATATGATTACTACGAAGCCTATCCGCATGGACAGGAATGGAAGTTATCCTGGGTGTAGCACTAGGGACAACACCATATCTGACATTGGATGATGGACCGGTCTTTGGAAGGTCTGGCATGCCATACCTAAATGGGTCAGTGCTAGAGGGTACTGAATGAATCTCACAGCTCAACCTATGTGAATAATATCGATGGTATGTGTTTACATAGTCTAGAAAATTTTATTGTAAATTATATGACGTCCCAACCTCAAAGTGCTCGGGTTCTTCTGGAGTCTCATATAAACTATCAGGTATGTTTTCCACCCTGGGGGGTGGAGAAGGGGGATGCTCTAGGATCTCATATATATGACTCATAGTGATATCGTTGTGTGAATCAAAGTGAGTATTAGTTCTCCCGGACTATTTGGTTCTCTTTCACAAAGGAGGAGGAGATGTAGAAGGCAGAAGACCTGCTAAACATCAAGAACAGTGGAATTCCACTCCCGGATCCACGATGACTAAACAAAATAAAAATACTCAAACTAATTACAAACCATAGATAAATATAGTGTACATAGAGAAAACTCCTAAGACAATCTATAGCCAAAATGCAAGCAAGCCAAGGGGATGATAAGTGAGCTCCTGAATGCCACAGGTATGCCTCACCTAGGATAGGCTTGAGAGTCCCATACACTACAAGCGAAGGTGTGTAACCAATTATAGTGTCCCTCATCTTCAACGCGTAAAGTGACTGTGTTGTTTGACCCCTACCTGGCCAGGACACTCACAGAATAACCTCTACAGGTACCCCCTGCGATACCTAGGTAAGGAAACTAAGGTTGAACCAATATAATCAATTCTCAGGTAGACAATCATAGGAGGGATCTACCATATGGGAAGGGTAATAAATCTCGAATCTCAAAAGGACCAACTGGTACCTCAAAATCCCCCAAATATGAATAAGATCCTGGAAATATCTCCGGTGCTGCACAGAGAGTGGTCAGGGGATATCCCAACCATAATCATGTATGCTACCTCGTGCTTAACTCCTGTGTAAGAGGAGCCTCCTAAGAACACTAATTATACCAAGGATTTCACTCTCTCACCTAGACATACACCTACTTGTTTTGTTTAGTAGTCTTGGAGAATTTACTTACAATGAACTATTCCAAGACTCTAAAACCTAATCTTGTTGATGTACCCTATCAAATAAAAATGTGTAATTCTTTTTAAATTAAGCTTTGATTTTAGTGGATGTGATTACTTAAAGGAAATTACCGTGCAACTAATGATGTTATGACTCAACAGTGAAAGTAAATGTGCACACCTAACAAACAATTCCAAGTGCAATTTTGTCTAAATAAGAAAATAGGGTATGCCACTACATGAGATGCATATTTTTCCTTCAAATGAAAATGCAACCATTCCTATATGAAATATTGACTGTAAATTTAGTAAGCAAACCTAATGCAAGTACCATGCAAATGCAAAATGAAAAAATGCATAATCATGCCAAAAATAAAATATTTTTGTATTTTTGCAATAAGTGATATGTAAAAGAAACAAAAAGACTCTACAACTCTCAGAACCTACAACAACTCATAGATAGTAGCCAAGAAAGGAACCAAGATAAAATAAATCTAATGCACTAATACCAAAACAAAAAGGAAATAAGATGACAAGAACAACATCTAATTAAAAAACAAATAAAAAAGGGTCTCTGGCCATAAACAGAGGCAGTATACAAACACCAACAATACCCTGGAAGAATCAACAACATTCAAAATTCACCCAACAACTCTCAATCATCCCAATCAAATTCAAGACAGAGGCATACATGATTTTTTGCAGAAAACCTGTGTGTATACACGACTATTC
Source organism: Pseudotsuga menziesii (assembly GCA_001517045.1). NCBI lineage: Eukaryota > Viridiplantae > Streptophyta > Pinopsida > Pinales > Pinaceae > Pseudotsuga > Pseudotsuga menziesii. Next base: position 591,040 of record LPNX010170637.1, read on the forward strand.
AGGAGAAACATGTGTGTATACACAACCGTGAAGCAAAAACTCGCGTACATGAAGAAATAGGAGGAAAAATGATAAGCCAAGATCAAAATTACTTCAACAATACACTAATGGGAAAACATACTTCTGGAATCGACACATAAACTCAGAGAACAAAGAGCACTTCAAGCACATTGTGCACCCAATCCCCAAAGAAAAAATAAGGAATCTACCCAGCGGAGTTGCCAAATATGTTATGGAGAGAAACTTCCTATGGCTTGAAGTTGGGGTATACCACAATAGACTCAATGACACCAGAAATCAATCCATTCCAATATGCAAGAGAAATAAAGACATCTAACACTAAGGGATATGAAGCGTACCTTATTATGTACGGTTGATGTAGATCCCTGTTGACATTTTCCAACATGCTTGTATTCACCATTCACTCTCAACAACAACAAACAAGACAAGCATGCCACTATATCAAAGTGTTAGGCCTACTCTAGTATATATAAACCATCATGTATAAGCAAAATAACTACATCCATGGATAAAATATTCATAGTTATGGACATGTATTGGACAGGAAATGGATATTTCTATTAATAAAAAGAGAGATAGAATAGTGAGAAACTCTTTTGACACTTCTTCAAACTGGAGAAAATGAGTCCTCCACCTAGGCGTCCACCACTTCAATCCTCCATCATAATGGAAATCTTACAAAGAAAAGGAAATATTGGGAAGAGCAGCACTGTGTGCTCCAAAGGGACAAACGGATGCAAACTCAAGCATAAACAAATGAGGAAACAATGAACTATTGTTTCCTTGCTCTCAAGATTCTCCTCCTTCAATGTATCCAACAGGCTCAATATATAGCACTCCAAATAGGAAATGGAGGGTCGAGTCCGAGCGTTCTCAAGGCATATGGCAGGCCAAGAGTCAAATTATTCAGGACTCTATGAGGAAAAATACATTTTTTTTCCTTCATGCACATTTTCCGATGTATGTGGGTATTGGATCAAAAGCTGTGTGTACACGCAGATATTGCTTTAAAAGTTGCGTATACACATAAACAAGTGTTTTTGGGGGAATTTCTTGGGACATGAAAGTGTAACTTGAGAAAATGGGGTCCAAGGAGTCTGTAGAGGGACATGGAAGGCCATAAATATGTGATATACCAAGTGTGGTAAAATCAACTATAACAAGCCACTTTTCCCACTGATGTTGTTGTTAAGAGGCAAAGAAATGAAGATAAGTTTCCAAACATTTGTTGATGACTTCATTCTGATCATCTGTTTGTGGGTGATATTCTAAACTTATATTTAGTTTGATGCCAGTGAGGCAAAATAGTTCTGTCCAAATATGACTTGTGAAAGTTGCATCGCATTCTGACGCAATGGAAGAAGGGATTCCATGAAGATGGAATATTTGGTCCATGAAAATTTGTGCGACTGAGGAGGCGGTATATGGATTCTTGAGAGCACAAAAATGACTATATTTGGAGATTCAATCAACCAAAGCCAATATTATAGTCTTCCCTCCAGATTTAGGGAGCCCTTAAATGAAATACATTGAAATATCTGTCCAAATCCTTGTAGGGATGGGAAAGGGTTTGAGAAATCCAGGAAGGAGTGTCGTTTCACCCTTGTGGCACTGGTAGGTATTAAATTCGACCACCATTTATTGAATTTCCTATTTTATTCCATTCCAAAAGAAGTTATGCCATGCCCACTCATACGTTTTGAGGAACCTAGAGTTCCCTGCCGATGGAGAATCATGGAGTTCATTGAAGAGAACATGTTGAAGAAATGTGCTCTGGGGAAGAACCAGATGGCCCTTATATCTCAAAGAAGAACCATCCAAAGAGTAACTTGGTACACCATAAGGGTTACTGGACAATTGTTGGATGATTTCAGATAATGAAGAGTCATTGACATAACCTTATTTAACATATTGTAACCAATTTGGAATAGGCATAGAAATAACTAAAAGAGAAACATGGTCATCAAATGTGCGGGGAAGAGAATCTACCACAAGATTGTCATTACCCTTATTGTAAGTGTTATGATAGTCATAACCCATTATTTTTCTAACCCATTTCTGTTGTGTTGGGGATGAGACTTGTTATTCTAGGAAATAGTTCAGAATCTGGTGATTAGTCTTGATGCATAAATGATTCCCTAAGAGGTATGGCTGCCACTTCTTTACTACATTCGAAAAAGCCATAATTTCCTTCTCATATGTAGAGGCAGATAAATTCTTACCAGAAAGGTATTTTTGGGTGAACTCAATGGAATGTTCATCTTGAAGAAGAACAACACCAAGTCCATTGTCGCAAGCATCGCTATGAATAGTGAATGGCTTGGAAAAATTGGGCATAGCTAGAACATGTGTGGTACACATAGCTTGTTTCAGTTTGTCAAATGCACACTCAACATCATGTGTCCATGTAAAAGCATAATTTTTTAGTAGATTTGTTAATGGGGCTGCAACTTCCCATAATCCTTGAAAAATGTGTGGTAGTATCCAGTCAGTCCCAAAAACCCATGAAGGCTCTTGAGTGTCCGAGGATGCGGCCAAATTTTCATGGCATTTATTTTGGTAGGATCTATGTGAACCCCTTGTGTTGAAACAATATGCCCGAGATACTCTACTTCCTTTTTCCCAAAAACTCATTTAGACATTTTGGCACATAGACGATGATCACAAAAAATTTGCAGTACAAGATCCAGATGTTGGAGATGCTTTGCCCATGTTTTACTATAGATGAGGATATCATCAAAGAAGACCATAATGAAGTTCCGCAAGTAGGGCTGGAATAATTTATTAATCAATGCATGGAATGTGGAAGGAGCATTCGTGAGGCCAAATTGCATGACCAAAAACTCATAGTGTCCATCATGTGTGTAGAAAGCTGTTTTAGGGATATCATCCTCATGAACTTGAATTTGGTGATACCCAGAATGAAGATCCAACTTGGAGAAAAACTGAGCACCATGAAACTCATCAATAATCTCATAAACAACATGAATTGAAAACTTATCCTTGATTGTGATATGATTAAGTGTTCAAAATTCAATGCATAGGCTCCATGAACCATATTTGTTTTGGACAAGAAGATATGGTGAAGAGAGGGAACTGGTACTAGGGTGAATAATACCTTGATTCCCTAAGTCCTGAACAAGCATCTAAATCTCTGTCTTATGGTGAAACATGTAGCGATAGGTCCTGTTGTTGGGATGGATGCTTCCATGAAGGAGAATAATACGATGGTCCTCTGGTCTTGAAGGTGGCAATCCCACTAGATCAGAAAAAACACATGCATATCGATTAAATTTTTTTTGTATATCCAAGGGAGTAGTTGACACCATTGAAGGTTGCATCTAAATGAAATGGAGTTGAGCGATGACACCATGTGAATTTTTCTTAAGGATATTTTCCATGCAACGTGAACTACTGATGCTGAGAGACCCTGGTTGAAAGCCCTTCAATGTGTGTGTTTTTCCCGATTGACTGAAAACTACATCCAAAGTTTAGCAAAATCCCATAAAATGGGACCAAGTGTGCGTAACCATTAAGCACCCATAACCATATCACATCGTCCTAAGGTAAAGGCAGCCATGTCAGAGCGCAAGTTATAATCTCCAATAGAGATTCCAACATTACAAAACTTCCCTTTTCAAGTTAAGGTGTCCCCATTGGCAATCATGACTTCAAAGCTAGAGAAAGGATGGACAAAACAATCATCCTATTTGGTGTTCTTTGGTTCAATGAAGTTATGAGTGCTACCAGAATCAATGAGTATTGTAAGAGGGAGATTTTTGAAGAAACCCTTAACCCGCATGGTTTGTGGGGTGGTGACTCTGACTAATGCATGGGGATATATATTTGGATGGTTGTCCTGAGCAGACGGGTCAACAGGAAGTTGTTGAATGCCATCCTCATCATCTACTAGATCCTGAACATAATCAATAATTTTAGGTGTAGGTGGAGAATCCACATCCAAGAGATAGAGATTTTTCTTAGCACATCGATGTCCTCGGGTGATTTTCTCATCACAATTATAACAAATCCCTTTTTCTCTATGTGCCCGCATCTCGGCTTCAGAAAAATGCTTGATGGGAGTGGTTCTAGGAGCTAGTGGGATTGGAGGTATTTGGGGAACCATATTTATGAATGCAAAAAAGTGGTTTTGGAGCGTTTTTGAGCCATGATATTGTCCTCCACCAACTTAGCCAACTCTAGATATTTCATCATCGTGTTGGGACAAAACATTTTAACCCTAGATCAAAATGCATCCTTCAGACCACTGATAAAAAAAATCATGTAGAATTCATAAGACAATCCTTCTGTGTGATTAGCCATTTTCTGAAATTCTATCTCATACTCCCTCACCATGCCAGTTTGGCGAAGTTTGGTGAGTGCTCCTGTGAAGGCATCAAAAGAACTAGGGCCAAATCATTGCAAAAGGAGTTGGAAAAAGTGTGTCCAGTTTGTCTCTTTATGATCCTTTATGTACCAATAGATGATCCAGGTCACGACTGTAATGTCCCCTTTTTGGAATTTTATTAAAATGCCCAATTTTCCAATTTTTTCACAATTTTGTCTCTTGACTAGTTTTAGTGTCTTGGTCTCCAAATTAACCCAATTGCTCCCAAATATTCAAAGAAGGTGTATGAATTATATAATAACTTAATTATTATTTTCATGGATGTATTATGGTCCTCCAATCAGTTTTTCAATTCTATATCAAATTCTGAATAAGATAGATGAATTTACTAGCAATTTTGGGGCTCAAATCCCTCCCGGGTATTTACCAGAATGGCTTCCAAAAAGTACATAAAATCACTCAAATTCTAAAATTGAAGCAGGGGATGTGTATAATACATTATCAGAGACTCATATGAAGAACCAATAGAAATCCCATGGTTGTTTTCATGTCCTTCAATCAAATATAAAAAACTAGTTTTGGACCCTTGGGGAAATGAGATGTAGTTTGCCCCAAATGCTATGAAATTCGACCCAATGGCCACACATTATCAGTTACAGACCATGAAACCAATAATATACTTTAATTACAGTTTATTTGTTCATAAATCATAAATTATACACACATATATTTGATTCCATCAAGATTGCAAGAGTTTACAACAAGGTATTGGGGAAATGGCACTGTTTCTTCAATATTGGACAATAATACATGATATATCTTAGATTTTAGACCTGAGAAATTTCTTAAATTAAATAACATATAATTTACATCAGAATACAAAATACTGGAGCAAGAGAAGCTCCCTCAAAGAGATGAATATCTCACCAAGTGCGCCTCACTCCATAGAGCTGAAATATGGTGAGAAAACTTGAGATGAATGGAAGAACAAGCTGATATTGATATGTTGTTGAAATTACTATATCTTGAACCTACAAATAATAATCCATTAAAGATCCATGAAATACCTAATTTTCCTTTCCAAACACCAACTAGGATGGGAATCTTTCACCCTTGAAATTGGCTTAAGCAAGAAAACTAGTCATCCACTAGCTCTCACAATTCACAAATGAGAAAAATATTCCTCTCATGGATGATCCCTGTATTTTATAAAAATTATTGGTATTCTAAGGTTCCAAATCCATCCATAAACCAAATCCAAGTCGAATTGGTGTGGCTGCTCATGCTATGCCATGTGGCCTCTCTCTTCACCTTCCCTCTTCTCTCAAATTTGAGTAGGAGCCTCTTGGCCTTCTCCGAATCCAAAATTTGACCTCTAATATGCTCTATTAAGTCCTGGAATGTCAGTATGTCAGCCTTCATATTTGACTTGTGTCATAATTGTCATAAAATCTCCATCATTGGTGTCATAGATGTCATAAATGTAAGGGGAATCTAGCCAAGTGTCCATGAAACTCCCCATTTAGCTCTTCCTTGCTGATGTAAGTTACAATTCATCCAAAATTCGACCTATGAAGTATATGGACAAGTATATTAAAATTATAATCCATCCGAAAACATTAGGCTTCCCATATATTCAAATTTGCAAGAGAAAGATACCGTTTAACATAGGAATTATAGCTAGTGTGGGCCCCGTAGTCTCCATGTGTCTTCATGCTCCATTGCCACTTCCAGTTTATCTTGTATATATTTAATAATATCAATTATTAAATATTTATCCCCTTCTAATGTCTAAACATCATTTATTATCCCCCTTATTCCAAATCTCAAAGCTTCCACCCCCAACCTAGGAAACTAGTGAGTTTCCTCGGCAATTATTTGACTTTTAGCATCCATTTGACAAATTTCATGAATATTGAAAATGTGATTTGGTCATTGTGACCGAATTCAAAATTTGAGACATTACAAATCCTCCCTTCCCAATATTTCTTGTCCTCAAGCAATTTCAAACATGGTTATTGAAGAACCTGCTTTTTGTATGATTCTTTGAAGTTGTCAATGAGCTGCCCACCTCGAGTCTTTGAGATTCCATGAATATTTCAGAGAGGAACCACCATTCTTGCTGCTGCACTAGTCTGATTAAAATCACCTTATTAAGTGTGGAATCCATCTCCCATACTGCTTTTTTCCCAAAGAATTTGAAATCAATGGAACTAAAAACTATCCCAGGGTCCCATTGCTTGCATTGCACTCCAACAATTAAGAGTGCTCTCCAACCCATACCATTTGGAAAGAGAATTCTTGGATCCCATTTTCTTGTATTCATTCTTACAAACATCATGAGTGCATAATATATATCATCAAAGTATAGAACAACATAATAATAATGTACATCAGGGAGGTGCCTCACCAAGAAATCATGAAAGTTCTTATACCTCCCAGTGAGTAGACTACCATTTTCCAAGTACATACATGCTTCCAGTGACCACTCAAATCTACTCCAATGAAATAGGTGAGTATCCCATGTCCTATAATGCTGCTCCAAAATAAAGTTATATGCATCAAAATATTCAGCCATGTATTCTTTCATCCAAGAAGTGAATGAAGAATCTCCACTCAAATTTGAACCAAATAGTGAGCAACAGAAACAAGGAGACTTCAAATGACTCAAAGAAGTCTTACCCATACATCCATGAATGAGTGAATCATAAATATATAACAATGTATATGGCTGGTAACAAAAATGTTCTCCTATCATAAGTCTATTCACCCTAGTGTTGGATGAAGTTCCTCCAGCATCAAATGAACCAAGTGTTGAGCAATAAAAACCATGATTCTTCAAGTGACTCAAATGCATATCATAGGTGCATCCATGTAGATGTGCATCATTATAAAGTAACAAGGAATGATTATGAAAATGTGAATAATAATTTTCTCCAAATGTTATGTAATGTGCATCAATATAATCATCCATGTGTTCTTTCATCCAATAAGTGAATGGAGAACCTCCACCAAAATCTAAACAAAATAAGGAGCAAGGAAAACATGAAGACTTCAAGTGGCTCAAAGAAGTCTCATCAATACACTCATGAATATGTATATCATCATGTAACATCCAAGTATGTTTCTACCAATAATAATGTTCTTCAATCATATAACTCTTCACCCAAGTGTGGGCTGAAGTTCCTCCAACTTCAAATAGACTAGGAAAGGAGCAAGGAAAATCATGAGTCTCCAAGTGACTCAAGTGAACATGATAGGTGAACCCATGTAGATGTGTATAATCATAATGTAAACAAGGTTTTTGATGCAAATGTAAATAATATGGTGCTCTAATAATTCCATCATAAAAAGAGAAATAGAATGTCCATGCTCTTCATGTGGCACCATCTAAAAGAAACATTTCACCCATACTTTATTAGGATGACTGCTGCAAAATTTAGAAGTGTGGGATGTAGGAGAAAGAACCAAATAACCCAAATGATCAGTAAGTGTGAAATTGTCACAATGTGAAGGATCCATAGGGGTAGGATTATGCAGCTCCTTCATGAGTGTGAAACCTTTGTCATAGATTGGTTCCAACGTAGAGGAATCATGCTCTTGTTTAAAAATTGCATACCCTTCATCAAGAGACAATTCAAGTTTTTCTTCCACCACATCAAGTGTTTGGATCTCTTCAAGTTCATCTTCAAACACATCAAGTACATTAAAATTTCCAAATTTATCATGATCCACTCATGTCATGAGAATCTTCCAAACAATCTACCATTTGACAATCTGAAACATAGGTGGAAAAACAAGTGTCTTGAAACTTTTCAAGAAGTTGCTCATTTTGAATTGTGAGTTTATGAGTAACTTCATTATTTTTCAAGTAGGATTCATGTAACCATTCACTAAGCTCAATTAAATTTTTTCTATCAAAAATCAAAGACATGAAATGATGGCTCCTCCAAGGAAGTTGCTCTCCAACAAGAATTTGATACCAATGCTTGAGTGTCATGGAGTATGCTAAGGGCCTCTTGGATCTTCTTTGAATTCATATTTAAGGATCCTTAAATAAAATTAGGCTCTTGCAAATTAACCTCATCATATTCTTCCTTCTTGCTTGGACCAACTTCATGAAGCTCAAGTGGTGATGGGGAAGTTGATCGTGTTTCTTCTTCAACTGCTACAAGGTCTTCATTTTCATATTTAATGGAATTTTGGCTTGCAGAAACATTTTGAAATCTGATATCTATGTCACCAACATAGATTTGTGAGAACCCATCAGTAGGTACTCCTTAATAGTTCAAGCATCCATCAGTACATGCTCTTTGGTCCATGTCCATAGTAGAATTTGTTTCAGAATGATATTCAATAGTTTCAAGGTACTCTTCTTCCTTCTCATGTGATGTTTCCTCATATTTTACAAATTATTTTGGGAGTGAATTTCTATCCTCTTCATGTACTACTTCTTATATTTCACCTAATTTAGAACTAGGTGGTTCATGGGTTTCCTCCTTTTGCTCCTTCAAGCAAGATGATGCATTTTTCCCCTTGGTCTTCTTAAAATCAATATATTTTTCCAAACTTTGGATAGCCAAAAATTCGAATTCTTTCATAATATTATTGGTCATGTATTCAAGGACAGGTTCCATTCTTTTTATTATCTCCTTACTATCATATGAGGTTCCCTTTTCATCCCTAGTCATAGTTTCCAAAAATATTGTCTTCTTCTCCTACTTTTTTTTCCCTCTTCAACAAAATCACTTTTGGGTTTCAATATATAATGGTGGTCCCTGAATTATTGTAATAATAAATAAAAAATCAGTTTCCAAGATCATGCACTGATATCACTTTAATGTCCCCTTTTTGGAATTTTATTAAAATGCCCAATTTTCCAAATTTTTCACAATTTTGGCTCTTGACTAGTTTTAGTGTCTTGGTCTCCAAATCAACCCAATTGCTCCCAAATATTCAGAGAAGGTGTATGAATGAAATAATAACTTAATTATTATTTTCAGGGATGTATTATGGTCCTCCAATCAGTTCTGTAAGTCTATATCAAATTCTAAATAAGATAGATGAATTTACTAGCAATTTTGGGGCTCAAATCCCTCCCGGGTAATTTCCTGAATGGATTTCAAATAGTACATAAACTCACTAAAATTCTCAAATTGAAGCAGGGGATGAGTAGAATACATTATCAGATACTCATATGTAGAACCAATCGAACTCCCATGGCTGTTATCACTTCCTTCAATCAGATATAAAAAAACTAGTTTTGGACCCTTGGGGAAATGAGATGTAGTTTGCCCCAAATGCTATGAAATTAGACCCAATGGCCACAAATTATCAGTTATAGACCATGAAACCTGTAACATACTTTAATTACATTTCATTTAATACAATTTCCTAAAAGGTGAAGAGAGAGGCCACATGGCATAACATGAGCAGCCACACCAATTCGACTTGGATTTGGTTTATGGATGGATTTGGAGCCTTATAAGAAAAATAATGTTTATAAAATACAGGTATCAGCCATTATAATAAGTTTTTTCTCATTTTTGAAATTTTTATTTGTGAATTGTGAGAGCTAGTTGATGACTAGTTTTCTTGGTTAAGCCAATTTCGAGGGTGAAAGATTCCCATCGTAGTTGGTGTTTGGAAACACCACTGAGGTATTTCATGGAGCTTTAATGGAGTATTGTTTGAAGGTACAAGCTACAGTAAGTTCAGGGAAATCTCAATATCATCTTTTTCTTCCATTCATCTCAAGTTTTCTCACCATATTTCAGCTCTATGGAGTGAGGTGCACTTGGTGAGCTATTCATCTCTTTGAGGGAGCTTATATTGCTCCAGTAGTTTGTATTATGATATAAATTATCTTTTATTTAATTTCAGAAATATATCAGGTCTAAAATCCAATATATCTCATGTATTATTGCCCAATATTGAATATATAGTGCCATTTCCCCAATACCTCGTTGTACACTCTTGCAATCTTGATGGAATCAAAGATATGTGTGCACAATTGATGATTTATGAATGAATGAACAGTAATTAATGTATACTATGGGTTTCATGTTTAGTAACTTATAATTTGTGGCCATTGAGTTGAATTTCATATCATTTGGAGCAAACTACATCTTGTTTCCCCAAGGGTCCAAAACTAGGTTTTTTATATCTGATTGAATCAAGTGATAACAGCCATGGGATTTCTATTGGTTATGAATATGAGTATCTTATAATGTATTATACACATCCCATTCTTCAATTTAATAATTTGAGTGCGTTTCTGCACATTTGGGAAGCCATTTCTACCACTTACCCCGGGGGGATTTGAGCCCAAAATTGCCATGTAAAATCATCCATCTTGTTCAGAATTTAGTACAAAATTTCAGAAGTGTTTGCAGGGCCATAATACACCAATAAAAATTATAATTAAGTTATTATATCAGTAATACACCTTCTCAGAATGTTTGGGAGAAATTGAGCTGATTTGGAGACCAAGACACTAAAACTAGTCAAGAACCAAAATTGTGAAAAAATTGGAAAATTGGGAATTTTAATAAAATTTCAAAAAGGGACATTACAGTGGTATCATAGAATGATATTGGCACCTAATGTGGTCTTATATTTATTATTAAAATAATTCAGGAACCACAATTATATATTGAAACCAAAAGTTCTTTTGTTGAAGAGGAAACAATGACTAGGCATGAAAAGAGAACCTCATATGATGGTGAGGAGATAATAAAAAGCATGTAACCTATATTTGAAGACATGACCAAGAATATTATGAAAGGATTAGAATTTTTGGCTATCCAAATTTTGGAAAAATATATTGATTTTAAGAAAACCAAGGGGAAAAATGCATCAGCTTGCTTGAAGGAGCAAAAGGAGGAGACCCATGAACCACCTAGTTCTGAAATAGGTGGAGTAGAAGAAGTAGTACATGAAGAGGATATAAATTAACTCCCAAATGACTTTGAAAAATATGAGGAAACATCAGATGAGAAGGAAGAAGAGTACCTTGAAACTATTGAATACCATGCTGAAACAAATTCTACTATGGATATGGACCAAAGGGCATCTATTGATGGATGTTTGAACTATGAAGGAGTACCTATTGTTGGGTGCTCAAACCTCTATGTTGGTGACATAGAGATAAATTTTGAAAGTGTTTATGCAATCAAAACTTTCATTAAACATGAAAATTAAGACCTTGTAGCAGTTGAAGAAGAAACAATATCAACTTCTCCATCACCACTTGAGCTTGATGAAGTTGGTCCAAGCAAGAAGGAAGAACATGAGGAGGTTCATTTGCAGGAGCCTCATTTTATTTAAGGGTCCTTAAATATGAATGAAACGAAGATCCAATAGGCCCTTATCATACTCCATGACACTCAAGCATTGGTATCGAATTCTTGTTGGAGATCTACTTCCTTGGAGGCGCCATCCTTCCTTGAAGACATGGAGAAGATCCAAAGAGCAATGTGCAACATCAAAGGTAATTTCATGTCTTTGCTTTTTTATAGAAAAAATGTCATTGAGCTTAGTGAATGGTTACATGAATCCTACTTGAATAATAATGAAGTTATTGATAAGCTCACAATTCAAAATGAGGAACTTCTTGAAAAGTTGCAAGACACTTATTTTTCCTCTAATGTTTCATCTTTTCATAATGTAGATTGCTTGGAGGATTTGTTGTTCAGGAATAAACACCCTTGTAACCTAGGGTCTGGGGTTACCAACTTAATTCTAAAACTTGTAGAAAACCAGCTTTAAAGTACAAAAAGGAAATAGGAAGAAATGTTGGACTCACCCGATTATCGATGGTTGATCCAAGCTTTGTCTTCTCCCACTCTGCTTCTCTCCAAAGCTTTCAAGGATGCTCCTCCTTCACCTGCAAAGAGAAAATTATCCAAGTACAATCTTATACATGTATATATAAAAGGTTAGATAAACAACATATATAGTGCTTAATCAAATATATTCATCAACCATGATACATGAAAGAAGACTCAACACAAAGTTGGAAGAAGAATTCTCTTTATTAACAATCAGTGAATGGGATAAGGTTACAACCCAATGCCTGAGACAAGGACTCCTTTGCAATCAAAGACTCTGATTTCTGCTGCTCCAAATACTTCTGAAGATATACCACCAGCATAACTTTGCTCTCCAAGATTCCTTCCATAATTTCCCTCCCCAAGGCCTCTATTTATACTTTAGTATATAGAGCAGTTTCGAAGGTTGAGGAGGTTGAGACAGTTGAGATGGTTAATGATTAAGGCTCAACTAATCTGCATTAATAGTGTTTTATATTTTTTAATGTTGAATGGATGTGTACGCTACTATTGATATAGGCAACTCGTGTATGACATGCGAGTTGATTTAAGGGAAACCCGCGTACAAATATGTACGCGGGTTGCAATGAGAATAGTCGCGTACTGTACGTGGGTTGTGAACATACATAGTCGTGTATGTACGTGAGTTTTAGTGGAGATAGTCACGTACAGAAATCAACACATATAAAATTAAAATGGCATGCTGGTCAAAGGTTAAATGCATCTCATGTCATGCCCATCTATAGTGTTTAGGCAAACTTCAATCCTATAGTGTCCTTTTGTGTACCAACATATGAAAAGTCGGCACTCGGACGGAGAAGTGCCATTTGGGTCGATAACAGATGCCCCCTAATGTGTGAGGTTAGAGGGAAGCAATGGCTGAAATACATTATAATCATCATCTTTGGAGAAATCAGAAGTCCAATGGAGTAGAGGCAGTACCTGAAACAAATACATAATAATGTCATATACAAAGTCATATCTGAGGATGCTATGTTCAATATACTGGAACACTAGCCACTTTATAATATTTGAGTACATCATATAGTACGGGTACAAGACCACGTATATTACAAAGGTGTATCGAAGCCACAATATACAATAATGATGAGTCTTCAAAGATCTGGAAGCTGTGTAAATAAGTACAACAGAGTCTTGTGCAACTTAGTCCATAGATAGGAAACTAAGGTCTTCATAAACAATCCCAAAGAACCAGTACAATCCAAGCCATGTGAATAAATGTTATTGAAGTCGAACATGGAGCGGATTCAATAGATTGTCAATCAATAGGTGATAATCGACAATTGAAGCAAAGGAATTCACCAATAATGAGATTGAATCCTGAGGTACAATCATCAAAACTCTAGGTCTTCATCGTCAGGAAGTGTTGATGCAGAACCATACTGTGATGAGGAAGGCAATAGATCCTCCAACGGATCACAAGAGTGACTAGGAACTAGGTAAAGGAAGGGAGACACAAGTAGTAATAGATACAACAATGATGGAATCAGGATAAAGATCAGACATAGGGTTAAGCCCTTGAATAGTGAGCACGACACAGAGATGACCCAAGGCAATTTTTTAACTTTACAGATAGAACAACTAGACTTATCTATCATGTAGGAGACATGATCAGATTCCCCAGGTAGAACTGACAAGAGGAGGAGTAAGAAAATCGAAGTAATAGCTGAACTGAAAGTGAACACTGAGGCATGAGTATCGTAAAAAACAGAGAGTGCTTTGTTCAAGGATGACATGCTGCCACTAACTGAGAACCAAAAGAAAACTTCTTCCTTACCTTCCCTGTTAAATTTTAACGAGTCCAGGAAAGTCAACTCATATCTCTCTTCATTTTTTGACAAGCTTGAAGAGAAGAGGGAATAATGCTTGATAGTGTCATTGATTCGTGGATTTTATGAGCTTGAACTAGTACATGCTCAGTTGGTATTTTCATATATAGAGAGTCTGAAAATTCCAAAGAAGACTCCAGGGGGGTCCTTTTTTGTCCAATTTAGTCTCCTGAGGCTGGAAAAGTATAAAACATGCCACATAAGAACTCTCTTAACTTCCATAGAAGAAAAGGTGAACCTTTTTCGTACTTAGTCAGGGAGGTCCGAAAAAGGTTAAATTACCACCTACCCAATG
>LPNX010170637.1:607915-720622 GCA_001517045.1 Pseudotsuga menziesii
TCTCTTTCCAATAACCTAACTTGCATGAACTGATGTAATAGAATAGGGTTCCACACATGATAAGCCTGATTGAGCTAGGAAACAACCAGTTGAGACTCCAGTCGGACTTCCAGTTGAGTGATACCACGTGACAAAGCATCCCATAGAAGCTCAATGATGGCCCTATATTCAACCACATTATTGGAAGCAGGACCTAAGCAAGCGCCTCCTGAGGCAACTAACTATCCTAAGGGTGAATAAATGACCCATGCAGCCAAAGCTAAATTACAAGTGTGGCGACTAGCGCCATCAGCGAAACCTACAAACCTCTTGGAAGACATCGGAAACAACCAGCAGATGGTATAAAAAACACAAAACAACAAACTGATGTACACAAAAATACATACAATAAAATACAAGAAAAGGTGCTAAGCCTAAGCATAGTACTTTTTCAGGTAGAGCCCATTTCTAGGCCCAGCCAGCTTATTCACATTGAAATCTATCAATTCATATGCACGTTTCTTTAATAATTTCAACACGATATAAGGTCCTAACCACATAGACCTGAAATTTCCTGCCCCTAGGGGTTCTTTGTCTTGGTCCCAGAGCAAAATAAGTTCCCCCTCAGAGAAAATTCAAGGCTTGATTGATTTATCATATTGGATTTTGACCCTATTTTTATGATCTTGGTTTGTTGTTAGCGCATCTCTACACTATTCATCAAGGTGTTCTAAATTTAATAGACGTTCTTCAAGCTCAGTCGTATCTGGTAACACATGAATATAAATTTTCAAAGACGGGATTTCACATTCAATTGGGGTAATAGATTCCACTCCATGGATGAGTTGGAAGGGGGAGAAACCCATAGTAGTTTTTACATTGGTTCTATATTTTGAAAGAGCATGGTACATCATGATATGCCATTTTGAATGGGCTGCATTAATAGTACATTTGAGGATAGTTTTCAAAGTTTTATTAACAACCTCGACCTGACCATTGGCTTGAGGATAGAATGAGGATGAATGTTCCTGTCTAAATACTAGCATAGTGGTTAGTTCAGTCATCATGCTATTTTGAAAATGACTACCATGGTTAGTGAAAATCACCTTAGGTATACCAAATCGTGCTATAATTTGATTGAACACGAAAAAAGCTGCAGTTTCCCCATCAGCTCTAAAGGTGGGCATTGCCTCTGCCCATTTTGTAAAATAATCCACAACGACAATGATATATTTGTGCCCCCCAGTCGAGGCTGGGTTACACGTCAAATAATCAATCCCTCACTTCATGAAGGGGCCCACGGAGATAATGGGAAACAACGAAGCAGGATGTGACCGCATTTTTCTAGTATAAATCTAACAAGGATGACAATGCTTCACTGATTCCACACAATATTTAAAGATTGTGGGCCAGAAATAACTGACATGTAATATTTTTTGGGCCATTGCTAACCCAGATAAATGACCCCCACACGCTCCACTATTGGCATAATTTAGGACAATCTCCACTTCCTCGTGGGTCAAACATCGACACAAAATGAAATCTGCCCCTCTACAATATAAAGTATCTCCTATGATGAGGTAGTTCTTGGCATGTAGACGTAGTTTACGTCGTTCTTCCCATGAGAAAGCTGCATGATACTTCAAAGTCTGGAGATAGATAAGTATATCTCCATACCAGGGATCAGAGGTGGAAATCAAAAAGATGTGCTCATCTACGAATGAGTCTTCTTCAATAGCTACATCTTCATGTACTGGAAATTCTGCAATAAGCTCAGCAAAAACTAATGATTTTTTGGATTTGGTAGACTGAAAATCCAAGTCAAACTCTTGGAGAATGACTATCCATTTGTTGAATTTGCATCCAACTATCCGTCAGGGAAAAACATATTGAAAAGGATTAACATCTGCCACTACCGTTGTAGTCCTTAGTAAGATGTAGTGACGTAACCTCTGAATAGCATAAACAACTACTATGGCCAATTTCTCGATGTGGGAGTACCTCAGTTCAGGTCCGGATAAAGCACAACTAAGATAGTAAATGACATGCTCTTGGATCCTATCATCTTCCTAGACTAGCACCACCCCTATGGTCGACTTAGATGTGGCCAGATACAATATAAAATCCCTAGAGTAATCTGGTGGACGCAATAATGGTGCCAACAACAAAGATTTTTTCAATGCCTCGAATGTGAGTTGTGTAGTTTCATCCCATACAAATGGGGTGTCCTATTTCAATAGGCGCATGAAACCCTTAGGATCTTGGCATAGTTTACAATGAAATGTTGAATAAAATTGGACTTTCCCTGTAGGCTCTGAAGTTTCCTAATAGAACGAGGAGGAGGCAGATTTACAATGGCCTCAACTTTTAATGGATCCACCTAAATGCCTCTATTAGAAACAATGAATCCGAGCAGTCTCCTTGACTCGACACAGAACACACACTTGTGGGGATTCAAGCGGATTTTATAGTATCTTCATCGTTCAAATATCAAACACAAGTGATCCAGATGGTCAATCCTCTTACGAGAATGTGCAGGTAGATCATCAAGGTAGGGCTCGACAATGGCTTTAATATCATGAAAGGCAAAATTAATTGCCCACTGAAAGATTGCCCCAACATTTTTCAATCCAAAGGGAATTTTTTTGTACGTGAAGGTACCCCAAGGACAAATGAAAGCAGTTTTATGTTGGTCTTCCGGTTTTATTTGAATTTGATTATATCCGGAGAAACCATCCATAAATGAAAAAACTTCACTTCCCGCGCAGGCATCAATAATTTGGTCTATAAATGGCATGGGATAGTTTTCCTTAGGATAGGATTTGTTTAAATCTCTGAAGTCAGTACAGATGTGTATGTTCCCTTGCTTCTTATCAACAGGAACATGATTGGATACCCATTCCGTCAAAGCAATGGGGTAAATAAAACCGTATTTCAGCAGTTTTCCCACTTCAACCTTTATTGCTACTACTTTACGCGGGTTGACAGGTCTTAAATTTCACTGAACAGGTTTAGAGTCAGGGTATGAACAGATCTCGTGCTCGACTATAGATGGATCAATTCCTGGCATCTCCTCATATGATTAGGAAAAAATGTCACGAAATTCCTTAAACAAGGCGGTATAGATGGCAATCTTGTCGGGAGAGTAGTTTGCGCCAATATGTATATTTTCCACAACGTCAGGATTTACAGAGATGTTGATAGGGATGGTAGCATAAATATTTTCCATATTCCCCTCAACAAACATTCCTTCCCTGGGTAAGGGATTAACGGGCGTATCAACATATCTGTCAGTCTCACATGAAACTCTTGAATCTTTATCCTGCTTAGCTCTGGAAGAAAATAGGATCGATGATGAAGATCTTCACAGATCTGATCTCATCTGCACATGGCTTCATCAGAAGGTAAAATCATATCTAAACAATCTGTCTAATGCAAAGATTTTTTTTCCCAAGCAAGCAAATAGACTTATTCCAATTATTCTGCGACTAAGAGTGGAACCAGACTATGATCAACAGTGGTTTGAGTGATAGCTTGATAAGCTACTTCCACTGCTGATAGGGGCACTTCAGGTTCATGGTGGGTAGGGAGAACCCAAGGATCAGTCCTATCAATAACCGTAGCAATGGACTTTCCCACACTAGTAGAACCTATATAATTAATAGGAGCTAGAAGATAGAATGTTCCCATCAGTGATGCATACATTCCAGCCCCTAAGCTCTGTGTAGCATATTTGGCTTGATCAACCAATGGCACAGTGGACTCATTAGACTCCATGTGGCCTTTTCGAGTAAAATCGAGTTGGTCAACAGTAACCAACTTTCCTTTGTGTGGAAACACTACCACCCGAAAGACAATTGATGCAATAACAGACATGGCATAAGTCCAGCTTCTTCCCAAAAGCAAATTATAGTTGAAAGGTGCATCAATCACCTCTACCTCAATAGACATCGTTTTCCCTGCCAGCTTAATTTCAAAAGCTGGTAGGATACCATGTGGATGAAAAGACCTTCTGTTGAAATAAGTAAGCAGGGTGTTTGACGGGACCAGCTCTGGGGATCCAAGAGCTTTCCAACATGACAAGGACATAACACATGTAGAAGCACCCTCATCAACAACTACCCTTCCAATGGTCTTTCCACCATCGATGATATCTATTGATAAGGCTACATGGTAAGGTAGGAAAATTTTGACATCAAACAAGTGAAATTTCGCCATGAGACTCGATGAGTCCATACTGCCTAAGGCTGCTAAGAGTGCATCCCACTGGGTAGGACAACTCTGTAACACCTCTAAAGCCGACATTGCACAAGGTGTTTGGGCTAAGTCTTCAACCATGGAGTAGTTGGATGTAGCCCTAGCATTAGGATTATGCAAGGTCTTCTTAAAGACACCTTTCGGTATCTTGGGCATAATTTCGGTAGGTTTCTCAATCGTGAGAGGGTTAGAAGTTTCACCTATAGAATTACCCTTCTCAGAGGTCTCTTTTTCATAGTTCTTATTCCTAGTCTATAGAAAAGTTGAAGATTGAACCATGTTGATATAATTGGGGTCAGGGGCATTTTGGGTGCCCCCTGCTGCATTCGAAGCTGAAGCATAATTTTGCCCTTGGGGAAACAGATCCTTCAAGACAGCCGGTTGTTGAGATTTTAACAGCTTCCGGGCTTGTTCCATAAGGGGACAAATATGGGTAAGGTTATCTTCATGGCACAACTTGCATGGGAATTTCACCTTTTTCTTTTCTTTCTTGCCCCCATTAGCATTGTTTTCGGGTTTCTGCTTGTTTTGATTTCCCTCCCCTTTCTTTCCTCTCTTCTTCTTCCCACCGGGCTGCTGATTTCCCTTCTAAGAGGTTTGTGCAAAAAATTTTCATTTTGGGGTGAGGGGGAATCCTTTGTTGCCTCTACCATAGAATGTTTGACGGACAGTTGATGGAGCTGTTTGGCCAAAGATTCTACAGTGGGAGAATTAACAGAACCAACCACACCAACGACATGGGGTCCAGGCTTAGGTTTCTTTGCATCGTGTGTTGGCCTCTATGCCTCAGGGATAATATCATATAAGATCCTAGACTGAGAGTAAATCAAATCAAGTTTCTGGGCCCTAAGGATAGCTTCTTTCTCACTCGTCACTCCTGAAGTAGATACGTCTTTAGATATATAAGACAATAGTGATTTAAGGAACCATTCTAGTAAGAACTTAGGAGGAATAGCGGCTTTAATAAGGATATTCTGCCTCCTTTATTCTTGGATGTGATCTAAGATATGGGTAGCCTTGTTCTGCCTAAAGGTAGATAACAAGTCCATTCTGAAATCATATCGGACAGGAAGTTGAAAGTGGCTAAGGAATGCATTAGCCAAGTCCTAAAAACTACTAAATGCAACAGAAGGAAACTCAATGTACCATTTTGCTGCAATACTCATCATTGTTCTTTGGAACAACCTCAACCGAAATGAATCTTCATTCAGTGAGTTGGAAGAGCACCATAAATGAAAAGTGGTGGCATGAGCCCCAGGATCTTCACCAACTTTGCCTTCAAATTTTGGGATTTCTGAGGGCAACTTGGTGGCTACAGGAGGCCAAGAGGGATCATGCCTCACCGGGTCATTCATCTGTTTAGACAAATCTGACAAGTTTAACATTGCCAGGAAAGGAAGCTTAGGTTGAACCAGAACACTAAAAGTATCGGTTTGGGGATTAGAGGGACTTGCCCTCAAATTCCCATATGTAAAGGTGGGGTTTCCCCCTGCCACTGGTTGCAAAGTGGATGGGTTACTTTGAAATGGATTCCATTTGTAAGCCACAGGATTGTTGGTATAAGGTGTAGTATAAGAGGTTCTGGATGCCCCAGTCAAAACTGGGGTTTGAAAAACAGGAGCAGGTATCCCTTTGCTAAAAAGAGAAAAGGGAGAGCTCGTGAACGGAGCAGAGACCGGGGTTTGGAAACCTTGACCATAAGGGTTAGTGCTTCCAAACTGCATCCCTACATAAGAGGGCGGTGGGCCTACATATGGAGTGGATGGTGGTATGTGCCCCCCATTCCAAGGAAATCCTTGGACAAAATCCGAGGATCCTGTTGGACCACTCTAGGCAGTGTGTGCAAAGGAGGTTGGAACTATAGGCACACTAGGAATCCCAGTGACCATTCCACCAGAAGCACCTGCTAGGCTTGTGGGAACTAGCGGTTGGACCACTCGATTCGCTGGAGTTAAGTTGTGTAGTAGGTATGCTTGATCTAGGGGTACTTACTGGGGGAGGTAGTACCCCTTCAGTTGGGTGGCTGAGGTTAAAACGAAAGAACTTTCTCCTGCACTAGATATTATTCTACCCACAGGGACACCAATCACAGGTGGATCAAAAGGATGAACCTGAATGATCACAGGATCATTTAAATCAGTCAGAGGTGTATTAAAATTCCTTGCAAACTCGTCAGCCTGCAAGTCTTCTATCTCAACTGTGTTCAAATTAAGATGGTTTGCCCTAAGTTCTAGTTCACTCGGAACTTCACTGACTCCTATCGGTTCAAATAAATCTTCTGTGTCCAATCTCCGCCTTTGAGGGGGAGGTGGAGGTTCCAATGTGATAAGAGGAGGAAGGTTTTTCAACCTTCCTGACCTTCTAATAGGTTTTTCCTCCATGATTGTAAATTTGACAATTCAAACCCTAAGGTCGGCTAAACACAGATAAACCATAGAGCAATCACTACAAAAAATCCTAAAGTCTCTACAGTCAGTAAGGGTAAAAGATATGCTTTCCCAAAGAAAGCTGAAAGACAGTTGCTTGGCATCCTTGAATAGGTTATTAGGCACAAGTGGAGGAATCACCCACCACCCTCCTACACTTTCAACAAGGGTTACCTTCCAAGCCCGCCCAAGGTGAACCAGAAATAGCCTTCCAGTTTACCTATGTATGAACCCTAGATTTCAAGAGACTAGAGGCTACCTTAACTATACCAACAGTCTGGGGGGATAGTTGCAAGCATGATTCGTACACATGGGCAGGGTAGATAAGCCCAAAACTCTGTCTAGGACAGAATCCCAAGATGCGTAAAAATCCTGATTTACATTTTGACAAGGAATCAGAGGGTTATCTCCTCAGTCCAATGCCTCCACGCGACCTCATGCTTGACTCCTGTTTGAGAGGAGCTTCCCAGATACTATCGATAAAGAGAAGAATTTTCCTATCGATTGGCCACTATGTCTGAATTTAAATACTTATGGGGAGTTTACACTCCCTATCCCACAAGTCTAGCCTAAGCTAGTAGGTGTATGGCCCTAAAAACAAAAATTACTAATAAATTTTAATTATTGCATTTATTTTAAGGGCTATTTTTTGCTCAGAAGGAAAGTGGAGTGAAAGACTATGATGTTTTTGAATTGATAAGAAATGTAAAAACAACAGGTGTATACTTTCAAAGCAAATTATCACTACTTGAAAAACAAGCTTCTCTTTTTTTTTTGTAAATGTAAACTGATGAAAATGCAACGAATAAAGAGAAAACTAAGACTATATTTTTGTAATTTTTGAGATTATATTTAAAAACTGAAAACAAAACTACTGTATGCAAAGCGAATGCAAAAGTTTCTAATGTTTTCTTTTCACTTTTGAAATTGCTCAAAGACTACTATGCACCTAAATGCACAATACTTGAGTATGCTTGAATAAACTAACTATATAAAATAATCAAAATGAATTAAAGCAGACTCATAGAACCAAAGATAAACCCCCTAAGGAAGACTTGGAACCCTAGATTGGGAAGGCACAATGAATAGAAATCACTGAACTCAAACAAAGGCAAGTGACAAACCAATACTATTTGAAAATAGAATGGAAAATACAGTGTCTAGAACCCTGATCACTGATTCAGACAACCAGCACTTAAACCTATTACCCAACAGGAAAATCCACTTCAAGTTGCTAACATACAGACAATCCAAACAATAAGAATTCAAGGGCTTACAAGAAAGCACAAGGCATGGCTAACAAGGTCATCAAACTCATAGTGCAATGCTCATAGTGAAGACCACTCAACAAGACAAAATCTATAAAAGGACAGGGATAAGCAAACCCTAACCAAAAACTTTGTTATTCAGGCTTGTACGCGATTGTGTACAAGGGAAACCCGCGTACTATACGCGACTGTGCTATAGAGCAACCTTCGTATGCAGACCTATGTATGCGACTGTGTGCAAGAGAAACCTGCATACAGGAGTCAAATTTTTCAAAAAAAAGAAAAATTATCAAGGACTTCAAAGCACCACTACAAATCTGAACCAAGACAAGACACCACACACTGAATCAAGGAAAAGACTGGGCATTGATCTACAAAATATAACCCATATAAATCTAGGCTCCCCAGTGGAGTCACCGGTTATGTTGTTCAAGAATAAACACCCTTGTAACCTAGGGTTTGGGGTTATCAACTTACTTCTAAAACTTGCATACAACCAGCTTAAGTACAGAAAGGAAATAGGAAGAAATGTTGGACTCACTCGGTTATCAACGGTTGATCCAAGCTTTGTCTTCTCCCACTCTGCTTCTCTCCAAAGCTTTCAGGGATGCTCCTCCTTCACCTGCAAAGAGAAAATTCTCCAAGTACAATCTTATACATGTATATATAACATGTTAGATAAACAACATATATAGTGCTTAATCAAATATATTCATCAACCATGCTACATGAAAGAAGACTCAACACAAAGTTGGAAGAAGAATTCTCTTTATTAACAATCAGTGAATGAGATAAGTGTATGACCCAATGCCTGAGACAATGAATCCTCTACAACCAAAGGACTCTGAGTTCTGCTGCTCCAAATACTTCTAAAGATATACCACCAGCATAACTTTGCTCTCCAAGATTCTTTCCATTAATGCCCTCCCCAAGGCCTCTATTTATACTTTAGGAAATATAGCAGTTTCGAAGGTTGAGGAGGTTGAGCCAGTTGAGATGGTTAATTATTAAGGCTCAACTAATCTATATTAATCATGTTTTATATTTTTTAATGTCCAATGGATGTGTATGCGACTATTTATATAGGCAACCCGTGTATGACATGCGAGTTTCTTTAAGGGAAACCCGCATACAGATTTGTACGTTGGTTGCAATGAGAATAGTCACGTACAGTACGCAGGTTGTCAACATACATAGTCACATATGTACGTGAGTTTCAGTGGATATAGTCACATACGTAAATCAACACATAGAAAATTAAAATGGCATGCTGGTCAAAGGGTAAATGCATCTCATGTCATGCCCATCTATAGTGTTTAGGAAAACTTCAATCCTATAGTGTCCTTTTGTGTTGGTACATATGAAAAGTCGGCATTCGGACAGAGAAGTGCAATTTGGTTGGATAATAGGATTCTCATGACATGATGGATCATGAGAAACATGAAAAATTGCAGGTTCTTGATGTGCTTTAGGATTACAATGATGAGATCCAATCACTAGTAATGGTGGAAGAGGAACTTGAGTTGCCTCTTGAAAATGGTTACACAATTTTTGAAGAATTGCATAATTCCACCACCTTGGAACCAACCCATGAGGAAATTTTTGCATTTATTAGGGAGGTGCATAATCCTACCCCTATGTATCCTTCACATTATGAAAATTTTGCACTTATTGATCATTTGGGTGAGTTGGTTCTTTCTCCTACATCCTATACTTCTAAATTTTGCAGCAGTCATCCTAACGAAGTATGGGTGAAAGGTTTATTTTTTATGGTGCCACATGAAGAGCATGGACATTCTATTTATCCTTTTAATGATGGAGTTATAAGAGTACCATCGTAGTTACATTTTCAGCAGCATTCTTGTTTACATTATGATTATGCACATCTACATGGGTGCACCTATGATGTTCACTTGAGTCCCTTGGAGACTCATGATTTTCCTTGCTCCTTTCCTAGTCTATTTGAAGTTGGAGGAACTTCATCCCACACTTGGGTGAAGAGTTATATGATTGAAGAAAATTATTATTGGCAGAAAAATACTCTGATGTTACATGATTATATACATATTCATGAGTGTATTGATGAGACTTCTTTGAGCCACTTGAAGTCTTCATGTTTTCCTTGCTCCTTATTTTGTTCAGATTTTGGTGGAGGTTCTCCATTTACTTATTGGATGAAAGAACACACGGATGATTATATTGATGCACATTACATATCATTTGGAGCGCATTATTATTCACATTTGCAGCAGAATTTCTTGTTACTTTATGATGATGCACATATACATGGATGCACCTATGATATTCATTTGAGTCACTTGAATACTCATGGTTTTTATTGCTCAACACTTGGTTCATTTGATGTTGGAGGAGCTTCATCCAACACTAGAGTGAATAGACTTATGATAGGAGAAAATTTTTGTTACCAGCCACATACATTGTTATATATTTATGATTCACTCATTCATGGATGTATGGGTAATTCTTATTTGAGTCATTTGAAGTCTCCTTGTTTCTATTTCTCACTAAAGTTGGTTCAAATTTGAGTGGAGATTCTTCATTCACTTCTTCGATGAAAGAATACATGGCTGAATATTTTTATGCATATCACTTCCTTTTGGAGAAGAATTATAGGACATGGGATACTCACCTATGTCATTGGAGCAGATTTGATTGGTCACTTGAATCATGTATGTACTTGGAAAATGGTAGTCTACTCACTAGGAGGTATAAGCACTTTCATGATTTCTTGGTGAGGCACCTCCTTGGTGTACATTATTATTATGTTGTTATATAATTTGATGATATATATTATGCACTAATGATGTTTGGAATATTTCATACAAGAAAATGGGATCCTAGAATTCTCTTTCCTAATGGTATGGGTTGGAGAGCACTCTTAATTGCTGGAGTGCAATACAAGTAATGGGACCCTGGGATAGTTCTTAGTCCCATTGATTTCAGGTTTTTTGGGAAACAAGCAGTATGGGATATGGATTCCCCACTTAATAAAGTGATTTTAATCAAAGTAGTGCAGCCGCAAGCATGGTGGTTACTTTCTAAAATATTCATGGAATCTCAAAGACTCAAAGTGGGAAGCTTAACGGCAACTTCAAATAATCATACAGAAAGCAAGTTCTACAACAACCATGTTTGAAATTTCTTGAGGACAATAAATATTGGGAAGGGAGGATTTGTAATGTCCAAAATTTTGCATTGGGTCACAATGGAAAAATCACATTTTCCATATTCATGAAATTTGTCAAATGGATGCTAAAAGTCAAATAATTGCCAAGGAGGAAAATCACTAGTTTCCTAGGTTGGGGGTGGAAGCTTTAACATTTGGAATAAGGGGATAATAAATGATGTTTAGACATTAGAAGAGGATAAATATTTAATAATTTATCTTATTAAATAAATACAATATAAAATTTAAGTGGAAATTGAGCATGGAGACACATGGAGACTATGGGGCCCACACAAGCTAGAATTCCTATGATAAATGGCATCCTCCTCTTGTAATTTTGAATATATGGGAAGCCTAATGTTTTGGGATGGATTATGAGGTTAATATAATTGTACATATACTTCATAGTTCTAATTTGGGATGAATTTTACTTTACATGGGAGAGGAAGATCCAAATGGGAGTTTCATGGACACTTGGATAGATTCCCCTTACATTTATGACATCTATGACACCAATGATGGATATTGTATGACAGTTATGACACAAGTAAGATATGAAGGATGAAATACTGACATAATTAAATTTCAGGCCTGAATAGAGCATCTTAGAGGTCGAATTTGGGAGTTGGAGAAAGCCAAGAGGCTCCTACTCAAGTTTGGGAGAAGAGGGAAGGTGAAGAGAAAGGCCACATGGCATAGCATGAGCAGCCACACCAATTCGACTTGGATTTGGTTTATATATGGATTTGGATACTTATAATACCAATAATATTTATAAAATACAGGTATCAGCCATGGGAAGAAGCTTTTGCTCATTTGTGAAATTGTCATTTGTGAATTGTGAGAGCTAGTGGATGACTAGTTTTCTTGCTTAAGCCAATTTCGAGGGTGAAAGATTCCCATCCTAGTTGGTGTTTGGAAAGGAAAATAATGTATTTAATGGAGTATTATTTTAAGTTACAATATACATGAATTTCAGGTAAATCTCAATATCAGCTTGTTCTTCCATTCATCTCAAGTTTTCTCACCATATTTCAGCTCTATGGAGTGAGGCCCACTTGGTGAGCTATTCATCTCTTTGAGGGAGATTATATTGCTCCATTATTTTGTATTATGATCTAAATTATGTTTTATTTAAGTTCATAAATCTATCAGGTCAAAAATAAAATATATCTCATGTATTATTGTGCAATATTGAAGAAACAGTGCCATTTCCCCAATACCTTGTTGTAAACTCTTGCAATCTTGATGGAATCTAATATATGTGTGCACCATTGATGATTTATGAATGAATGAAATGTAATTAATGTATACTATGGGTTTCATGTTCAGTAACTGAGAATTTGTGGCCATTGGGTCTAATTTCATATCATTTGGAGCAAACTACATCTCGTTTCCCCAAGGGTCCAAAACTAGTTTTTTTATATCTGATTGAATGAAGTGATAACAGCCATGGGAGTTCTATTGGTTATGAATATGAGTCCATGATAATGAATTATACACATCCCATTATTCAATTTAATAATTTGAGTGGGTTTATGGAAATTTGGGAAGCCATTTCTACCACTTACCTCTGGGGGTTTTGAGCCCAAAATTGCAATGTAAAATCATCCATCTTGTTCAGAATTTAATACAAACTTACAGAAGTGTTTGAAGGGACATAATACACCCATAAAAAATATAATTAATTTATTATATCAGTTGTACACCTTCTCTGAATATTTGGGATCAATTGGGCTGATTTGGAGACCAAGACACTAAAACTAGAGCCAAAATTGTGAAAAAATTGGAAAATTGGGCATTTTAATAAAATTTCAAAAAGGCACATTACAGTGGTATTAGAGCATGCTATTGGAACCTGATGTGGTATTATATTTATGAGTACAATAATTCAGGGACCACAATTATATATTGAAACCAAAAGTGCTTTTGTTGAAGAGGAAACAATGACTAGGCATGAAAAGAGAACCTCATATGATGGTGAAACAGACGTTCTCGTTGCTCCTCATCGATGATAGTAAAGGATGTCAGAGTGGTTAATGTTGAATCCAAGAGGGTTGATGCTTCTAGGTTATATTCTACTAGGGCTTTGTCGGATAAGTTGAATGTCGATAATTTTTCCAAAAATTTCCTCCGAGCTTTATAGTTTGACGTATCATGTCAGACTGAATTGTGATAATCACACCATTTCTTGGTAGGATCTTGTTTGATGTGATCATTCTTGTATTTCTGAAAATTATTATTGTGATAATTAGGATTTGGAGGGGTTTCCTAAGAAGGGTGATTTGACTTTTGATAGTCGGCTGATGACTTCTTGTCGGATGTTCGAACTGTTGGCTTGTTCGCAAAACGTGCTTTTCCTTTTTGTTTAGCTTCAAGATTTATGGTGTAATGAAATGCATCTACAAGCCTACTGATAGTTAGGAACTCCATCTCTTTCTAAATGTATAGGGATAACCCACTGACGCACTTCAGGACAAACAATCTCTCTTCTTCTTGGACACTAAGTCTAGCCATGAGTCGATAGAATACGTATGTGTAACTCTGCACAGATTGGTCTTTCCATTTCCTTAGCTCCTGCCGCTTCTTATACTGTTGTTCAAGATACTTGGGTGGGTAGAAATCCTTTCGAACATACTCAAAAACTTATACCCATGTGTCTATGGGGTTTCCTTCTTTTTCCATCTTTGTCAATAAATTTTCCCACCAACGGTGTATGGAGGTTGACATCTTCAAGGATGCAATGGCAATATTTTCCATTTCAGAGATTTGATTCATAGAGTAGTAATATTCCAATTGTTGAACCCAATTATTGACAAATTTTGCATCAATCTTTCCTTAAGGATTTGTTATGTCCAGATTCATTTGCACTCTGAAGGGAATTATTTAATCAGATTGGGATCTCATCGAGGATTCTCTAGATGTCGAAGTGAATAGCATGAGAATATTGCTGAAATTGGGGAACATTTTGGTTCACTAGAGAGCCAATGATTTTTCTATGAGTTTCTCTACCTCATCAGTTGTATGTCTATTGTTATCTTATTCGGCCACATTTTCTGAAGTCAAAGATAGTGTATGCTTGTGTTGTTGAGATTGTGAGCATGTTTGAACATGCATAAGTTAAATAAGTTTGATGGAATTGCTTATGTAACTTAAGATATAAACAAGATCAAGTTGTGATACCAATGATTGAGGTCATGCCCATGTGTATGTTGGGGAGAACAGTTCGACTGAATGAGTCAATTTTTGTTATGGTAGGAGATTAAAAGAATAAGTAAAGTAGGAAATACATTAAATAGACAGAAAGTATGCACATAGACAATATCCAAGAATTTGAACCAATTTCTATTGATACTTCTTACCCTTGAAGGTTGATTGATGTATACTACATTAGTGCACATGTTTATATAGAATGCTAAGATGCTTGAGTGACTACCCATTATGTTCAATTACAAAAGAAGTTATAACGGTTTGGACGTTCAACAGTCACAGATGACTGGAAGATAGAAAGAAACTATGTCGATGTTCGACAATAGTCAGTGTCGACAATACATGTAGAGATGTTGTATGTCGAGCGTAAAACATGTTGAGATTGTCAAAGTCAGTTGTGTCGAGGTTGGTACTTGTCAAAGTTGATACTGAACCTGTTTAAGCATTCGAAGTAGTTGAAGTAGTTGAAGTTTGACAACTTGCCAAGTACTGAGTGGGTCAGCAGAACCATTGAAGGGATTCATGTTCCAAATAAAAGGATGCAAGTGGGACTTTATTGACATCAAAAGTGTTATGCAGAATGAAATATTGTTCTATCATGTAAATCCATCTACTTGGATCATCACATTTGAAGTGAGGAAAATCAAGCTTTGGCCCATGAAAATTGCTGGAAGAGGAGAACCCAGTGTCTACAGAAGACTTGTATTATCGTTGGTTGCTCATGGATGGATATTGAATATGGATTTCAAGAATTGTTTCATCCAGATCTTGGAGTTTGGTCTTGAGGGTGACTAGTTCTTCTTCCACCCTTGACCATATTGTCTATTAGATTATTTATCCTAACTTAGGAGTGTTTATTAATTAATTGGGTCCACTTGTCCCAATGGGGCCACATGTACCAGTTACTAGAGTGTGGGAAACAATGCTAGAGGTTAAATGACACTGACTACACTTGCATGCATCCGTTTAGGCACCTCCTATCCCAATCCCTACATTTTAGGATCCACTGGGATTCCCAACACCAACCTCCTTCACTCAGTTGGAGTTGGAACTAGTTAAGCTTAGTTAGTTTCCAGTTACATTCAGTTATATCTCAATCAGTTCAGTTAGCAGTAGTTATAAATGGCTAATGCATGGTTGCATGTGGGTTAGGCACCTTTTCTCACCTACCACTTTAGTTAGACTTAGTTAACTATTTATTACTGATTGTATGAGTTGTTTAGACATCTGGAGTTAACCAATTGGATTCCGATATTGATTGAGACATCCTGAGTTATCTAGTTAGTTATGTACAGTCACATCTAGTGGGGAGATTCAAATTCATCCCTAATTGATTCGAATTCTTTTCCTATGTAAACTATTGTAACACCAAATTCAATTAATGACAACAATACTGTAATTACCTAAGATATACTCATATGTTTCCTGTGTGGTTTTTTTTTTTTAGTGTTTATATTCATTCTCCTTTTACTACAACAAAAATATTTGACTCATTTCTTGAAGATCTAAATGGCACAAAATTTTTAACATGGTATCAGATCCATCTCAAGTAGGATTCATGTTTTTTTCTCTCCATTGAACATCAGAAGCAGTTGGGTTTCCACAGAAGTCCCAAATCTTGATTTGCTAACTCTCAATTTATTCAGAGTAGTGGTATGAGCGTGATGGACCCTGAAAAAGTGTTCATGTCAAGAGCAAAAGCATGATTCTAACATTGTTCGAATGTTTTATTTTTTGCAGTGATATTTTATAGGTTCAACTTCATATGGATTTGATATTATCAATTTGTCTTCTTACTCCATCCACAAGATATTCAAAATGGAAGTTGAAGATGATTGCATCTCTAAAGAGACAAGGTCTCTATGAGTAATCTATTGCACTTGGTAAAGAGTCTTTTGACTGGATAAATGACGGTGATAGAGATGTTGGAGCAATATGTGGGGATTTTTCTCCAAGCTTGTGCTACCTTATTGATTCTGCAGAATACCCAAAGGATCTATGGATAGAACTGGATAGAACCTTTCGGAAGCACACTGAGGATTATTATATCAATTTGGAGAGTGGATTTAGAACCACAAGAGTTCCTTATTCAAAAGTCTCAGCCTATACTCTCTCTGATAAATTTGTTCAAGATGAAGAACAAGCAAAATATTCCTCACAGTCAATTCGAATTGAAGAAAGTCTCCTTGGAGTGACTCCTTCTCCTACTACTCCGGAAGTGTATGACATATCTGATATCTCATCTCCTCACATGGCTGATCTAGAAGAAGACATTAGAATATCTATTTTTGAAGAAAAAATATCCTTCCATTCTATGCAAAAATTCTCTAGTGATTCTTCTATTACAAATTTTGTGCATAGTTTACTTGTGATTGCTCCAAGAAAGGGAGAGGAATTTGATTTCTCTATCTATAATGATGTTTCTGGTGTGAAGATAAGTAATTATTTGGATATTTTGGAAATAATATCATATTGTAGGAGTGATCCATTCCCTCTCATTGATCTAGAGCTTCCAACAAATTCCTACATTATTGCATGCACCAATACTCAAGGTTTTGAAGAAGGAGAAAACTTTGCATCTACTATCTTGGTAGAGAACACTCTTGGATCTGATATGAACCTATTTGGATCTTCTTAGAACTATGTTTGAAAATTTTGAATTATGGGCTTGAAAGGTTTGAAAATGACCCTATTTGATGAAATTTTGTGGAAGCATCTTTGAGGTTTTTTGGTTAACAAGTTCTTTCATTAGGAGCCGTTAAATGGAGAATGGATTGTGATATACGGTGATAGATATTTCTGTATATTGAAACATGTAGCAGTAGAATAAGGGTAAAGTGTGTCAATATTTGATGGTCCAAATTTAGGATGTGAAGATTGACAGCAGAAAGTGATTCTGTGGAGTGGAGATGCGATGAAGGATTTAATTTTGAGATTTGCATAGTCTGTTAAAGGGGTGTGGTGTTGGAGGGTCGAGATCAGCACAAGGTAAGATCAACGACCCTAAATATTTTCACACGGTGAACCTAGTTAGAGGGAGAAAATTTTTCAAATCGTGAATTTGGTTAATCAGTGAGAAAATCAGATGGTTGAGGTGAAGGTGGAGGTATATCTACGGTCTAAAATAATTCTGTGGATTGAACTAGTGTGAAGAAAGTTATGATTTCGATTCGCGAAAAGTGGTAGGGGATGCGAATATCTACAGTCGAAATAAGAGATCGGGTGGATCAATGGGCAAGAAGAATTCTACAATCAGAAGTTGCATGAACGATTAGATGAGAAAGGATGGGCGAAATACTAAATTACTCAAGGTTGAACGGTCCCGATGAAGGTAGTTTAAAGATCGACGGTTGATATTGATCTCCCCAAATCAAGATGTGCAGATTAATAGTGTTGAGTTTTGGGTATGAAGATTTGGTGTATCGAGGGATTAGATTGCAAAGATGAACAAATCTACAGTATTGAGTGCATGGAGAAACACGAGGGTTATGCAATTTTGTAAAATTAAAAGCATCTACATGGAGAAGATGCCCTCACATAGGATCTGCCTTCCCGATAGTTAATTGATATTCCCGATGCCATTTGTGATACACCTATAGGATAAATCATCCCTGTGGCAGTGCCATCTCACCCAAAACTAAATATCTATCGTATGGTTGGTGTGTGAAATCAGAAGGATATCATGAAAATCTAAGATGTGGAGCAGGGAATCTGATCGCCACACATAGCAGGAAAAGCATGGTGAAAGAATTGTTTTGGTATCATCGCCACATGAACGAAAGGGAAATAAAAATTCTACTCCATATGCCCTGAAGTGTATGGTCAACTAGGAAGTGTAATGCCCGAAGTATTTTCCACGACCAATAAGGAAATATCGCAGCAGATAAGGCGGCGTGACTACATCTCCAGCCGAAAATGAATCCCTCGGCTCATGTGCTCACTTGTGTCGTCACCAGGCTACTCAATGATGAAATGTACAAAAATGCTAACGGGTCATCCCTATGTCCAATTTTCCAATCCTATATAAAAACCACCTTTTAGAGCCATTAAGATGCATAGGATGAGCTAGTGTAGAAGCAAAATCGAGGTATCATTCTACCAAGAGGTTCCGAGGATTCTGATAAATTTGCAATGGTGATCTCATTTGAGAAGCTTGTCAGTCTGGGTGTTTTGTGGTTGGTTATATTGATTCCATGCTTATCTATCGCCCTTAGTTTTCACACCAGGGAAGCACCAACCATCGGGAAAAAGACAAGAACTTTAATAAATACACCTGTTTTCAGATAGTCACACCCCTAGTTGTGTGGTGCCTAGGATTTCACATCCCATGGGTGTCCCTCTAGAACCCCTGAAGGAAATCATTGCCTCCAAAGCCTTGGCACATGATGATAGTTTCTAGCAGCGCTCTATGGGAGCGCATGCTCATACTTTAGCATCAGGGGTCCAAAGTCTTCATCATAGATTTCATGCACCCCATTCACCAACCTTTTTTGAGGTGGTGAGGAGTACAAGAATGACAAGCAACTGAAGAGGCTTGTTTCTACCAGAAGTAAGGGGGAATCTATGAAGAAGGCTAGCATGAAAAGGATATAAACTCCTTTTCAAGCTTTGAGCCCATGCAGAAAGGTGCCTTTGAGCACGAAATGAACACAACGGAATAGACAAGTTGCTGACTCTACAAATCAATGACGAGCCCCCAGAAGCATCCTAAGACATCGTTTTCATGGCCCGCTAGCTTAGCACCAGAAACATTGTGCTGCCATCTAGACCGAGCATGTGCATTAGCTCCATGATTTCTATTCAAATATATGTAAACCGTGGTAGAATTAGATCTTATTTCAAGGATTAGCCTCGGGGGTCTGAGACATTATAAAAGGGCTCCCCACAGAGGGGAGAGGGGTTGGGTTTTCAAGAGCGGAGAGGCTCCGCATTATAATGGGTTTCAGTTTCCAGAGATGGATGAAATTATAGAGGAGGAATGCATGTGCCATATTTTTCTCCAATAAGTGATTTCTTTATGTGCCATGTTTATCCTATTTTCCACTCCATTTTGTGTTTGATTTCATGTTTGAGCATTAGTGTATATGGGCCAGAATTCATCTCGCATGCTCTAGGTCCATTGTTCAAGCATTTAAAAAAAATCTTCCAAAGTCTTAAATAATTCTCCTTGGTCAGGTGCTTTGTTTGATGGGTTGTCTCCCTGTGTCCGCTAATCAACCTGCTAATACCTCCATATTGAAGAAAGGGTGTTTACCTTGCCTCTGTCCACAAACCTTGCATATTTCCTACCTCTTGCAACTTATTTTAGACCTTATTTTTAACTCCATTACCCAATGGTCTCCTCCCTGATTGTCTGACCAAACTTTACAAAAACAAACTTGTTCTAATCAGAAAGCTGACCTTCTAACTGTCTTTGATTGACTATCTTGAGTATGAAAACTTTGTAAATAATGAGAGATGCCTCTCTGACTGTATTAGGTTAGAAATACAATCGAAAATGGTTTTTTTTTTTTACCTTAGATTTTACCTTTCCACAACCTGGGTACATTATGAGCATTAACAAAATGGCGCCATTGTCAGGGAATGAAGGTTCAAATCTTTCCCTGGGTATGAACGACATAGTTTCAGATTTGATTGTTGATGGTGAACAACATTTAGAAATCAATAAGGTTGTACATATTTCACCTAGCGACTCCATTATCAAAGAATCTAGATTTTAGTGACTCCACTGGTGACATGATCTAGAGATCAAGTTTTCAAAGAGAACCGACAGACTCTACTGGGAAATGAGCTCATTGTAAAAACATGGAAATGCATGATGAAAAGATAAGGTAATCAAGTTTCAGTTTTCTCCAAGATGTCTTATCCTTTTTTGTAAATGTTTTCCTATCTTTTCCTAAGTTTGTCAAAATAGTTTTGCATTGCTCATTGTTCTCAAAACAAAACCATGAATTTACTCTTGTATATCCTTCTTTACAAACTGAAAGTATTTCATCTTGTCGTACATTTGATTTTGATCAAGATCCTTCATTCGAACCACATAAAATTAAATATCACCCTTTCGAGTCTCATGAAACTACAGTTGATAATAGATTCATTCCACATGGCTCGGTTTCTTCCAATATACCTAACCAATATAGACCACTTCACTTATTTCTTATTCTTCATGATTTCCCTACAAAGCACTACAAGTACCTTCCTAAGTTTGATGGAGAGTCCAAGAGCCTTACAGTTGAAAAACATTTACAAGCCTTTGAGCATTTCCTTGACCTCTTTGAAGTAGAACATGATGATGTTTGCATGAGGTATTTTTCCCAATCTTTGCAAGGAGATGCTAAGGAATGGTTTAAGCACTTGCAGCCTGAATCCATCAGTACATGGGAAGAATTTTCTGACATATTTTTAAAATTTTGAGGTAAGAGAAGACTATTATACCAAATACTTTCATAGCTTTATTCCATGAAGAAACAAGAGGGTGAAACCATGTCTAGTTTTAAAAAGAGGTTTGCAAGTTTTTATTGTAACATGCCAATGGAAATCCAACCTCTTGAAAACACTGCTAAAAGTTACTATGCAAATACCTTTCCTCCTGAACTGCCATCACTTCTTTTGGAGAGAAAGTCAGTCACATTGCAGCACATGTTTATTGATTGTTTGGAGGTTGAAGACAATATTAGGATGTCTAAAAGAATTTCAGACAAAGGAAGTGGTGAAATGGAAAAGAAATTAGACTTGGTTGAGACACATAAAAAAAAAGAAACATTTTCTGGGCGTCTCAAACCTTCTCTTAGTAAACAGAAAAATGATCAGCCCAGTGATGTAAAAGAAGATGGGTTTACTAATCTGTTTTCTGAAGATTGCAATCAACCTGTTACAAATTCTGTTAGTGGTGATTTTAAAAGGGATTTCAGTATGCCCATATATTATGAATATGAGGATGAATACTTGGATTTTGTAACTAAAAAACAAGGAATAAATTTTGTAAATCCCAGGCCTGTTAGTGAATAAAATCTGACTGTAATCCGAAGTCAAAATGATTAAAAAAGGAAGGATATTGAGTGTAGTGAAGGTGACATTTTACCTTTGTGTTATTTTTCATTTGAACTGATAAGACAAAGACTTAAAGACTCTAAACATAAACATAAATTTGAGGATATGGAAAATCTCATGTTTTTTTTAGAAGTAGAAGATGACGAGGATGAACAATCATGCAGTCACTCTCAGCTAATGGAGAAATCATTGGTTTGCAATGAGGAATTGGATCACAAAGAAAGAGGTGAAGGTTACCAAATAAATGCTTGTTTTAATCTTTCACATTCATAAATTTCATCTCATGAAGAAGGATTGTGTTTTCCTGATTCTATTGGAGAAAAGAATGATATTTCTGTTGAAGCATATAAGGAAGGTGAAGTTTTAAATTCAGAAATTTTGAATGAAATTGTGGATATTTCATTTGAAATCAGTCATGAGGGTTCCTTTAAAAGATCTTTTGAAGATCAGTTTGACAATATGCTAGAGGATTTACTTCTTGGATAGCCTTTTGATGACAGACAGGTGATTGAGTATGTTGAAGGTTGTCATGTTTTTAATGATCCAGTAGTAGAGTACATGGATAGATTTTTCAGATGGGGTAGTTGGTTGTGTGTTTGCAGCAAAGGACATATTTTTCACCATAACCTTTTTCTATTATATTCCTATGTTATAATTTCGATCAAGCATGAGGAAGAAAGATAATTAGTGGATAAATTGCTTGGTTGGATTCATTGGAAGTCAGAGTTTACTTGATTGGGAATTTGTGCTCAGTTAAGTAGGATAGGTAGGCATGAATAAGCTCAACATGAGAGAATATCTTTCAACAGTTTTTAGTTTAGTTTCAGTTTCAAGTGCAGTTCAGTTACGGGTTAAAGTCTGCAGTTACAGTCATTTTTAGTTTTCAGAGCATGGCCAGGTGACAGTTTACAGATTGATAGGAATTTGTTTGACAGTTTTAGGATCCACTGGGAGTCTTGACACCAACCTTCTTCACTCAGTTGGATTTGGAGCTAGTTAATCTTAGTTAGTTTCTAGTTACATTCAGTTAGATCTCAATCAGTTCAGTTAGCGCTAGTTATACATGGCTAATGCATGGTTGCATGTGGGTTAGGAACCTTTTCTCACCTACCACTTCAGTTAGACTTAGTTAACTGTTTATTACTAATTGTATGAGTTGTTTAGAGATATGGAGTTAACCAATTGGACTCTAATATTGATTGAGACATCCTGAGTTAGCTAGTCAGTTAGGTATAGTCACATCCAGTGGGGAGATTCAAATTCATCCCTAATTGATTTGAATTCTTTTCCTATGTAAACTATTGTAACAACGTATTCAATTAACGACAATGATACTGTAATTACCTAAGCTATACTCATATGTTTCCTGTGTGGTTTGATTTTTTCAGTGTGTATCTTCATTCTCCTTTTACTGCAACAATAATATTTGACTCATTTATTAAAGATCTAAATGGCACAACAATTTTAACATGGTATCAGAGCCATCTCAAGCAGGCTTCATTTTTGTTTCTCTCCATTGAACATCAGAACCAGATGGGTTTCCACAAAAGTCCCCAATCTTGATTTGCTAACTCTGAATTTATTCGGAGTAGCGGTGCGGGCGTGATGGACCCTGAAAAAGTGTCCATGTCAAGAGGAAAAGCATGATTCTAACATAGTTTGAATGTTTTAGTTTTTTCAATGATATTTTATAGGTTCAACTTCATATGGATTCAATATTATCAGTTTGTCTTCTTACTCCATCCACAAGATATTCAAAATGGAAGTTGAAGATGATTTCATCTCTAAAGAGGCAAGGTCTCTATGAGGTATCTATTGGACTTGGTAAAGAGTCTTATGAATGGCTAAATGACGGTGATAGAGATGTTGGAGCAATATGTGGGGATTTTTCTCCAAGCTTGTGCTACCTTATTGATTCTACAGAATACCCAAAGGATCTATGGATAGAACTGGATAGAACCTTTCAGAAGAATAATGAGGATTATTATAGCAATTTGGGGAGCAAATTCAAAACCACAAGAGTTCCTTATTCAAAAATTTTCAAGATGAAGAAGAAGCAGAATCTTCCTCACAGTCAATTAGAATTGAAGAAAGTATCCTTGGAGTGACTCCTTCTCCTACTACTCTGGAAGTGTATGAGATATCCGATATCTCATCTCCTCACATGGCTGATCCAGAAGAGGACATTCGAATCTCCATTTTTGAAGAAAAACTCTCCTTCCATCCTATGCAAAAATTCTCCAGTGTTTCTTTTATTACAAATTCTGTGCATAATTTACCGGTGATTTCTCTAGGAAAGGGAGAGGAATTTGATTTCTCTGTCTCTAATGATGTTTCTGGTGTGACAATAAGTAATTCTTTGGATATTTTGGAAATAATATCATATTGTAGGAGTGATCCATTCACTCTCATTGATCTAGAGCTCCCAACAAATTCCTACATGATTGCATGCACCAATACTCAGGGTTTTGAAGAAGGAGAAAACTATGCATCTACCATCTCAGTGGAGAACACTCTTGGAACTGATATGAACCTATTTGGATCTTGTTAGCACTATGTTTGAAAATTTTGAATTATGGGCTTGAAAGGTTTGAAAATGACACTATTTGATGAAATTTTGTGGAAGCGTCTTTCAGGTTAACTGGTTAGCAAGTTCTTTCATCAGGAGCCGTCAGATGGAGAATGGATTGTGATCTATGGTGATAGATCTTTATGTATATTGAAACATGTAGCAGCATAATAAGGGTAAAGTTTGTCAAGATTTGATGGTTTAGATTCAGGATGGTGAATATCAACAGAGGAAAGCGATTCCGTGGAGCGGAGATGTGAGGAAGGATCTAGTTTTGAGATTTGCAGTCTGTTAAAGGGGTGTGGTGTTGGAGGGTCGAGATCGGCACAAGGTAAGATCAACAACCCTAAATATTTTTGTGTGGTGAACCTGCTCGGAGGGAGAAACTTTTTTCAAATCGTGAAAAGGGTTAATCAGCGAGAAAATCAGATGTTTGAGATGAAGGCAGAGGTAGATCTGCAGTTTAAAATAATTCCATGGAATGAACTAGCACAGAGAAAGTTACGATTTTGATCCACGGAAAGTGGTAGGGACTACAAATATCTATGGTTAGAACAAGATATTGGGTGGATGAATGGGTGAGAAGCATTCCACAATCAAAAGTTGTAAGAATGATCAGACGAGAAAGGATGGGTGGAATAATAAATTCCTCAAGGTTGAACGGTCCCAATGAAGGTATTTTAAAGATCAACGGTTGATATTGATCTCCTTAAATCAAGTTGTGCAGGTTGATAGTGTTGATTTTTGGGTATGAAGATTTGGTGTATTGAGGTCTTAGATTTCAAAGATGAACAAATCTATGGTACTGAGTGTATGGAGAAACACGAGGGTTATGAAATTTTGTAAAATTAAAAAACATCTACATGGAGAAGACGCCCTCACATATGATCTGCCTTCCCGACTAGTTAATTGATCTTCCTGATGCCATTTGTGATACACCTACAGGATAAATCATCCCCGCGGCAGTGTCATCTCTCCCAAAACTAGATATACGTCGTATGGATGGCGTGTGAAATCAGAAGGATATCATGGAAATCACCACAAGTATAAGGGAAAGCATGATGAAAGAATTGTTCTGGTATCATCGCCACAGGAACGAAATGGAAATAAAAAGTCCAGTTGATATGCCCTGAAGCGTATGGTCGACCAGGAAGTGTAACACCTAAAAGTATTTTCCGTGGAAAATAACAAAATAACGTAGGAGATAAGGTGACATGATTAGATCTCTAGCAGGAAAGGAATCCCTCTACTCATGTGCTCGCTCATTTTGTCACCAAGCTACTCGACGATGAAATGTGCAAAAATGATGACGGGTCATCCTCGTGTCCATTTTTCCAATCCTATATAAACATCAACTTTCATAGCCATTAAGATGCATAGAATAATCTAGTGGAGAATCAAACTCGAGGTATCATTATGCCAAGAGGTTTCGAGGATTCTGATAAATTTGCAATGTCAATCTGGTTCGAGAAGCTTGTCAGTCTGGGTGTGTTGTGGGTTGGTGAGCTTTGTTCCATGCTCATCTATCAACCTGGTTTTTCACACCAGGGAAGCACCAACTATCAGGGAAAAGATGCAAGCAATTTGACAAATACACTTGTTTTCAGATAGTCATCCCCCCAACTGTGTGGTGGCTGGGATTTCACATCCCATGGTTGTCCCTACAGAACCCCCAGAGGAAACTGTTGGATACAAAGCCTCTAAAAATGATGATAGTCGCTAGCAGCACTCTGTTGGAGTGAATGCTCGTACTGGAGCATCAGGAGTCCAAAGTCTTCAACATAGCTTTCATGCACCCTATTTTCCAACCTTTTCTGAGGTGGTGAGGATTACAAGAATGATAAGCCACTGCAGAGGCTTGTTTCTGCCAGAAGCAAGGGGGAAGCTGAGAAGAAGGCTGAGCACAAAAAGGATATAAACTCCTTTTCCAGTTGTGAGCCCATGCAGAAAGGTGCCTTTGAGCACGAAATGAACACAAAGGAACAGACAAGTTGCTGACTCAACAAAGGGTTCAGGCCTAGTCTGTGATGAGCCACCAAAAGCATCTTGAGACGTCATTTTCAGAGCCTGCTAGTTCAGAACTAGAAACTTCATGCTTCCATCCATACCGAGCATGCGCACTAGCTCCATGATGTTTGTTCAAATATATGTAAACCATGGTAGAAGTACCACGCTCTAGTTGTTAGTGTTTTGATTATGACTGTAAACTGTTTTAGATCCTATTTCGAGGATTAGTCTCGGTGGTATAAGACATTATAAAAGGGCTCCCCATAGAGGGGAGAGGGGTTGGGTTTTCAAGAGTTGAGAGGCTCTGCATTGTAATGGGTTTCAGTTTCTAGAGATGAATAAAATTGCAGAGGAGGAACGTTAAACCTCTCATGGGAAAGATTCATGTGCCATCTTTTTCTTCAATAAGTGATTTCTTTATGTGACTGTTTTGTTAACTTTTCATATGCTTAGCTAAGACATCAATACTTCATTTCATTTTCATAACAAAAGCATATAAACAGGATCACTGAAAGATAGACAAGCACAACCATACAAAAGGAACACAAATATTTATCCTGGGAAAACCCTAAAGGGAAAAACCCAGCAAAAGCTTCCTCAATATAGATGCCCCAAAAAGATAAAAGATAAAAGATAAAACCAGCAAGGAGATCAAAGCCTGATCCTCCTCCTTCTCCAGCTACTTCTCTTCTCCACTAATGCGCTACACAAGTGAGAGTGTGTGTCACAAATGAGGAGAACTACACCTCTATTTATATTCATCCGTTCACTTAAGTTAACTCATGTCACGTCCCCATGCCTTTTACCGACGAAGAGGACGCGACTACAAGCTTCAACCACATGGGCTAAGAGCCCCATGAACATGGACATGCATAAAAAGGCTAAAACAGAATACTGAAGCAAACGTATTGAAGTAGAAACAAGCACACATGAACATTTATCATGCACAGATGCAATTATCTATCAGACGCAGCGGAAACATCATACATTCATACAAGCATTCACTCAACATGTCCATTATAGTCATTAACAGTAAATATAGTTGTGGAAGTAGAAATGGACAAGAGCACTTATCTTATGAATAACTTGATCCGCAACCAGCTACGTCGCTGCAACGTTCCACCCAACCATAGGCTAGCGTGCTCCTTAATCTCTCAACAGCGCTGCCACCCCCGAGCTGGGCATGATTCTCCAAGGAATAAGGGAACTAGAAGGCTTACACATAGCCAAGGATATACAAAACACAGCCAAGCCAACACAGTTGGGTTTATCAGGCTGTCAAGGAGATTTGGAAAGGATCAATGCTAAGCTGGTGAGCTCATTACAGAGCTAAGAACACCTACACCAGAACCAACCTAGCTTCTAAAACACCCACACACACCCAACACAAGGAATCAGTCCCTTCTCTGCTACACAATCCCTCAGGCCCTGCATTCCCTTCCAGTGCTATTCAGGGGTTGTGGAGAAGAAAGCCAGCCCTCTAGCTCTGCTTGTGTGGTTTCCAGCCACCAGGTTTGTCAAGAAAAACTAAGCCCCCATCCCTGCTCCTCACATAGTCCGAAGACTAACCATTGCACTCAAGCAATCAACCAGCTGATACAGCTTAAGATAGGGGAGACAAATTCAGAGTCATTCTTGGCCCTATCATGGCCAAAATGACTCTCCAATGAATTTACAATAATCCCCAAAGCGTAAGGGAAATCACACTAGCTACAGCCAAAAATGTGGGAAACACAGCAACCCAAAATGTATCAGTGAGCACAGCTCACCACCAACGTGGGGAACACAGCCCGTCCTGGGCAACGAAAACATCGATAAGTCACAGGTAGACCATGCAGAGGAAGAGAAAATACAGACTTCCAAGCTGGGCATGAAATGAGTAGACTCCCGTCCCACAATGTATAAAGACCACAGCAACACTACAATTTGTGGATGAAAACACACAGTTTCCAGCTCGCTGTGTGAGCCAAAAACCAGGAAAAATCCCGGTGCGTGAGAATAGTAGACATGGTCCCTGCGTGAGGATGAACAGCTCACAGCTCACACATGGATGAACAGGCAATAGAGAGGACGCGAATTGGACATGCGTGAGTGTTCAACACAGGCGTGGAGAGGAGAATGTGTCCACGGGAGTGAAAACCAGGTAAATCCTGTGCGTGGAGGTGAACAGAAAATCATGAGGCTTGCGTAGTGGAGAGTGCCTGAAGGTTTTCTCTTCCATTGTGAAGTCAACTGCTGTGGTGGAGTGTGCGTGTGGGTGAGGACTGACAGTCCTACCACTCCACTCCCAAAGACAATAACTACCTCAACCACTAGCAGCCATTCTTCAATGAAAGTGGTTGGGTAGAGCAAGGGAAGATGGCACATGGGTTTTTCTCTCATTGGCCAAGGTTTGACAAATTCCCCACCCTTATCCTTGTGAAAATCATGCCCCTTTCTCATTTTAGTTGTCGTGATCGTAGCCGGTCGAGTTAATTTAATTAATTATAGATGCATATTTACATGATGACAAGCATAATATATGTCGCATGCCCCGATATACCATCGGTAACAAATTTGAATCCAAAACATAGCATAACCAATCAATGGTGGGGCCTTGCCCTTTAGCTCCACACCATGATCATTTACAATATATACATCATGTACATTTAATGCAACGGGATCAAAACCAGGGTGTTACAACTCATCTGTCATGTAGGCTCGAGTTACACATGTAGGCTCAAGTAACCACATTGGGGTGCTAATGACCCACCTTTACAATTAGAGGGGACTGCCCCATGACTCTTATTAGTTCTTCCGATTAGGATCATTAGGGTACAAGGTAATATAAGTGGTTCTCCCGGTAGGACCATCGGGGACCACAAAGAAATACATATAGAATATTCTTCGAAGTTACAATATTTCAACACTCCCCCTTAACGAGAAGGGTATTCTATAACAACATCAACAACAACAATAATAGGAGAGAGATAGAGGACAACATCAACATCATCAGGGTGATACATCTATAAATCATTGGAATCTTTTCAACATCATGTAGTCTTCATCTTCAATCTTTAGTCTTCAGCATCATCAGTACTTTGACCGCTTCGATCAGCAACATCTTTAGCATCTTGACTCTTCAATCGACAGCATCTTCAGCACTTTGACCTTTCGATCAGTGACATCATCTTCAGCACTTTGGCCTTT
This sequence comes from Pseudotsuga menziesii, assembly GCA_001517045.1. Taxonomy (NCBI): domain Eukaryota; kingdom Viridiplantae; phylum Streptophyta; class Pinopsida; order Pinales; family Pinaceae; genus Pseudotsuga; species Pseudotsuga menziesii. The sequence continues at coordinate 637,058 of LPNX010170637.1, forward strand.
CGATCAGCAACATCATCTTCAGCGCTTTGACCTTTCGATCAGCAACATCATCTTCAGCACTTTGACCTTTCAATCAACAACATCATCTTCAGCACTTTGACCTTTCAATCAACAACATCATCTTCAGCACTTTGACCTTTCGATCAACAACATCATCTTCAGCACTTTCGATCAGCAACAACATCATCATCATACTATGATCTTTTGATCAGAAACATCATCATGAAAATATCATCATCACCAAAACATCATCATCACCAAAACATCATCAAAACATCAACATCAACATCATCAAAACATCAACATCATCATCATCAAAACATCAACACGATCCTTCCTTTCAGAATTAGGAGATCAACATGTCTATGGTACTCAGACGATCCTTCCTGTTGGAATTACGGGATTTAGGTCTTTACGGAGTTACTAACGATCCTTCCTTTCGGAATTACGGGATCAACACATTTGTGGAGCTCATACGATCCTTCCTTTCGGAATTATGGGATCAAGTCTTTACGGAGCTACTAATGGTCCTTCCTTTCGGAATTACGGGATTTAGGTCTTTATGGAGTTGCTAACGATCCTTCCTTTCGGAATTATGGGATCAACACATTTGTGGAACTCAGACAATCCTTCCTATTGGAATTATGGGATCAACACATCTGTAGAACTCAGACAATACTTCCTGTTGGAATTACGGGATCAAGTCTTGATGGAGCTACCAATGATCCTTCCTTTTAGAATTATGGGATTTAGGTCTTTAAGTAGTTACTAACGATCGTTCCTTTCAGAATTATGGGATCAACGCATCTGTGGAACTCAGACAATCCTTCCTATTGGAATTACGGGATCAAGTCAATGATCCTTCCTTTCGGAATTACGGGATTTAGGTCTTTACGGAGTTACTAATGATCCTTCCTTTCAGAATTATGGGATCAACACACGTTCTCAAGTACCAAAGTCACGGGATCCATTCTGAACCAAAGTTCAAGGATGATACAATCCTACAACCTTCTCGATGACCGAAGTTCACTGGATCCATTCTGAACTGAGGTTCAAGGATGATGCAATCCTACCACATTCTTGATGACTGAAGTTACACCGGATCCATTCTGAACCGAAGTTCAAGGATGATACAATCCTGCCACATTCCTGATGACTGAAGTTACACCAGATCCATTCTGAACCAAAGTTCAAGGATGATACAATCCTGCCACATTCTCGTTGACCGAAGTTACACCGGATTCGTTCTGAACCGAAGTTCAAGGATGATACAATCCTGCCACATTCTCTATGACCAAAGTTACACCGAATCCATTCTGGACTGAAGTTCAAGGATGATACAATCCTGCCACATTCTTGATGACCGAAGTTACACCGGATCCGTTCTGAACCGAAGTTCAAGGATGATACAATCCTACCACATTCTCGATGACCGAAGTTACACCGGATCCGTTCTGAACCGAAGTTCAAGGATGATAAAATCCTGCCACATTCTCGATGATCGAAGTTACACTAAATCCATTCTGAACTGAATTTCAAGGATGATACAATCCTACCACATTCTCAATAACAGAAGTCACCGGATCACTTCTGGACATATGTCCCAGGATGATACAACCCCTCCTCATTCTCGAAGACCGAGGTCTCCAGATCACTTTAGGGCAAGTGCCCAGGGATGATACAATCCCACTTCATTCTCGAAGACGAAGGTCTCTGGATCACTTCTGGACATATGTCCCAGGATGATACAATCCCTCTTCATTCTTGAATATCGAGGTCTCTGGATCACTTTAGGGAAAGTGTCCAAGGATGCTACAATCCCACTGCAACATCACTACTCCCCCTTTCGGGGAAGGTCTTTCTGAACCACACCAAGCTTTTCTCGAAAGTGTTCGAACTTTACCCGAGACAGAGGCTTTGTTAGCGCATCATCATCTAAACCATCTTCATCTACATCTTTAGTATGTGAATACTGGACTATCACCATCTGTATCTCCAGTATGTGAGTACTGAAAGCATCACCAGGTCACCATCATCTGCATCTACAGTATATAAATACTGAAACATCATCTATATCTTTAGTATGGGAATACTGAAATCATCATCATCTATATATTCAATATAGAAATACTAAATCACCATCATTTGTATCTACAGTATGTAAATATTGAAACATCATCATCTACATCTTTATCTTCAATGTAGAAATACCGGATTTCTATGTGTTATGACGGAACACGGGGTTCTCTGTTATCACAACTCTCATTATCACATAGAATCAATGTAGTATCCATATTCAGTTCAAAGAGACCTGATATCAGCTTCTGAAGCCATATGGCTTCACAACTTAGCTGAGCAATCTGCTATGTATTCTGCTTTAGCCATGCTATGAGAAACACTGGACTATTTCCTGCTAAACCATGAACTCATAGTAGACCCCAAACAAAAGCATATACCTAATGTGCTTTCCCAATATGCATCTATGTAGCCATACAATCTATACTCATGGATACCATCATAATATAAACCAAAGTCTATAGTCCCTTTTAGATATCTCATCACATGTTTTGCAGTTACTAGGTGAACCCGTCTTGGTTGAACAAGATATTGACTTAAGGTGTTCATAGCAAAAAAAATGTCTAGTTTGGTATTTGTTAAGTACATCAATGACCCAATGATCTATCTGTAATGAGTCATATCCACTAAATCTGATGATTCATCAGCTAACAGCTTCAGGTTGGAGTCCATGGGTGTGGCCATGACTTTGCATTCCAACATAGTGAATCTCTTCAATATCTCTACTGCATACTTTCCCTAGTTGAGAAATATTTCTTCTGAACTTTGCCATACTTCCAGACCTAGGAAATAATGCATTAACCCAAGGTCTTTCATCTCAAATTCTTCTGCTAGTTTCTTCTTGCTTTCCATGACCTGTTTCTCATTTCTTGTTAAGGATAAGTCATCCACATATAATAACAGGATGACAAGTTCATCTTCTACAACCTTGAGATAAAGGTTAGGATCAGCTTTACTTTTGGTAAAGACCATGCTTGACAAGAAACCATCTATTCTTTCATACCAAGCTCGAGGATCTTTTTTAAGACCATATAATGCCTTCTTCAACTTGCATACGTGAGTATGTCTATCTTCAACTTCAAATCCTTGTGGTTGTTCTATGTATACTTCTTCTTTGATCACACCATTTAGAAAATCTGTTTTCACATCCATCTGGTGTAAGTCCCACTTCATCATGGATGCAAGTGCCATGGTAGCTCTAATTGAAGTATACCGTGCTACTAGGGCAAATGTCTCTTCATAATCAATTCCCTCTTTCTGAGAGAAACCTTTCTCCACAAATCTTACTTTATACTTCTCAATACTTCCGTCAGCTGCATGCTTTATTTTGCATATCCATTTAGAGGATACTAAACTCTTTCATTCTGGTTTGGGAACTGTATCCCAAACATCATTCTAGTATTCTTTCATCATAACATCTTCCATGAGTTCATCTTGTTGGGTCATCAACATATCCTAGTCTTCTGCATTCAACCTTGAAGGTTGGAACCCTCTTTACTCTTGGTAAAGTCTCGATCCAGCAGGAAGATGTCCATCATGTCGTACCATGCCGAACTTAGATATCTTCTGTAGTCACTCCCCCTGAAGTGGAGTATCATCTTCCCTCTTCATTCTGTATAGGTGGCTCTATGCTTGATATATGCTTGTCAATAGAGTATGTCATGTCATAGTCTATTTTTTCTGAGGAAAATCATGAACCTTTGCTTTGTACAATTGTTCTTGTAGATCCATATGGAAGATACTACGTACTTCCCTTTATGTCTTGAAATCATATCATATACATCATTCCCCATGATCAACTATTATTCTTTGATCATAGCATTCTTTTCTTCATATTGAGTTATCTCTTATACCCATGCTGGTCTTCATCCTTCGAGGTGGATCTACCACTAAAGCTCTTTCTTTCATCATGGTGTCTTTGACCTTGGGAGCTTCAGATTCATGTTTATTGAATTGTCATCACTTGTTCTTCGGAACAAGTCTCATCCTTGTTTTCTTGTAAGAGGTTGTTCAGGACCTTTCCTACAATTCAAATGCACCAATTGCATGGTTAGAACTATTTCATAAAACATATGCATAACGACAAATTCTTATGCATCATGCAACTGTTTAGCCAATACAACACTCATCCATATCTCATGGAAACTTTCTAGATGACATTATTGAGATTGTGCATTAATCCAATATGTCATGTAAAGAGGTTTCATTATAGATAAGTAGCAATGGAGAGATGTATAGCACCATGAGCTACTTACCGATCACATGCATATTAGTAGTATACAGTCATTAATGCAAACAATTTATCATGCATAACACATCAACTGAATATGCATAACAAAACAATATCATTAAATGACAATTGAATACTTATCTTTTGTTTGTTTTGTGGGTAGAATCCTTCTTGATCATTCTCCTTCATCATCTTCTTCATTCATAAAAACATCATTTCTTATCCAAATGATAATATGGATAAGAGGTTCATCAAGAATTGAGTTCTTCATATTCCTCATCGCTTGAGGGATCTTCTTTGAATGGTGAGAGCTTGATCTTCAATTTTCTCCCATATTTCTTCTTCTCTTCTTATGAGACGAGCTTCTTCTTCTTCCCAAATTCAACTGAAAGTAATCACTTCCTTCTAGCACACATTCCTTGTATGAATGAATCCCATGATCATGGGATGCCATTCAAGGTGGCTATCACCACTTCTGCATTCTCTGCTTCTTCTTCTACCGCTTCAAGATGTTATGCATTCTGGATCTTCACATTCTTCAACTGTTTTCTCAAATCCATCTTCTGAATTATGTTCTTATCTTCAAATAGTTTGATCAAGGAATCAAACACATTCGGTGTCTTTAGGGAATACACTTGTGGTACAAGTTGATCCGTGATTGAATCAACAGTGATCTTCTTGGCCTTGATCAAGTTCTTCTTGTGTAAGGCTTTGAGGCTCATCTCCCTCTAGAACTGGAACCTCTCTACTCATGTAGGTGTCTAATTCATTTTCTTTAGAGGGATCAAATACTTTCATGCTTGGAAGTTTTCAACTTCACCAAGCTTATCATCAAGCTGATGTGATAGATCACTTTGAAATGAGAACCTCAAATGCAAATAGCAAAAGATTAGATCTTACCGATTTGAGGTGTCCGTTCTGCTTTCGGAGCTGGCTGATCTAGGGTTTGTCAGAGAAACCCTAATTTTAAAAACTTGGAATATTTTAGATATTATTGGATAGAAATACATCTCTTCAAATGGAGCTGTCCAATGTACTCCTTTTCTGAAAACAGTGGAGGGAAGCTCTCGGAACAGGAAGCCCTAGTTTTCCAATTTCTTCTGCAGAAATGATTGTTACTTTTTCTGTGATATCTCTGACATTACTACTCTTCTATATCTGAAATTTCTCACTGAGGTAACCTCACATGTCCCTGATCCAAAACCATAGTTTTCATCAGAATTGGTTTCACCAATTGGTATTTATGATCATTTTCCCAAGGTGACTTGTTACAGGACTGTTCAGAACAGTGAAGTTGTATGGCATGCCACGTGTCACTGGTTCATCTTCAGGTTCTGAAATTTGGACCATAGAAATTAAAGTCCGTGCTATTTATGGAACATCTTTATTAATTCCATTTGTACCTATGTATCCCAAGCTATAGCAATTTTCCCTAGGTGTCCTATTTAGGGATGAATTCTGGAAGAGACTGGAACCCTAACTTAGAGGGATCATATCTCTTATAATATAGTGAATATGAGGCTGAATTTTGGACACAGTGTGCATCAGGATTATATATTCGGTCTCAAAAATTTTCAGCTCCTGAACCTTTGCCAATATAGGGATATAGTGAATATACCAAAACGTAGCAGTTTTAGTATTTAGGGTTTTTCTAGCTCCGGGTCAAACTAGGGTTTGACTTTCCTGGAGTTTCACCCAACCAAAAATCTTGATCCAGGTCTCTAAACTTCGATTTTGATGAGGAGAGAAATCCTATGTTGGGCTCACTCAAAAATTCTTCTTCTACAAGAAGCCCTAATTTACCACACCGAAAACTGAAAATGCTCAGAATCGAATTCCGCTTCGACAGAAAGATGCGCCCTTCAATAGAGAGTCAGCCTAGCCTTCTTTTGCTGATGGATTGTGGAGAGAGAACCAAAAATTAAGAAGCCCTAGATTCTGTAGCTGCACAATGTCTTCTTTTCAGGGTGGCTTTGATACCATGTTAACTTTGCATATGCTTAGCTAAGACATCAGTACTTCATTTCATTTTCATAACAAAAGCATATAAACAGGATCACTGAAAGATATACAAGCACAACCATACAAAAGGAACACAAAGATTTATCCTGGGAAAACCCTAAAGGGAAAAACCTAGCAAAATATTCCTCAATATAGATGCCCCAAAAAGATAAAAGATAAAAGATAAAACCAGCAAGGAGATCAAAGCCTGATCCTCCTCCTTCTCCAGCTACTTCTCTTCTCCACTAATGCGCTACACAAGTGAGAGTGTGTGTCACAAATGAGGAGCACTACACCTCTATTTATATTCATCTGTTCAATTAAGTTAACTCATCTGTCATGTAGGCTCGAGTTACACATGTAGGCTCAAGTAACCACACCGGGGTGGTAGTGACCCACCTTTACAATTAGAGGGGACTTCCTCATGACTCTTATTAGTTCTTCCAATTAGGAGCATCGAGGTACAAGGTAATACAAGTGGTTCTGTAGTAGGAACATCGGGGACCACAAAGAAATACATATAGAATATTATTTGAAGTTACAATATTTCAACATGTTTATCCTATTTTCCACTCCATTTTGTATTTGATTTCATGTTTGAGCATTAGTGTATATGGGCGAGAATTCATCTCGCATGATCTAGGTCCATTGTTAAAGCATTTTTAAAACATTTTCTTCTAAAGTATTGTAGAATTCACCTTGGTTAGGTTCTCTGTTTGATGGGTTGTCTCCCTCTGTTCGCTAATCAACCTGCTAATAACTCTAGATTGAAGAAAGGGTGTCTACCTTGCCTCTATCCACAAACCTTGCATATTTGCTACCTCCTGCAACTTATTTTAGACCTGATTGTTAACTCCATTTCCCAATGGTCTCCTCCATGATTGTCCCACCAAAATTTACAAAATCAAACTTGTTTTAATCAGAAATATGACCTTTTGATTGTCTTTGATTGAATATATTGAGTATGAAAACTTTGTAAATAATGAGAGATCCCTCTCTGACTGTATTAGGTCAGAAATACAATTGAAATTGGTTTTTGTTGTTACTCCAGATTTTACCTTTCCACAACCTGGGTACCTTCTGAGCGTTAACAAAATGGTGTCGTTGCTGGGGAATGCAGGTTCAAATATTTCCCTGGGTATGAACGAAATAGTTTCAGATTTGATTGTTGATGGTGAACATCATTCATACATTAAGAAGGTTGTGCATCTTTCACCTGGCGACTCCATTCTCAAAGAATCTAGATTTCTGTGAGTCCACTAGTGACATGATCTAGAGATCAAGTTTTTAATGAGAACCGACAGACTCTACTGGGGAAATGAGCTTATTGTAAAAACATGGAAATGCATGATGAAAATATTAGGTACTCAAGTTTCATTTTTCTCCAAGATGTCTTATCCTTTTTTGTAAATTTTTTCCTATCTTTTCCTAATCTTGTCAAAACAGTTTTGCATTGTTCATTACACTCAAAACAAAACCATGAATGTACTCCTACTATATTCTTCTTTACAAACTGAAATTATTTCATCTTCTTGTACATTTGATTTTGATCAAGATCCTTCATTCGAACCAGATGACATTAAAGATCACCCTTGTGAGCCTCATGAAACCACAATTGATAATACATTCATTCCACATAGCTCGGTTTCTTCCAATATACCTAACCGGTATAGACCACTTCACTTACCTCTTATTCTTCATGATTTCGCTACAAAGCACTACAAGTACCTTCCTAAGTTTGATGGAGAGTCCAAGATCCTTACAGCTGAAAAACATTTACAAACCTTTGAGCATTTCCTTGACCTCTTTGAAGTAGAACATGATGATGTCTGCATGAGGGTTTTTTCCCAATATTTGCAAGGATATGCTAAGGAATGGTTTAAGCACTTGCATCCTGAATCCATCAGTACATGGGAAGAATTTTCTGACATATTTTTGAAATTTTGGGGTAAGAGAAGACCATTAGCCAAATACTTTCAAAGTTTTATTCCATGAAGAAACAGGAGGGTGAAACAATGTCTAGTTTTAATAAGAGTTTTGCAAGTTTTTATTGTAACATGCCAATGTAAATCCAACCTCTTGAAAACACTGCTAAACTTTACTATGCAACTACCTTTCCTCCTGAACTGTCATTACTTCTTTTGGAGAGAAATTCAGTCACATTGCAGCACATGTTTATTGATTGTTTGGAGGTTGAAGACAATCTCATGATGTCTAAATAAATTTCATACCAAGACAATGGTGAAATGGAAAAGAAATTAGACTTGGTTGACACACATAAAAAATAAAGAAACATTCTCTAGGTGTCTCAAACCTTCTCTTAGTAAATAGAAAAATGATCAGCCCAGTGATGTAAAAGAAGATGGTTTTACTAATATGTTTTCTGAAGATTGCAATCAGCCTGTTACAAATTCTATTAGGGTGATTTCAAAAGGGATTTCAGTATTCCCATATATGATGAATATGAGGATGAATACTTGGATGTTGTACCTAAAAAACCATCTATAAATTTTGTAAATCCCAAGCCTGTTAGTGAAGAAAATTTGATTGTAATATGAAGACAAAAGGATTAAAAAGGGAAGGATATTGAGTGTGTTGAAGGTGACATTTTACATTTTTGTTATTTTTCATTTGAACTGATAATACAAAGACTTAAAGCCTCTAAACATAAACATAAATTTGAGGATATGGAAAATCTCATGCATTTTTTAGAAGTAGAAGATGATGAGGATGAACAATCATGCAGTCAATCTCAGCTAATCGAGAAATCAGTGGTTTGCAATGAGGCATTGGATCACAAAGAAAGAGGTGAAGGTTCCCAGATAAATGCTTCTTTTAATCTTTCACATTCAGAAATTTCATCTCATGAAGAAGGATTGTGTTTGCCTGATTCTATTGGAGAAAAGAATGATATTTCTGTTGAAGCATATAAGGAAGGTGAAGTTTTAAATTCAGAAATTTTGAATGAAATTGTGGATATTTCATTTGAAATCAGTCATGAGAGTTCCTTTAAAAGATCTTTTGAAGATCAGTTTGACAGTATGCTAGAGGATTTACTTTTTGGATAGCCTTCGGATGACAGACAGGTGATTGAGTATGTTGAAGGTTGTCATGTTTTTAATGATCCAATAGCAGAGTACATGGATAGATTTTTCAGATGGGGTAGTTGGTTGTGTGTTTGGAGCAAAGGACATATTTTTGACCATAACCTTTTTCTATTATATTCCTATGTTATAATTTCGATCAAGCATGAGGAAGAAACACAATTAGTGGATAAATTGCTTGGTTGGATTCATTGGAAGTTAGAGTTTACTTGATTGGGCATTTGTGCTCAGTTAAGTAGGATAGGTAGGCATGAATAAGCTCAACATGGAGAGCATCTCTTTCAACAATTTTTAGTTTAGTTTCAGTTTCAAGCGTACTTCAGTTACAAGTTAAAGTCTACAGTTACAATCATTTTTAGTTTTCAGATCATGGCCAGGTGACAGTTTACAGATTGACAGGGATTTGTTTGTAGCAGTGGTTCAATTTTGGGTGTAGCTCAAAGCTGGTTGAGGATTACAAAGAAAGACTGAGAACAACCCAATGGATCTAACACCTGGTCTACGGGGTTCTTTGCTACCTTACAGGGAGGATAGCATCCCTAGTGGATCCAACTGTTAGCACTATGTTTGAAACTTTTGAATTATGGGCTTGAAAGGTTTGAAAATGACCCTATCTGATGAAATTTTGTGGAAGCGTCTTTCAGGTTATCTTGTTAGCAAGTTCTTTCATCAAGAGCCGTTGGATGGAGAATGGATTGTGATCTACGGTGATAGATATTTATGTATATTGAAACATGTAGCAGCAGAATAAGGGTAAAGTGTGTCACACTTCGACAGTTCAGATTTAGGATGGTGAAGATCGAAAACGGAAAGCGATTCTATGGAGCGAAGATGCGAGGAAGGATTTAATTTTGAGATTTGTGGAGTCCGTTAAAGGGGTGTGGTGTTGGAGGGTGTAGATCGGCATAAGGTAATATCAATGGCCCTAAATCGTTTCACGCGGTGAACCTGATCGAAGGGAGAAACTTTTTCAGATCGTGAAAAGGGTTAATCAATGAGAAAATTAGATGGTTGAGATGAAGGAGGAGGTAGATCTGCGTTCTAAAACAATTTCGTGGATTGAACTAGCACAAAGAAATTTACAATTTTGATCCGCGGAAAGTGGTAGGGGTTGCGAAGATCTATGGTCGGAACAAGAGATCGGGTGGATCAATGGGTGAGAAGCATTCCACGATAAGAAGTTGCATGAATGATCAAACGAGAAAGGAAGGGCGGAATACTAAATTCCTCAAGGTTGAACGGTCCCAATGAAGGTAGATTTATTCAAGGGAGCTGCGTTAGCGATTTGAAACTCTCGACGTTTCAATCCCTACTCTAGGATCATCATCAGGAGACAAACAAAGGTTGAACGGTCCCGATGAAGGTAGTTTAGAGATCGAAGGTTGATATTGATCTCCCTAAATCAAGCTGTGCAGGTTGATAGTATTGAGTTTGGGTATGAATATTTGGTGTATCAAGGGCTTAGATTGCAAAGATGAACAAATCTATGGTACTAAGTGCATGTAGAAACAAGAGGCTTATGAAATTTTGAAAAATTAAAAATATATGCGTGGAGAAGATGCCCTCATGTACAATCTACCTTCCCGACAGTTGATTGATCTTCTCGACGCCATTTGTGATACACCTACAACATAAATCATCCCCGCGACAACTCCATCTCACCCAAAACTAGATATCTATCATATGGCTAGCATGTGAAATCAGAAGGATATCATGAAAATATAAGATGTGGAGCAACGAATCTGATCACCACATGTAGCAGGGAAAGCGCAGCGAAAGAATTGTTCTGGTATCGTCACTACAGGAATCAAAGGGCAAGAAAACATCTATTCCATATGCCCTAAAGCATATGGTCGACCAGGCGGTGTAACACCCGAGGTATTTTCCATGGCCAATAAGGAAATACAGCAGTAGATAAGGCGGCGAGACTAGATCTCCAACAGGAAAGGAATCCCTCAGCTCATGTTCTCTCTCATGTCGTCACTAGGCTACTTGGCGATGAAATGTGCAAAAAATGCTGACGGGTCATCCCCGTGTCCATTTTTCCAATCCTATATAAACACCACCTTTCAGAGCCATTAATATGCATAGGATGAGCTAGTGTAGAAGAAAACTCGAGGTATCATTCTTCCAAGAGGTTCTGAGGATTATGATAAATTTGCAATGGTGATTTGGTTCGAGAAGCTTGTCCATATGGGTCTGTTGTGGGTTGGTGAGCTTGATTCCATGCTCATCTATGACCCTGGTTTTTCACACCAGGAAAGGACCAACCATCAGGGAAAAGACATCAATCACTTTGAGAAATACACCTGTTTTCACATAGCTATCCCCCAAACTGCGTGATTCCTAGGATTTCATGTCCTGTGGGTGTCCCTCCAGAAACCCCAGAGGAAATTGCTACCTCCAAATCCTTGTCACATGATGATGGTAGCTAGCAGTGCTCTGTGGGAGCGAATGCTCAGACTGGAGCATTAGGGGTCCAAAGTATTCATCATATATTTCATGCACCCTGTTCAACAACCTTTTCTAAGGTGGTGAGGAGAACAAGAATGACAAGCCACTGCAGAGGCTTGTTTCTGCCAGAAGCAAGGGGGAAGCTGTGAAGAAATCTGAGCATGAAAATGATATAAACTCCTTTGCTAGCTTTGAGCCCATGCAAAAATGTTCCTTTGAGATTGAAATGAACACAAAAGAATAGACACATTACTGACTCGACAAAGGGTTCGGTCCTAGTCAGTGACGAGCCACCAGAAGCATCTCAAGACATCATTTTCATGGCCCATTAGCTCAGAACTAGAAATTTCATGCTGCCATCCAGACCAAGCACACGCATTATATCCATGAAGTCTACTTAAATATATGTAAACTATGGTAGAAGAACCACGCTCTAGTTGTTAGTGTTTTGATTATGATTGTAAACAGTTTCAGATCTTATTTCGAGGATTATCCTTGGGGGTCTAAGACATTATAAAAGGGCTCCCCACAAAGGGGAGAGGGGTTGGGTTTTCAAGAGCAGAGAGGCTCTGCATTGTAATGGGTTTCAGTTTCTATAGATGAATAAAATTGTAGAGAAGGAATGTTAAACTTCTCATGGAAGAGATTCCTGTGCCATCTTTTTCTTCAATAAATGATTTCTTTGTGTGATTGTTTATCCTGTTTTCCACTCCATTTTGTATTTTCTTTCATGTTTGAGCATTAGTGTATATGGGCCAGGATTCATCTCGCATGCTCTAGGTTCATTATTCAAGCATTTTTAAAACATTTTCTTTTAAAGTCTTGCAGAATTTTCCTTGGTTAGGTGCTTTGTTTGATGGGATGTCTCCCTCTGTCTACTAATCAACCTACTAATACCTCCAGATTGAAGAAAGGGTGTCTACCATGCCTCTGTGCACAAACCTTTTATATTTTATACCTCCAGCAACTTATTTTAGACCTGATTGTTAACTCCATTGCCCAATGGTCTCCTCTGTGATTATCTCACCAAAATTTATAGAAACAAACTTGTTCTAATCAGAAATATGACCTTCTGAATATCATCGATTGAATATCTTGAGTATGAAAACTTTGTAAATATTGAGAGATCTCTCTCTGACTGTATCAGGTCAGAAATACAATCTAAAGTGGTTTTTGCTGTTACCTCATATTTTACCTTTCCACAACCTGGGTACATTCTGAGTGTTAACAGATCTGATATGATCTTATTTTGATATGATCTAATATTACTTGGTTCTATGGTTCAAGAGCTTTCAGTACTGCTTGTAGCTGTTCTCATCAATTTTGGTGTGAAGAATCAAGAACCAAAAATCTCTTTCAAAATTTCTGCTGGGGATTTGATGTCAAATTTCTCTCATGAGTTTGCTGATATTATATTTTGTAAATATTTGGATATTTTGGAAATAATTTTAGATTGTAGGAGTGATCCATTCACTCTCATTGATCTTGAGCTTCCAACAAATTACTATGTTAGCACTATGTTTGAATTTATGAATTATGGACTTGAAAGGTTTGAAAATGATCCTATTGGATGAAATTTTATGGAAGCGCCTTTCAGGTTATTTGTTTAGCAAGTTCTGTTGTCAGGAGCCATCATATGGAGAGTGTATTTTGATCTATGTTGACAGATATTTATGTAGAATCAAAACATGCAGCAACAGAACAAGGGTAAAGTGTGTTAATATTCGAAATTTCAGATTCATGACGAGGAATATCAACAGCGAAAAGAGATTCTTTGGAGCGGATATGCAAGGAAGGATCTAATTTTAAGATTCACAGAGTTCATTAAATGGGTGTGATGTTGGATGGTCAAGATTGATCCAAATCTAGATCAACAGTTTTAAATCATTCTGCATGATGAACATGCTTGGAGAAAGAAATTTTTTCAAATAGCAAAATGAGTTAACAGGTGAAAAGATCAGACGGTGGAGATAAAGGTGGAAATAGATCTGCGGTCCAGAATGATTTCACGGATTGAACTAGCATGGACAAAGTCAGGATTTTGATCCGGGAAAAGTGGCAGGGGCTGCAAATATCTATGGTCAGAATAAGAGATCGAGATTATATAAGGGTGAGAAGCATTCTACGATCAGAAGTTGCTCGAACGACCAGAAGAAAAGGGACTGGTGGAATGTTAAAGTTCTCAATGATGAATGGTCCTAATGAAGGTAGCAAAGATATCGACGATTGAGATTGATTTCCTCAAATCAGGTTGTGCAGGTTGATAGTGTTGAGATTTAGTATGAATATTTGGCGTATCAAAGGTTTAGATTGCAAAGATGAACAAATCTATGGTATATAGTGCATGGAGAAACATGAGGGTTATGCAACATAAAAAAAACTATGAAAACATGTACATGGAGAGGACACCATCACGTATGATCTGCCTTCCTAATAATTAAATGATTTTCCTTGACACCATTTGTGGAATACCTACAGAATAAATCATCCCCGCAGCAATGCCATCTCACCCAAAACCATATATCCTTCATGTGGTTGGCATATGAAATCAGAGCGATATCATGAAAATTCGAGATGTAGAGCTGTGAATCTGATCGTCACATGAAGTAAAGAAAACGCAGCAAAAGAATTGTTCTGATATCGTCGTCACAAGGGCAAGAAAACGTCTAGTCCATATGCCCTGAAGTGTATGGATGACTAGACAGGGTAATTCCTAAGGTCTTTTTTGCAGCCAATAATGAAATACCGTAGCAGATAGGGTGGCGTGAATAGATCTCCAGAGGGAAAGGAATCCATTGGATTATGTGCTCGCTAGTGGTCACCATGCTACTCGATGATAAAAGTGTGAGAGAATGTTGATGGGTCATCCCCACTTCCATTTCTACAATCCTATATAAACACCACCTTTCAAAGCCCCTAAGATGCATAGGATGAATTAGTGTAGAAACAAAAATCAAAGTATCATTTTGTTGGAGGTTCCGAGAATTCTAAGAAAGTTGCAATGGTGATCTGGTTCGAGAAACTTGTCAGTATGGGTGTGTTGTTGGTTGGTAAGCTTGATTCCATGCTCATCTATCGCCCTAGATTTTCACACTAGGGAAGTGCCAACCATTGAGGAACAAATTGTCCAACACTTTGAGAGATACACCTGTTTTCCGATAGCCATACCTCCAGTTGCACGATTCCTGGGATTTCATGTCTTGTGGGTGTCCCTCTAGAATCCCCAGATGCAATCACTGCCTCCAAAACCTCGGTACATGGTGACCATGTTTAGCACCGACTAGTAGGAGAAAACACTCGTACTGGAGGGGTGGGTGTCCAAACTATTCATCACCGCTTTTGTGAATTCTACTTGCCAACTTTGTCTGAGGTGGTGAGGAGGTCGAAGACGCACCCCACTGCATTTCCTATAGGAGAACCTGCCTCATGGGAGGTGAGAAGTACAAGAATGACAAGCCACTGCAGAGGCTTGTTCTTCTAGAAGCAATGCTGCCCTTCTTCAAGTCCCCTCGTACAACAGTGTTACTCACAGAGGGGGGAGCTATGGACAAGGTTGAGCACAGAAGGGACACAAAATCCCTTGCAGAATTTGGGCCCATGCAGAAAGGTTCCTTTGATCATGAAATGAACACAAAGGGAAAATACACATTGCTGACTTGATAGATAGACAAATGGTTCAGGCTTAGTCAGCAACGAGCCACTAGAAGCATCCTAAGACATCGTTTTCATGACCCACGAGCTCAGAACCAGAAACATCATGCTACCATCCAGATCGAACGCATTTGCTCCATGATGTTTGTTTAAATATGTGTAAAACATGGAAGAAGTACCATGCTCTATTTGTTAATGTTTTGATTATGACTATAAACAGTTTCAAGTCCTATTTTTGAGGATTAGCCTCGGAGGTCTAAAAGGTTATAAAAAGCACCCTGCTGAGGAAGACCGGGTTGGGTTTTCAAGAGAGGAGAGGCTCTTCTTTGTAATGGGTTTCGAGTTTTCAGTATATGAATGAAATTTTCATAGGAGGAATGTTAGACCTTTCATGGCAGATATTCCTATGCCATCTTTTTCTTCAATAAGTAACTTCTTTATGTGACCGTTTATCCTATTTTCACTCCATTTTTTGTTTGCTTTCATGATTGAGAATTAGTGTATATGAGCCAGAATTCATCTTGCATGCTCTAGGTCAATTTTCAAGCATTTTCAAAACATTTTCTTATAAAGTCTTACAGAATTCACCCTAGTTAGGTGCTTTGTTTGATGGGTTGTCTCCTTTTGTCTCCTAATCAACCTGCTAATACCTCCAGATTGAGGAAAGGGTGCCTACCTTGCCTCTTTCCATAAACCTTCAGACTTCTTACCTCCTGCAACCTACTTCATACTTGATTGTTGACTCCATCTCCCAATGGTATCCTCCATTATTGTCCCACCAAACTTTATAAAACAAACAGGTTCTATTAGAAATCTAACCTTCTGAATGTCTTTGATTGAATATCTCGAGTATAAAAACTTTGTAAATAGTGAGAGATCCCTCTTTGACTTTATTAGGTAAGAAATGCAGTCTAAAGTGGTTTTTGCTATTACCTTGGGATTTACCTTTCACAACCTAGGTACATTCTAAGTGTTAACCAACTAGCGTCATTGCCGGGGAACGAAGGTTCAAATATTTCCCTGGGTATGAACGACATAGTTTTAGATTTGATTGTTGATGGTGAACAGGAGTCAGAAATCAGCAAGGTTGTGCATCTTTCACCTGGTGACTCCATTTTTAAAGAATCTAAATCTCAGTGACTCCACTGGTGACATGATCTAGAGATCAAGTTTTCAAAGAGAACCGATAGACTCTACTAGAGAAATGAGCTCATTGTAAAAACATGGAAGTGCATGATGAAAATATAAGGTACTCAAGTTTTATTTTTCTCCAAGATGTCTTATCCTTTCTTGTAAAATTTTTCCTAGCTTTTCCTAAGCTTGTCAAAACAGTTTTGCATTGTTCATTGCACTCAAAACAAAGCCATGAATTTACTATGTATATATTTCTTTACAAACTGAAAGTATTTCATCTTCTTGTACATTTGATTTTGATCCATATCTTTCATTCGAACCACATGACATTAAAGATCACCCTTGTGAGCTACATGAAACCATAGTTGATAATACATCCATTCCATATAGCTTTGTTTCTTCCAATATCCCAAACCACTATAGACCACTTCACTTACCTCTTATTCTTCATGACTTCCCTACAAAACACTACAAGTACCTTACTAAGTTTTATGGAGAATCCGAGAACCTTACAGCTGAAAAGCATTTACAAGCCTTTGAGCATTTCCTTGACCTCTTTGAAGTAGAACATAATGATGTCTGCATGACGGATTTTTCCTAATCTTTGCAAGGAGATGCTAAGGAATGGTTTAAACACTTGCAACCTAAATCCATCAGTAATTGGGAAGAGATTTTTGACATCTTTTTGAAATTTTGGGGTAAGAGAAGGCCATTAGACCAAATACTTTCAGAGTTCTATTCCCTAAAGAAACAGGAGGGTGAAACCATGTCTAGTTTTAACAAGAGGTTTGCAAGATTGTACTATAACATGCCAAAAAAATCCAACCTCTTGAAAACACTGCTAAACTTTATTACGCAACTACCTTTCCTCTTGAAATTCCATTACTTATTTTAGAGAGAAAGTCAGTCACATTGCAGCATATGTTTATTGATTGTCTAGAGGTTGAAGACAATCTTAGGATGTCTAAAAATATTTCAGACCAAGACAGTGGTGATAAGATGGAAAAGAAATTAGAATTGGTTGAGCCACATAAACAAAAAGAAGCATTCCCTTTGCATATCAAACCTTCTCTTAGTAAACAGAGAAATGATCAACCCAATGATGTAAAAGAAGACGGTTTTACTAATTTGTTTTCTGAAGATTGCAATCAGCATGTCACAAATTCTGTTAGTGGTGATTTTAAAAAGGATTTTAGTATGCCCATATATGATGAATATGAGGATGAATACTTAGATGTCATACCAAAAAATCAAATTGTAAATTTTGTAATTTCAAGGCCTATTCGTGAAGAAAATTAGGCTGTAATCCAAAGTAAAAAGGATGAAAAAAGAGAGGACAATGAGTGTACTGAAGGTGATTGTTTACCTTTGTGTTATTCTTCATTTGAACTAATAAGACAAAGACTTAAAGCCCTTGAACATAAACATAAATTTGAAGATATGGAAAACTTCATGAGCTTTTTAGAAGTGGAAGTTTAAGAGGATGAAAAATTATGCATTCAATCTCAGCATGTGGAAAGATCAGTGGTTTGCAATGAGGAATTGGATTACAAATAAAGAGGTAGGGGTTCTCAACTGAATTTTTCTTTTAATCTTTCACATTCAGAAATTTCATCTCAAGAAGGAGGGGTTTATTTGCTTGATTATATTGAAGAACAAAATGACATTTCTTTTGGAGTGCTTGAGAAGAATAAAGTTGTAAATTCAGAAATATTAAATGAAGTAGCTGATATATCATTTGAAAATAGTCATGAGAGTTCCTTTCAAAGTTATTTTGAATATCAATCTGATAGTATGTAAGAGGGGTTACATTTTGAGCTGCCTTGTGATGACGAACAAGTGATTGAAAATGTTGAAGGTTGTAATACTTTTTATGATCCAGTAGCAGAGTACATGGATAGATTTTTCAAACGGTGTAGTTGGTTATGTGTTTGCATCAAAGGACATACTTTTCATCATAACCTTTTGCCATTTTGTTCCTATGTTCTAATCTCAATCAAGCATGAGGAAGAAACATAATTGTTGGATAAATTGCTTGATTGGATTCATTGGAAGTCAGAGTTTACTTGATTTGAGAAATTGTGCTCAGTTAAGTAGGATAAGTAGGTATGAATAAGATTGACATGGCGAGCATTTCTTTCAGTAGTTTTTATTTTAGTTTCAGTTTCGAGTACAATTCAGTTACAGGTTAGGGTCTGCAGTTACAATTGTTTTTAGTTTTCTGAGTATGGACAAGTGATAGTTTACAAATTGACAAGAATTTGTTTGTAGTAGTGGTTCAGTTTATGGTTTAGCTTAGAACTGGTTGAGTACTTCAAAGAAATATTGGGAGCAACCCAATGGATTTGGCACATGGTCTACCAGGTTCATTGCTACCTCGCAGGGAGGATAACATCCCATGTGGAGCCAGCTGTTAGCACTATGTTTGAAGTTCTGAATTATGGACTTGAAAGGTTTGAAAATGATCCTATTTAATGAAATTTTATGGAAGCACCTTTCAGGTTATCTGGTTAGCAAGTTCTGTCATCAGGAGCCGTAAGATGGAGAGTGGATTTTGATTTACAGTGATAGATCTTTCTGTAGAATAGAAACATGTAGCAACAGAATGAGGGTAAAGTGTGTTGAGATTCGACGGTTCAGATTTACGACGAGGAAGATCAATAGTGAAAAGAGATTCCGTGGAGCGGAGATGCAAGGAAGGAGCTATTTTTTATATTCGCAAAGTTTGTTACATGGGTGTGATGTTGGAGGGTCGATATTGATCCAAATCTAGATCAATGATTTTAAATCATTCCACGCGGTGAACATGCCTGGAGAAAGAAACTTTTTCAAATCACGAAATGAGTTAACAGGAGAAAAGATCGGACAGTGGAGATGAAGGCGGAGATAGATCTGTGGTCCTGAATGATTCCACAGATTGAACTAGAACAGACAATGTTAGGATTTCTATTCACGAAAAGTGGCAGGGGCTGCGAAGATCTATGGTTGGAACAAGATATCAGGAT
This sequence comes from Pseudotsuga menziesii, assembly GCA_001517045.1. NCBI lineage: Eukaryota > Viridiplantae > Streptophyta > Pinopsida > Pinales > Pinaceae > Pseudotsuga > Pseudotsuga menziesii. The sequence goes on from LPNX010170637.1 coordinate 656,713, forward strand.
GATATACAGGTGAGAAGCATTCCGCGATCAGAATTTTCTCAAACGATCAGACGAAAAGGGATTTCCTGAATGTTAAAGTTCTCAATGATAAACGGTCCCGATGAAGGTAGTTTAGAGATTGGTAGTTGATATTGATTTCCTCAAATTACACTGTGCAGGTTGATAGTGTTGAGCTTGTTGATGTAATTGTAACTTTGGAATGTATTCATCCGTATATCTTATGTATTGTACCCCGATGTTTATTCCGAGATGTGTCTACAATGTAATTGAGTCATGTCATACCCCGATGTTTATTTCGAGAAGTTTCTATAATATAAAAGTCATGTCAAGTCATTGTGGCTAACCCTCCTATTAGTTAAGGGTTAAATTCCCCACTGTTATGGGGCCCTAGGGTTATTAGACTATCCTAGAGATGTCGATTCTAGGTGAGTCATTGTAAGTCGGGGAAATAGTCCTTGCCATTTTGTTAAGGATAAACCTCCTTGTTGGTCAGAGGAGGCAAAGTCCCCACAAGTTGTGGGGAACTAGGGTTATTAGACACTCCTAGAGATGTAGGCTCTAGTAAGTAATTGTTAAGTGAGGCCAACATGTTGGAGTGGGTTTCAAGTGAACAAAAGAATATAAATAGAGAGTTATTCTCTCTATTTATCACACACACACACTTACTCATTGGGGTGCAAGAGTGAGAGGAGAATTTGTTGGGACAAGAGAGAGACTACTGCTTTCGAGAGATCATCTTTATGTTTTTGGGTTTTACTTTTGGTGTTGATTCTATCTCTGAGGAAGTTGTGGGGTTTTATCCTTTATGGTTTCCCTGAGGAAAATTCTTTGTGTCTCTTGTCTCTTGTGTTTTATTGTTGTGCATGTTATTCTCTCAGTTAAAGATCCTAAGATCATAATGCTAGCTTGTATCATAAAAATCTAACATGGTATCAGAGCTAACCTGAGAAGAAGACACTGTGTACTTGTAGAAGCTAGGGATTCTTAATTTTTGGGTCTCTCTCCACAATCCATTAGAAAAATTATGCTAGGATAACTCTCCATTGAAGGGCGCATCTATCTATTGAAGCGGAATTCGATTCCGAGCATTTTTAGTTTTTGGTGCAGGAAATTAGGGCTTCCTACAGAAGAGGAATTTTTGAGTGAGCCCAGCATAGGATTTTTATCCTCATAAAAATCAAATTTTAGAGACCTGGATTAATATTTTTGGTTGGGTGAAAATGGCAAAGTCAAACCCTAGTTTGACCCCGAGCTAGAAAAACCCTAAACACTAAAACTGCTACGTTTTGGTACATTCGCTACATCCTGCGACTGGAAAAGTATCAGAAGCTGAAAATTTCAAAGGCCGAAGATAAAATATTAATGTACACTATGTCCAATTTCAGCCTCATATTCTCTATATTGTGGGAGATATGATCCCTCCAAGTTAGGGTTCCAGCCTCTTCCAGAATTCATCCCTAAACAGGACACCTGGGGAGAATTGCTATATATTGGGCTAAAAAGGTCCAAATGAAATTCCTAAAGATGTTCCATAAAGGGAACGGAATTTAATTTCTATTTTTCAAGTTTCATACCTAGAAGATGAAATAGTGACACGTGGAAGTCTGTACAACTTCGTTGTTCTGAACAGTCCTGTAACAGGTCACCTTGGGAAAATGATCATAAGTCTCAATTGGTGAAACCAATTCTGATGAAACCTGTGGTGTTGGATCAGGAACATGCAAGGATACATCAGTGATAAGTTTCATACATAGAGGAGCAAATAATTTCAGAGAGACCGCAGAAACAGTAACAGGAATTTCTGCTAAAGAAATTGGAAAACTAGGGCTTCCTATTCCGAGAGCTTCCCTCCACTGTTTTCAGAAAAGGAGTACATTGGCCATCTCAAATTGAAGAGATATATATTTCTATCCAATGAGATCATAAAGATTCCAAGTTTTTAAAATTAGGGTTTCTTTGACAAACCCTAGATCAGCCAACTCCGGAACCAGGACAGACACCTCAAATCGGTAAGATCTAATCTTTTGCTATCTGCATTTGAGGTTATCATTTCAAAGTGATCTATTACATCAGCTTGATGATAAGCTTGGTGAATTTGACAAGTTCCAAGCATGGAAGTATTTGATCTCTCTGAAGAAAATGAATTGGAGACCTACATGAGTAGAGAGGTTCCAGTTCCAGAGGGAGATGAGGCTAAAAGCCTTACACCAAAAGAACTTGGTCAAGGCCAAGAATATCATTGTTGATTCAATCATGGATCACATTGTACCACAAGTGTCTTCCCTAAAGACACCAAAGATGTTTGATTCCTTGACCAAGCTATTTGAAGGGAAGAACATAAATCAGAATATGACCTTAAGAAACCAGTTGAAGAATGTGAATATCTAGAATGCAGAGACCATACAATCATACTTTATAAGGGTCTCTCAAATCAGAGAACAACTTGAAGTGGTAGAAGAAGAAGTGAAGAATGTAGAAGTGGTGATAGACACCTTGAATGGCCTCCCAAGATCATGGGATTCATTCAGTCAAGGAATGTGTTCCAAAAGGAAGTGATTACTTTCAGCAGACTCTGGGAAGAAGAAGAAGCTCGACTCATAATAAGAGAAGAGAAGATGGGAGCAACTAAAGATCAAGCTCTCACCATCCAAATAATATCCCTCAACCAATGAGGAATATGAAGATCTCAACTCTTGAAGAACCTCTTATCCACCTTAGCATTTGGATAAGAAATGATGCTATGAAGAAGACGATGAAGCTAAAGACTCAAGAAGGAGTCTACTCACGAAACAAATAAAGATAAGTATTCAATTGTCATTTCATGATATTGTTTTGTTATGCATTTTTTTATATTCAGTTGATGTATTATGCATGATAGGATGTTTGCATTAATGACAGTATACTACTAATATGCATGTAATGGGTAAGTAGCTCATGGTGCTATACAACTCTCCATTGCTACTTATCTAGAATGAAACCTCTTTCAATGACATATTGGATTAGTGCACAATCTCAATATTGTCCTCGTAGAGATGGAAGGCATCTAGAAAAGTTTCTGTGAGATATGGATGAATGTTGTATTGGCTAAAGTAGTTGCATGATCATATATTTATGCATAATAACTTGCCAATATGAATATTCCTTATGAAATGTTTCTAACCATACAAATTCATTTGACTTGTAGGAAAGATCGCATACATAATCGGCTACAAGCAAAGAAGGATTAGACTTGTTCCGAAGAACAAGTGACGACATTTCAAAATGAAAAATAATATGACGAATGCAGCAACATCATTGATGCAGAACCTTCCAAGAACAAAGGGAAGATCAATTCAAGAAGAATGATGTCTAGGATGCAGTATCGATACATGAAGGGAAATTCATAGTTCCATCATGCAATAGATGGAAACATCATGGGATACAAGGCATAGACTACGAAGAGACATTTGCAGCCACTGGAAGTGAAGTCACATGACATGCATAATCATGTGTGCAAATGAAAGAAGACCTTGTATGAGTTCAGAAGACACCCATGGGATAACACATACATGATGAGCTTGATGAAGATCTGAACCTATGCTACAAGGTTGATAGAGGATGACAAGCTCATATATGGGTGTGAGAAGAACTTTTGAAAAATTTCAAGATAGAGGATCTTGGTATCCAATGATCCTAGATGGATACATAGAATATTAGTAACAGAGGAAGCTACTTGTCACTCCAGTACATAATGTTTCAGTGCATAGAGTACAAAAGACATAGGGAGCATGATGCTTCAGACGGAGTGATTGCAGAAGATCCTGAGGTTCGACATGGTACGACAGGATGGAAAGATTACTGATGACTCTAGGCTTTACTAAGAGTAAAGCAGATTCCAACCTTTGCTTCAAGGTTGAAGGCGGAAGACCAGTGATGCTCTTGTTATGTGTTGATGCACTATTTTCTAGGCATGGAGGTGTGGAAGAATGCATATGGAATCTTCTTTGGACAAGGTAAGTATGCAGAAGAGATCCTGAATAGGTTCAGGATGATGAACTATAAGGCCATGACCACACCTATGGCATTGAATCTGAAGCTATTGAGTGTTGCTTCACTAGAGATGGTTAATGCTATGATGTATTGTCAGATGATTTGTTCCTTGATGTACCTGACGGATACAAGACCAGATACTTGCTTTCCTATGGACACATTGAGACATGTTCACCTGATTGTTGCAAAGCATGCAGTGAGGTACCTGAAGAGTACAATTGATTATGGGCTCAAGTATGAGGTAGTGCCATTGATAGGAAGAGCACTTCATGATGTTGCTTTAGTATGGGATCAGGTGTGATCTCTTGGTTTAGTAGGAAGCAATCCTATGTGGCACTGAGTACAGCTGAAGCAGAGTATGTCACAGCTTGTTCAGCTAGTTGTGAGGCAGTATGGCTATGGAAGCTACTGTCTGATTTATTTGATCTCTAGATGGATGCTACTTGTATACATTGTCACAACCAGAGTTGCATGAAGTTGTCAAAGAATCCATTGTTTCATGACAAGTCAAAGCATATCGAGATTAAGTATCACTATATCAAGGATATGGTGCAGAAGGGAGTAGTGAAGCTCCAATATGTTGCGACGAAGGAACAGATAGCTGATGTGTTGATGAAGCCATTAGCTAGGGTAAAGATCGAGTACTTTAGGGAGAAGCTTGGTGTTATCCAGATCAACGTTTCCTCCAAGGGAAAATGATGAGATCCATAGCCATTCTGATGAGTAGGTTAGATGTAAGGGTTGATCCATTCTGTCATGGTGAGAGGATTGGTTCCTTCCATGTCAGATGTGAGTGCTGGCCATTCTGACGAGTAGGTCAGATGTAAGGGCAACTGCCATTCTTTGGGAGAATGGAGGCACCTGGTTAGTTACCAGGTAGCTCAGTCTAGGACTGGGGGCCATTCTGATATGACTGTAGGATTGGTTCCTAAAGGATCAGATGTGAGTGCACGCCTTTTCAAACATGCATGTTGGATTGGTTCCTCGCATGTGTCGGATGTAAGTGCATAGCATTTCTTCGATCATTGGTTGATCAGATATAAGTGCTGAGCCTTTCTTCGATCATTGGTTGATCAGATATAAGTGTTGTTCCTTTCTTCAATCATTGGTTGATCAGATATAAGTGCTATTCCTTTCTTCGATCATTGGTTGATCAGATATAAGTTCAATTGCCTTTCTTTGATCATTGGTTGATCAGATGTAAGTGCAGAGCATTTTGGCATGGAGGATTGGTTCCTCGCATGGCCAAGTGTAAGTGTTGGGCCATTCCAATCATTGGTTGAACGGATGTGAGTGTTGGGCCTTTCTGATGTGATTATAGGATTGGGTCCTATATGATCAGATGTGAGTGCTGGGCAGGCCATTCTGACTTAAGTGTCAGATATAAGCGCTGAAGAAGACCTACATGGTGGCTAGGCCTACATCCAGCATGAAAAAGGGATGGCTCTGTAGAACTTCCTGTGATGAGAAGAATCAAGAGATAGCACCCGTGATGATGATCCAACAGAGATGTTCTAGACTAGAGATGTTCCAGATCGAGTGATGATCCATATCAAGTGATGGTGATCCAGATTGAGTGATGATCCAGATCCAGTGATGGTGATCTAGATCGAGTGATGATCCAGATCCAGTGATGGTGATCCAGATTGAGTGATGATCCAGATCTAGTGATGATGATCCAGATCGAGTGATGATCCAGATCCGATGATGAAGATGACTTGAAGATGAATATGACTTAAATATGAAGATGACGAAGACTCGATGATGATCCAGATGATACAGAGAAGAAGACTTGTACTGATAAATTGTGTCGAGAGAATACCTTCCTAGTTAAGAGGGAGTGTTGATGTAATTGTAACTTTGAAATGTATTCATTCCTATATCTTATGTATTGTACCCCGATGTTTATTCCTAGATGTGTCTACAATGTAATTGAGTCATGCCATACCCCGATGTTTATTTTGGGAAGTTTTTATAATATAAAAGTCATGTCAAGTCATTGTGGCTAACCCTCCTATTAGTTAAGGGTTAAAGTCCCCACTGTTATGGGGCCCTAGGGTTATTAGACTATCCTAGAGATGTTGACCCTAGGTGAGTGATTGTAAGTTGGGGCAATAGTCCCCACCATTTTTTTAAGGATAAACCTCCTTGTTGGTCGGAGGAGCCAAAGTCCCCACAAGTTGTGGGGCACTAGGGTTATTAGACACTCCTAGAGATGTCGACTCTAGTAAGTAATTGTTAAGTGAGGCCAACATGTTGGAGTGGGTTTCAAGTGAATGAAAGAATATAAATAGAGAGTGATTCTCTCTATTTATCACACACACACACTCACTCATTGGGGCACAAGAGTGAGAGGATAAGTTTCTAGGACAAGAGAGAGACTACTGTTGTCGGGAGATCATCTTTATGTTTTTTGGTTTTACTTTTGGTGTTGATTCTATCTCTGAGGAAGTTGCGGGGTTTTCTCCTTTATGGTTTCCCCGAGGAAAATTCTTTGTGTCTCTTGTCTCTTGTGTTTTATTGTTGTGCATGTTATTCTCTCAATTAAATATCCTAAGATCATAATGCTAGCTTGTATGATAAAAATATAACAGAGCTTTGGTATGAAGATTTGATGTATCAAAGGCTTAGATTGCAAAGATGAAAAAGTCTCTGGTACAAAGTGCATGGAGAAACACGAGGGTTATGCAACATAAAAAAAACTATAAAAACATCTACGTGGAGAGGACACCCTCATGTACGATCTGCCTTCCCGATAGTTAAATGATTTTCCCTGACACCATTTGTGGAATACCTATAGAATAAATCATCCCCGCGGTAGCTCCATCTCACCCAAAACTAGATATCTGTCATGTGGCTGGCATGTGAAATCAGAGTGATATCGTGAAAATATGAGATGTAGAGTTGTGAATCTGATCGTCACACGAAGCAGGAAAAACATGACAAAAGAATTATTCTGATATCATAATTAGAAGGGCAAGAAAATGTCTAGTCCATGTGCCCTAAAGCATATGGTTGACCAGGTAGGGTAACGCCTGAGGTCTTTTACGCAGCCAATAATGAAATTCTATAGCAGATAGGGCGATGTGACTAGATATCCAAAGGGAAAGGAATCCCTTGGCTTATGTGCTCGCTCGTGCCGTCACCATGCTACACAATGATGAAGTGTGAGAGAATGTTGATGGGTCATCCCCACGTCCAGTTCTCCAATCCTATATAAACACCACCTTTTAGAGCCCCTAAGATGCATAGGATGAGTTAGTGTAGAAACAAAACTCGAAGTATCATTCTGCTGGAGGTTCTGAGAACTTTGAGAAAGTTGCAATGGCGATCTGGTTCGAGAAACTTGTCATTATGGGTGTGTTGTTGGTTGGTGAGCTTGATTACATGCTCATCTATTGCCATGGTTTTTCAGACCAGGGAAGAACCAACCATTAGGGAATAGACATCCAACACTTTGAGATATAAACATGTTTTTTAGATTTCCATACCTCCAGCTGCATAGTGCTTGGGCTCTCATGTCCTATGGGTGTCCCTCCAGAATCCTCGGACAAAATCGCTACCTCCAAATCCTTGGTACGTGGTGACAATGTTTAGTGGTGACCAGTAGGAGAAAATTCTCATACTGGAGGGGTGGGTGTTGAAAGTCTTCATCACCACCTTTGTGAATTCCACTTGCCGACTTTATCTGAGGTGGTGAGGAGGTCGAAGATTCACCCCACCGTATTTCCTGTAGGATAACCCACCTCATGGGAGGTGAGGAGTACACGAATGACAAGCCACTGTAGATACTTGTTTCTGCTAGAAGCAATGCTGACCTTCTTCAAGCCCCCTTGTACAACAATGTTACCTGTAGAGGGGGGAGCTGTGGAGAAGGATGAGAACGGAAGGGACACAAACTCCCTTGCAGAATTTGAGCCCATATAGAAAGGTGCCTTTGAGCATGGAATGAAAACAAATGGAAAAGATGCGTTGCTAATTCGACAGACAAACAAAGGGTTCAGGCTTAGTCAGCAAGGAGCCACCAGAAGCATCCTAAGATTTCGTTTTCATGACCCGCAAGCTCAGAACCAAAAACATTGTGCTGCCATCCAGACCAAGCACAAACATTTGTTCCATGATTTTTAATTAAATATATGTAAATTGTGGCAGAAGTACCAAGCTATAGTTGTTAATCTTTTGGTTATGACTGTTTATCCTATTTCCACTCCATTTTGTGTTTGCTTTCATGCTTGATCATTAGTGTATATGAGCCAAAATTCATCTTGCATGCTCTAGGTCTATTGTTCAAGCATTTTCAAAACATTTTCTTCTAAAGTCTTGTAGAATTCACCCTAGTTAGGTGTTTATTTGATGGGTTGTCTCCTTTTGTCTGCTAATCAACCTGCTAATACCTCTAGATTGAGGAAAGGGTGTCTACCTTGCCTCTGTCCATAAACCTTCAGACTTACTACCACCTGCAACCTACTTCAGAACTAATTGTTGACTCCATCGCCCAATGGTTTCCTCCATGTTGTCCCACCAAAATTTATAAAACAAACTGGTTCTACCAGAAATATGACCTTCTGAATGTCTTTGATTGAATATCTCAAGTATAAAAACTTTGTAAATAGTGAGAGATCCCTCTCTGACTGTATTAGGTTAGAAATGCAGTATGAAGTGGTTTTTTTGTTACCTCAGGATTTACCTTTCACAACTTGGGTACATTCTGAGTGTTAACATCCTACATGATTGCATGCACCAATATTCAGAATTTTGAAGAAGGACAAAATTGTGCATCTACCATCTCAGTGGAGCAAACTCTTGGATCTGATATGAACTTATTTGTATAACATGATATTATTTAGATATGATCTGATATTATTTTTTTCAGGTTTTAAGTTTCAAGAGCTTTCAATAATGCTTGTAGCTTCTCTCATCAATTTTGGTGTGAAAAATCAAGTACCACAAGTCTCCTTCAAAATTGTTGCCGGGGATTTGATTTCATTCCACACTTATGGATCTGATATGGATTTATATGGATATGATACGAACCTTTTTGGATCTGATATTATATTTGGTTCAAGTTTTAAGTTCCAAGAGCCTTCAGCCATGCTTGTAGCTGGTTTCATCAATTTTGGTGTGACAAGTATCGCAAGTCTCCTTCAATTTTGTTGTTGAGGATTCGATGCTAGTTTTCTCTTATGAGACTGCTGATATTAGATTTTATGAAATATTGGTTATTTCTGAAGCTATATCAGATTATGTATCTCAAGCATTCATTATCCATAGTCCCAGTTCTTCTCTACCTATCTTTTTGATCACATGCTCATCTCCTCATAGAACTACTAAATTTGGAGACATTCTGCATCTGCCTGGACACTTGCTCCTAACACTTGGAGCTGATTTTACCTAAAGTGGATTGATGTTCAAGGCTTCCATATATAATTTTCTTGGGTGTTCCTCGCATGTTTTGAATTCTCAAGAACTTTTTCTCTCTCATCAGTTGATTTCAGCTGCTCTACACGGGTCCATTCTTCACCGTGTAACAATTTATATTTCTGATTCAGTTGAGTACATTATTCTTCTTCCAAAGAGGAAGATTCCTCCAAAAATAAGCATTTGTTTGGATTTAGAGGTTCACATGCACATATTCAGGATGCTGCTGCATAGAAGAACCATAATACTGCATTACTGTTGCACACTACAGCAAAAGATTTTGCAAGTTTTTAACTTGCATTTCCTATTTTTTTCTTATCTTGAGGGGGGGGGTTTCCCATGAGGATTTTCTTGTTTCCTTGGTTGTATTAAGCAGCATTATGTATTTTATATTGTAATTGGGTGACTTATGGCCTTGTTTCCAGGGCCCATAGTTTTCTAAGTTAGGATTCAAGGGGGGTGTTACAATTATTGATCCTCCCTTGACCATACTGTCTATTAGATTATTTATCCTAACTTAGGAGTCTTTATTAATTAATCGGGTCCACTAGTACCATTGGGTCCAATTTTCCTAATGGGTCCATGTGTACCAGTTACTAGAGTGTGGGGAACAATGCTATAGGTTAAATGAAACTGACTGCACTTGGATGCATCAGTTTAGGTTCCTCCTAGACAAATCCCTACATTTTAGGATCCACTGAGAGTCCCGACACAAACCTCCTTCAGTCAGTTGGAGTTGGAACTAGTTAAGCTTAGTTAGTTTCCAGTTACATTCAATTAGATCACAATCAGTTTAGTTAGCGTTATTTATGCATGGCCGTTGGAGGTGCTAGTCGGTAAGCCGACTAGATTAGAAACCAACTAGATTAGTAGCCGACTAGATTAGGCAGCCGACTAATCAGAGATTAGGTCATCCTAAAAGTTCGTGTCGGTTGGATGAACCGACAAGTAGTTACTCATAACCATTTTGTAATTCATATATATTAGGTTGTTGAGCCAGTTGAGAAGTTGGTTCAGTTTTGTATACGTATGGACACTCATGTGATTCTATATTATAATATGTTATTCTACTACTTGTTCATGTCTCTTGTCTCTATATGTTTATATGATTCTTTATGTGTATTATTGGTAACCTTATGTGATATGTGATATTACGAAATTGGTTTCGTTTCCAGTAGTACATATACAGATGAAAATTACCATACGTAGATGATATCAGAGCAAGCGATTAAGAATTGGTGGGAGCGTAAGATCGCAAAATACTTGCAGAATTACGCGAGAAGAAATAGATTGACGATTTCTTAGGTGAAGGAGAAATTCTTCACTGAAACCCATGAGAATTTTGTAGAGTCAGTGCCTCAGTTGTTGAAAAAAATTCTGGATGAAAAAGCCAGAAGCAATTAAAGACTAATATTTACTAGAGAAACTAATTCGAGGTGGATGAACAAACCTGTCGTAGTGGTTTGAAAAGATCACAGATGAATTCTGCGAAGAACAAGCCATGGAGGAAAGAGTCTTGGTCGAAAGTATTGAGAGAAGGTTTTATATAGACTTCACTGAGTAGTTTCTTTTCTCTTTATTGACCCTTTTGTTCAAATTCCTGATCGAGAAGGGAGTGGGCCGTACCATTGAACCCCGTCAATCACTAAGAGAACCGCCACCAAATTCTAATTGGGCAGAAAAATAGAAGAAGTGGGAAAAATTCATTGCTGAAAGGGAGTGGGAGTACTTCCTAAGAAAATAAACATAATTGTTTGATCTTTCTAAAGCATCGGGTAGGATATGGGGTTTAGTTGGTCATGTGTCGAGGTAGAGTAAAAAGGATTCTAGCCGACTGAAGAAAATATCATCACCAGCAATGAAAAGTTGACCTAAGAAGGAAATTGAATGAATAATGACACACAAAGGTATGTTGGACTTGCAGAAGTTAGAAAGGGAGAAGAGGCATAAAAGAAGAGAAGAGAGAAGAGATAAAACTAGAGCGTTGCAAAGAGGAATGACCACTGGGGTGATGGAACATGAAAGAAATTTGCTAGAGTTGGGTCATGATCGACAAGAAGAAGGTGTGGATGAGGAAGTATCACCCATGGAAGAATATTTGTGGATAGAGCAACAAGAATCTCTCCAGCTAGAAATACCCCAAGAGGTAAGACCTTTGTCTCCGATAAATCCGAGTACCTGAATGCAAGCCATTGTCGAGGAGGACCTAAGACCAAGAGTTGGTGATTTTGGTATATGGAGCCGACTAGACAACGAAGTAAATGATGATAATCATTTAGTAATCCATCGACCAGAGGAAGGAAATTGAGTAACACTTTAGGAATACCCTTCCAACCGAAGTATCCACTTGATCTACCTGACACATAAAGGATCACCCCCCCCTACCAAACATATCTTTACAAGAAACAAAATAGTCGGACTTGCAAGCACACCAGTGTAGTTGGACATCAACAGAAGAAGTTGACTCATACCAAATACTTGTGGGAGAATAAAAAACAAACAAAATGACCGATGGGAACGAAAGGTCCATCGACAATAGCTGTGAACAAAGAGAGACGCAAAGTATCCCACTACCCCTACCGCCACTGCCCCCAGCGCTGCCACCTCCTGGAGGAGACGTCGACATCAACATGGGTCATGGATCAGCACATATCTCCCTCTATGAGGGTGATGAAGATCCCAGACGACACTGGTTCATTTGTGAGTCAACATGGGAGGCCAATCAAGTTACAAGTGAAGAATGATAGATGGCGCAGTTCACCGGTGCTTTACAAAAATGAGCATTAACTTGGTATATGAATTATATCAAGAGAACACCCCAAGCATCCAAAGTAGACATTAAGACACAATTCTTATCTTTATTTAAAACACCAGATGCAAAGCATCTGGCAGCAAAAAAACTAAAGACAACATCTCAGAAACTAGAAGAGACCGTCTGGGACTATGATAAAACATGGAAGGACCTTTTGAGCCAACTAGACTATGTAATTGATGAACAATTATTAATTCAATGGTTTCTTGCAGTCCTGTAACAGAAAATACTATGGCATATAAGCTTGGAGACATTTAAAACATATGAGGACGCACTGACTAAAGATCTGTAGGTAGAGATGGATGAGGATTTCCCAGCATATCCCGTCGATACTAGGATGGAAGAACAGTTGCAAATCATGTAGAAATATTTGAAAGAGATGAACCTCAAAAATCAGGATGTTTGGTGCACAAAGTGCTCCACGATCGAACATACTAAATATAATTTTCGACAAGACATAAGTCGAGAAGACGTTCGTTTTGTTCAAACAAAACGCTTCTACGACATTTTCCAATAACATGGAGAGCATACAATGAAATATTTCCCATACAACATGAAGAATGGAAAAGCATCTTGGTGAGCAATCTATGAGGTAAAGAGTCATGCAACGACCGACTGCCACTTGAACCTGAAGAATCAACAAAACTATCAAGCAGTCTACCAAACGAATGTAGTCGTGCAAAATAATGATAACATTCCAAGGAGTAATGATCAAAATGAGTTGAATAATCAAGGATATGAAGGTCGTCAATACGAGCTTCGGTTCAACAATCGTCATGGAGGATTTGGAGGTCGAGGATGATTTTATGGAAATCATGACAATCGACCACGATGAAGCATCCAGTGCTTTACATGTTATAAAGAAGGGCACCGCTACACATACTATCCATACAAGGATAGAACTGATCTAAAGTTTTGTACTAGCTATGTTGTGGATGATCACTCACTAGAGGACTCTCCCACCATACTCAACAAGATTAATAAAAGGAAAAATGTTAATGTCTTGTCGCGTGTTTAGAAACATGATGTAATGCATACAAAGAACCTACATATAGTAACTCGACAAGGGATGAAAATCGAAAATGATAATCCACGTATAAGAAAAGTTAAAGAAAAAAATGATTATCCTAACCCGACAAAGCAAAAACAATTATATAACGATGCATCAAACATGTTTCAAGAATTTTCTAGACAGGAAGTAGTCGATGACAGACGACAAAACACACTTAAAGAACTATTCAGTTTAGTACAAAATGATAAATTGGTGTCTCAATTTATTGACTTATTATATAATATGAAGCACAAAAATAATACAGATAAACAAACTAAAAATATATGCAGTTTGAATCAAAAACACAAGAGTGATGCTGACCCACTTGTCGATCTTGAAATTGAAGGATATCATGTTCAACAAGTCGTTCTCAACTTTGGTTCACAAGTAAATATTATGACACGAGATACATGGGAATAGTTGGGCAGACCTCGACTAAACGAATTAGGCATATACCTCAAATTAGCCGACCAAGGACTGATTGAACCCATTGGGGTTTGGAGAAATGTCGATACAATGATAAAAGGCATATCGACTAAGACCGACTTCGAAATTATCGAACCTAAGGAAGGATCCAACTCCTTCCCAGCCTTGGTAGGTCGACCATGGGGAAGAAAAATGAAAGCATCAATATCTTTAGACAAGGAAAGAATAAAATTAAAAGGGAATGGACAAAAAGTTATTGTCCCCATTCATCCTTCCAAGGAGAACCTTGGATCGAACCTATTGATGAAGAAGTCAACATTCGACAACTATACCAAATACACAATTATGAAGACTATACTGAACCCAATATTTATGGTGAACTTCATCTAGGGAACCAGGACTCGGTCGGATATGACTCAGATGCAGAATTATACGATTGGGAAATTGAAAATTATGAAACATAAACAAGAGGTTGCTGGACCATTCAAGCTATCCAGAAGAAACCAACCCGACAATTCTTTTCTATATAAACTATCCCAAAAATATTTGAGAAACGTATAAGGGAATATCCCTCTTTAGCACCAATAAAACTAGATAATAAGCAGATTCTTCGGTATAAAGAAAGAGAATCACCAGTTCTCCATGTAGAACAAGTCTCTAAAAACCTAGGTGTACATGGCCGACTACAAAGCCTTGTCAAAATGTTTACTGGACAAGCTACTCGTTGGTGGGATACGCACCAGTCGATACTACAAACATGGACAACAACTTCGACTTTATTTTTAGAAAGGTTTGGAGGAAGGAAACTAACAAAACAAGCACAAATAGCTATCTTCACCCAAGGAAAAGATCCAGAAAATCATATAAGAATATGTGAAACATAGTGTAGAATACTTGGTTACAAAGACGAACGTATATGGCCACACCTGTTTCCATCGACATTAGATGACCTACCTAACAAGTGGTATAAAATGGAAGAAGCACGAGGTGAAACATTTCTATGGAATGAACTTAGAGAAAATTTCATTAAGGACTTTATCTTTATACCGAAAGATGCAAAATTAGTCGAAGCTACAAAACAGATAAAAATATTTATACAGCCGACTACCAACGAGTCGACACAAAATAGAAGCCAACCAAATGCATCATTCTATAACATTCGATCCAACAAAATACCACAGTTGACAAGACTCCAAGTAGAAAATGAACACACATATGGTAGGAGCTTTCAATGGAAGATCGATCACCCAAAAATGATCAAACTAATTAAAACGATATTCAAAATTGAGTCAACCGACAGAGACGACACTGACCGAATTATAGCAACAGACTTTCTAGAAACATTTTCTCAGTTCAAAGAAGGTAGTTGACAGATTAATGAAAGCAAAGCACCAAAATGGATGGATGTGAAAGTAAAAACAAAAGAAATCGACATATCGAATGATAATAGACCGAAAATGGCAAGAATTGGTGACTATTAGAGAGAAGAACAAACCACAGAGATCGTCGACTTATTAAAAGAATTTCAAGATGTATTTGCATGAGACTACAAAGACTTAAAAGGATTAGTAGCAGAAATGGGCGAGATGAAGATAGACATCAAACCTGATGCCCGACCTGTCAAGAAAAGGCCTTATAAGTTGGAACATAAATATGAGGAAATAGTAAAAAAGGAGATCGACAATATGGTTATAGCCGGAATAATTTAGCCCATCGATCAGTCAGAGTGGGAAATCCCAATGGTCGTCCAACTAAAAAAGAATGAACTAACAAAACTACGAATCTGTGTCGATTTCCTTGGATTAAATAAGGTTACCTTAACAGATCCACTCCCGACTCCATACGCTGATGAAATCCTAAACGAAGTCGTAGGACATGAATGCTATTCATTTACAGATGGATTCTTAAGGTATAATCAAGTGCCAATAGCCAAATAAGATTAGAAAAATACAACCTTCGTATTTGAATTTGGTTCATTTTCCTACAGATTCATGCTATTTGGTCTAAAAAATGCACCTACAGTGTTTTCAAGAATAGTTTTCAAGACATTTCAAGAATACATCTAGAAAACAATGTTAGTATACTTCGACGACTAGACGATCTATTCTATGCTGAAAGACCACTGTAAATGGTTAAGGCTTATGCTAGAATGTTGCCGACAGATTCAATTATCTCTCAATATAAAGAAATACATATTCTTAACCCCTATAGGAATCCTATTAGGGCATATTGTATGCAAAAGGTGTTAGGGTACACAGGGTACTCCCAAAGGGCCGAACACCAAGAACAACCACTTTACACAAATAGATCACAAATCAATACACCAATGTTTGCCACGTGGTTAAAACTCTCGAGAGGGAAACAGTCCACGGCCCCAGCCAAATAGCTACTTGGAGCAATTTATTATGCAAAAGAAAGAAAGTTACATGAGCTTCTCATAATCGATCAACTAGCCAAGGACCCTCTAAGCTCTTTAAATAGAGATCATAGACCAATCAGGTGTTAAGCCATGGATCAATGGTAGGTATGATCTAAGAGAAGTTGAACCGTCGGATCACTCTATGTCTAGAACATATCGTGACCGTCGGATTTGAATATTTACAATTGCATACTAATGCATACTAAAGAAACACACTTTTACCTAACGGATATATTACACAAGTTGATCTTAACTAACTCCTAAGTGTCTAAATATCCTAACATCCCCCCTTAAGAACAACTTGGGATAGGATTGAAGGATTTACAAAAGTGACACTATTAGGAGAAGGAAGGAGGCATTAGAGCCTATTCCCCCCTTAAGGACACATTCCTGAACTCCTAACATAGACCGAAGTTTAGAAAACTTCGCTTTTGTAAGAGACTTGGTGAAGATGTCGACAACTTGATCATCTGTAGGACAATAGAGCACTTCAATAACACGATCATGAACAAGATTTCTGATGAAGTGCATGTGTAGCTCAATGTGTTTGTTGCGCTGATGTAGAACTGGATCTTTGGCAAGCTTGATGGCACTTTTATTGTCACACCAAAGTGGAGTAGGCTGCTGCTGCTCGAATCCAAACTCTGAAAGGATCTGTCGAAGCCATAAAGCTTTCTGACTGGCATTAACTGTGGCTCGATATTCTACTTCTGTTGAAGAAAGAGCAAGAGCTTGTTGTTTCTTACAAGCCCAAGTGACAGGTCCAGATCCTAGACTAAAAACATAACCTGCAGTAGACTTCCGATCATCAGGATCACCGGCCCAATCTGAATCAGTGAAACCAACCAACAAAGGTTTCCCCCCTGTACTATAATGAATCCCAAACTAAATTGTACCTTGAATATATCGAAGTATTCTTTTTGTTGCTTTCCAGTGACTTTCATGAGGAGTTTGCATGTAACGGGAAACACGACCAAAGGCAAAGGAAAGGTCAGGATGGGAATGAGTCAAGTATAAAAGACTACCAACAAGCTGACGATACAAGGTGGCATCTACTTCAGGGGAAGTACAAGTGGTAGAAAGTTTGACTCCAGACTGGAAGGGAGAAGGGGCTGGTTTACAATATTCCATGTGGAAGTGACGAAGAAGGTCACAAGCATACTTAGACCGGGAAAGAAAGATTCCTTCTTTGGTTTGTAAGACTTGGAGACCAAGAAAATAATGCAAATGTCCTAAGTCTGACATTTCAAAATTTTGCTTAAGACTGGATTTCACATGGGTTATAAGGTTAGGGTCACTACCAGTAAGGATAATATCATCAACATAAAGAACAAGTATGATGAGATGGTTTCCTAATTTCTTAGTATAGACATTGGGGTCAGAATGGCATCTAGAAAAACCAGTGTCTAGGAGAAAGCTATCCATTTTGGCATACCAAGCTCTAGGAGCTTGCTTAAGGCCATATAAGGATTTCTTAAGGAGACAGACAAGGCTAGAGTTATTCTGAACATATCCAGGAGGTTGTTCCATGTAAATTTCTTCATGTAAATCACCATGTAAGAAGGCATACTTGACATCCATTTGATGGAATTCCCAGTTATGTAAGGCTGCAAGGGAAAGAACAAGGCGGATGGAGTTCATTTTTGCTATAGGGGCAAAGGTTTCATTGTAGTCAATCCCTTCAACTTGGGAAAAACCTTTGGCAACTAACCTTGCCTTAAGTCTTTCAACACTACCATCTGATGCATACTTAGTTATGTAGACCCATTTACATCTGACAAGTTTTCTTCCTTTTGGAAGAGGAACAAGATCCCAAGTATCATTAGCCATTAAGGAACGATATTCTTCATCCATAGCTGCATCCCAATCTGGATTTCTTGAAGCTTCTGCAAAAGTTTCTGGATCATGATTCTCGAAAACTTGAGCCAAAAGGGAAGAGGCTCGCTGAAACTAAGAACATGTTCGACGTGGATCACTAGGATCACTGGCAAGATCACCAGCTACTTCACATGTTGAACGGACCCTTCGAGGAAGTATTGGTGCTGGTGCAATTGGAGGAACATGAGCAGGCGGAGGTGGATTTTCATCCTCACTGTCATCATCAGAAACTGGAGTTGGAAACCTATCAAGGAAGTTGGAAGAAGAAGAAGAAGAAGGCACAATCGCTGAATTAGGCTCGTAGGCCAAAGATGGCACACCCTCCAAGTTAGACTCGCAGGCCAAGATATTTTCATCTAATTTAACATCTCTTCTAATGATTATATCATGAGAATGTGGTTGAAGAAGTCTATAACCTTTTACATCTTTAGAATATCCAACAAATATGCACTTTCCACTTTTAGGCTGCAATGCTTTCCATTTTTCATCCGGAATGTGAGTCCATGCTTCACAACCAAACACATGAAAGTGACTTACATCTAGTTTAATTTTACTCCATGCTTCTTCCGGTGTTATACCTTGTAAAACTTTAGTGGGTGTGTGATTTACTATGTAATTTGCACAATTTATGGCCTCAGCCCAATATTGGAGACTTAGTCCTTTAGATTGGATCATACAATTAGCCATTTCCTTCAAAGTGCGGTTCTTCCATTCAGCTACACCATTTTGTTGTGGTGTATATGGAACAGTGTGTTGTTGTTGGATTCCTTGTTTAGTGCAAAAAGTAGTGAACTTGTTGTTAACATATTCTCCTCCATTGTCAGATCTTAACTTAATAATTTGATGACCAGATTGTTTTTCAACAAGGGCCTTATAGGCCAAGAACATGTTAAATACTTCGCTCTTAAGTTTTAGGAAGTAAACCCAAGTGCGTCTGGAGTAGTCACCAATGAAAGTTAAGAAATATTTGAAACCAGAAAAGGAAGCAGATGGAAGAGGGCCACACAAGTCACTATGCACAAGCTCCAAGGGAAACGAGGCATGCCAAGAGGCATGTTTGTCAAAACTATCCCGATGATGTTTTCCGAGTACAAAACCAGAACAAACACCATCCTTGCAAGATACCAGCGGAAGACTAGTCACCATATTGTCTTTACATAGTTGTTGCAATGAGCGATAATTTAAGAGACCAAATTGCTCATGCCAAAGTTTACTCAAGTTATCACTATGAGCAACAAAAACTGAAGGAAAAGGTGATGACCCAAAGTTGTTAAATTTGTACAACCTGGTAATATCATCAACAGTTCTAGTAGCAAGGATATTTTGAGGATTTTTAAAATCCTTGATTACAACTTGGTGAGGTGTAAACGTCACAGTTTTACCTTCACCTGAATGAGTAATTTGATAGAATGATAACAAATTGTAGGAAATTTTTGGAACACATAGTACATCACTGAAATTACCATTTTCTATTGGAACTGTTCCAGATCCTACAACACTTAGAGATCTATCATCACCAACAAATATTTGTTTGGTGTTACATTCATGCATAGTAGAAAAGATGGCTTGATCTTTAGCCATATGATAAGATGCTCCAGAATCAATGAGCCATTCATTTGAATTAGAGGAAGAAGATGCAGTATAAGAGTAACCAGAAGCACAAAGTGCATGTCCATGAGAGTTAGATTCTGAACATGAATCTAGGATGATGTGGTGCTTCTTCATTGCTACTTCCAAGGCTTCCATCTTCTTAAAACATTTAGATTCATCATGATTATCTTTCCCACAAAAATTGCAATGACGCTTAGTCTTCTTTCCTTTTTGCTTGGATCCTTTGTCATTTTTTAAAGGAGGAGCTGACTGAGAGGGTTTGGGACTCTTGTTGTTTGGCTTATTATTACGAGAATTTTTTTTCTTGGGAGGCTTGGACTTTTCTTTCTGTTGGGACAATAAGGCTTTCCTAGATGTATCTGCATTGTTAATTATTCCAAGATGAATGAGCTTGTATTGCTCTCTAATTAAGGAATCAAAAAATGATTCAAGACTAGGCTCTTGATAGCTAGTTGCAGTCAAGGATTCTTTCATGGAGTAGAATGTAGATATAAAAATAGAATATGCAGGTCCAAGTTTTGAAAGAATATGATAAATACATTGTTTGTCTTCTTTCTTAATCTTGCATTCTTGAGTTTTATACTTAGATAAATAGTCTTGAATGCATGAAAAATCATTTGGATTCAAGGAAAGCAACTCATTCCCAAGTTGATGACCCCGAATTTCATTGTGTTTACCAAACACAGATTCCAACTTTTCCCAAGCTTTATCAGGTTCATCAATGTCAGATATGTGGAATTGCAAATCAGTAGAGATTGACATCCCAATCAATCCACGAGCTTCATCACATCTATTTGCCCATTTAATTTTCTTATCATCATCAGTAGGTTCTATTTCTTTCCCTGAGGTTATCCTGAAAAGTCCTCTACTTCGTAGAACATCCTCCATACGAGATTTCCATGAGAAATAGTTAAAAATTGTAAGCATAATATCACAAGGGGCGGCCATACTATAAAATAATGGCTGAAAGAACAGAAAATAACTATCTGGATGCAAAGATCTCAAAAAAATATGCGGTTTTAAAAAAAACGACACTTAAAACTGATTCCGGATGATGAAGTTATGCTTGATCAAAGGAAATGTTGAAGATGTCCCCAATAGTGACGTGGCAGATATTAACTTGACCAACTAAAAAAAGAACCCCCCTCTTCCAAAGATCAACCTTTGACAATCACTTTACAATAAAGTTGCTTTGAAGTGAATCGCTTTTGTAGAATAAGTGAGGTTCACTTTTACAATAATGTACTTTTAAATAGTGCGACAATAAATTAAAAGACTTAAGTGACTCACTTTTATTTTATTTTATTAATGTGAAATGCACTTTTACAATAAAGTAACTTAAAAATAGAAATTGCATGCACTAAAAAGTAGATTGATAAGATTTGAACTCAAGACTTATCAAGGTGTAAAGCAACTTTGTACCAAGTGAGCTAAGTTTAAAAGATACGTAAAACTATGGAAAGATGAAGGTTTTTTTTTTTTACTCTTCTCTCTCATTTTCCGTGCTTGCTTTCTTTTCCTGCAAATCACAAAAAAAAAAAATTCCACACAATGGGGTTAGATCTTGGTTAGCTTACCCGAAAATTCTATGTTTTCAAGTTTTCTCGCGGTTTCTGATATGCCGTGATCGCACAAGGTGCACGGCAAAGAGCATACGTAGCCGAGAAGACAAGAAAAAAAAACGTTCCCTCACTATTTCTGATTCGCAGCGATCGCGCAAGGTGCACAACAAAGAGCATACACAGCCAGGGAAGGCAACAGTCCAAGACTAAAACAAAAAGATCTAATAATAACACTGATAAAATATGAGAGATTTTTAAAAAAATAAAACAAATCCGTCACTGTAACATTATACCTTCAGATTTGCCGAAATGAGTGTTTCTGGAGAAAACGAAAATGGTTTTTGGTGAAACGAAAACTATTTCCCAATGGAAATGACATTAAAAATGCAATGGAATATCTCCCACAGGCCACAAATGCACACAAAATCCAAAACCAGAAAACCTTTCAAAGTTTCGGCAACACCGGTTCCAGATATTGATCAAAACCGAAAGCGGCTCTTCATAAAAGCTCTGATACCATGATAGGGTACACATGGTACTCCCAAAGGACCTAACAACAAGAACAACTGCTTTACACAAATAGATCACAGATCAATACACCAATGTTTGTCACGTGGTTAAAACCCTCGAGAGGGAAACAATCCACGGCCCTAGTCAAATAGCTACTTGGAGCAATTTATTATGCAAAAGAAAGTAAGTTACATGAGCTTCTCATAATTGATCAACTAGCCAAGGACCCTCTATGCTCTTTAAATAGAGATCATAGACCAATCGGGTGTTAAGCCACAGATCAATGGTAGGTATGATCTAAGAGAAGTTGAACCGTCGGATCACTCTATGTCTAGAACATATCGTGACCGTCGGATTTGAATATTTACAAATGCATACTAAAGAAAAACACTTTTACCTAACGGATATATTACACAAGTTGATCTTAACTAACTCCTAAGTGTCTAAATATCCTAACAAAAGGAAGGTATCAAAGTCAACTTTGAAAAGATAAAAATTATCCTCGACTTAAAACCACCAGTGCACCCAAAACAAGTCAAAGTACTGTTAGGACATACAGGTTACTATAGAAAATTCATTAGGCACTACTCTGATATGACATACCCTCTAGAAGAACTGTTAAGAGAAGATCAATAGTTTAACTGGATAGAAGAATGTGATACGTCCTTCGACACATTAAAAAGAAAATTAGTCAAAGCACCCATTCTTCGATTCGCAAACGGTTCAATCAAATTTCATGTGCACATTGATGCCTTAGGCTTATCAATAGGAGAAATCTTGACACAACCTGGTGAAGATGGCATGGATTACCCAATCATATACAGTAGTAGAAAATTAAATAGAGTTGAATGCAACTACTCCACGACAGAAAGGGAGGCATTAGAGATGGTCTTTTATCTTCAAAAGTATCGACATTACCTACTAGCTAACCCCTACATATTCTATATAGATCATCAAGCGTTAAAATACCTTGTCAATAAACCTTTGCACCACGGGAGAATCTGTTGTTGGCTATTGCTATTCCAAGAATTTGAATTTGAATTCGTCATTCGACCAGGAAAGCTAAATGTCGGGCCGAACCACTTGTCGAGAATTGACATGGGGGAGGAGCCGACAAGAGTCGAAGATGACCTGTCAGATGCACACTTATTTCGAATAGAATCTGTTACTGCAGAATTAGACAAAATAACGCAATTTCTAGAGAATGGTCAAGCACCAGAAGGCATGAACACTAAGAAAAAACAAATTTTAGCCATGAAAGGAGCCCCATACACCTTGATCAACGCATTCCTATACAAAATAGGGTTAGAGAAAGTACTTTGTTAATGTGTTTTAGAACATGAACAGGAAAATATTATGCATGAAGCACACTATGGGCCGGCGGGAGGACACTTTTAGTCGGATACAACTGCAAAGAAAATCCAACAATCAAGATTATGGTGGATGACGCTATACAAATACTGTAAAACATTTGTGAGAAAATGTGATCACTTCCAATGACTGGGTCGACCTTTGCCTCGTATTGAAATGCCTTTGATATCAGTAGACCCAAGCCTCACATTCGAAATATGGGCTATCAACTTTATAGGTCCATTCCCAGTCCCAGCAAAAAGGACAGGTGCGAGGTATATTATAACAGCAGTTGAATATGTCACTAAATGGGAAGAAGAAGAACCTGTCGACACCTGTTCTAGTGATGTAGCTGCTAAATTCATATATGAAAACATTATCACTTGTTTTTCTATCCTATAACCTTAATTAGTGACCAAGGCTCACACTTCATCAATAAAACAATCACAGCATTGACATAACAGTTTAGAATTAACCATAGACGAAGCACAACCTATCACCCTCAGTCGAACGGGGCAATAGAAGCATTCAACAAAACTCTGACAAGGGGTCTAAAAAAAATATGCAATACCGACAAAGATGAATGGGACGAGAAAACAACATATAAATGTTCGACTGACCAAACACCCTTTCGACTAGTCTACAGCCAAGAAGTAGGCATTCCTTTACATTTTCGATAGTAGACACCGGTGATAGCCGACATCTTACATATCAATGTTAAATAAGCAATAAATAATAGAATAATGCAACTAGCCAAAATATAAGAACATCGACTGCTTTCTATACAACACTAAGAAATTCAGAAGCAACAACAGAAGGCTTGGCACGACCGAAACATGAAAAATAAGACTTTTTTGATCGGAGACCTTGCATTACTATACAATATTCGGGTAAAAGGAAAACCTAAAAAAGTTACACACATAATGGATGGGACCTTACATTGTCAAATAAATCAATGCTAATGGATCAGTTTGACTAAGAACATTACATGGCACAGTATTTCAGAAGCTGGTAAACAATGCCTGACTAAAACGATACCAAAAATAAAACTTGTGAATATATATACGAATAAAATAAATGGTTTTATAATTGTTACAAAAATCTATACAAATAAAAATAAAAACCCAAAACTTCAAAAAGAGATCGATCCCGCCAAGACAAAAATGATAGGAAACCTTGAAAGACGTAGTAGACCACAGTTCGACAATCGACAAATCAACCATCAAAATATCAATGACCGCCCTCACATTCGACATCGACCAAAGGACCAAAAATTCAAATCAAGCCATCATGATTACGGCCAGAAAGAGTGCCAAAAATGTAAAGCATTAAAAGAGCTTTCAATAGACCGTCCTGGACCATCACTTCCTCCATTAATACATTAATTGACAAGATCACCATCTGCTCCACCTATAAATACTACGTCCGATGAATATTTCTTACCATGTTTCAAAAAGGCAGAGCGACAGATTGTTCAAAACTTTAAGAGTGAAAACCCTATGAGAAAAGCCAAATAAGAAACCAAAAATATGGTGCCAAAGAGATCCAGAGCCACTTCAGCCAAAACACAAGAGCTAGAATCAGTTGAGACTCCACTAGTAAAGAGATTACAGAATATCAAGAATGCAAAAGTTCAAGAAACTTCATGGGAAAAATACTGGGAATAAATTAAGGAGTGGGCATATGAAAAATAGAAAAGAACATTGGAAGGGGAGAAAATCAATCAAATCACCATTCTAAATTACATGAACTCCCCTCTCATGGCAAGATTTAGAGGAACAAAAGAAACCATTTTCAAATTCATCATCAGTCGGTACCATAAAGGAAAATTTTACTTCAACCAACTAGTGGAGATATCCATTGAAACAATATACAAGTTGACTGGACTCTCCAACAGAGGCAACTGCAACCCTGTCCCCATGGGAATGAAGGAGGGCTTGGTAGAAAGACTGACAGGAACACCATCAGGTAAAAACTCCAAATTCCTAATAGTCAAATAGATTATCGCGAGCACACCCAATATAGTGGCAAAAATTATCTTCGTTGGTATAATAGTCGTAGGTCGTGGATGCAACTTGAAACTTGAAATGATGGAGGTAGTTGATGAAATAGAGAAAACATGAAAAGTTTTCTGTTGGGATCAGTATGTCTCTGACATGCTCAAGTCCATTTGTGAAAAATGTCAGGAGTTGGGTGGCATAATTAGGTTCCCCTCACTAATCATCTGGATAGCCATGTACCACTTATGTCCAGTAGAGCATAAGCAGTTCCTCGAACCATTCATATTTCACATGTGGCGCTTCAAGCCATTCTCAATGGTTGGAACCCATCTAGAGCTCGAAGAAGGTAAAGTACTACTAGAAAATTGGTTTCAGAACTTAAAAGTTCAAACAACTAGATGGAGGGTGCCTCAGAACATCCGATGAAGTCTGTCAAAGACATCGCATATCCAACTAGAACTTGACCACACTGCAGTCTGGTATATGCAGGGAGCGAAAGCAAAAGAAAAACCTCTCGACTATTATTCAACGGTCGATGAGATCTTTGAAGAATCATCCCAATAGTCGAACACCAAACTGTCAATACCAACAAAGGAGAAAGAGACAAATCATCCTATTGAGGAAACTTTGACATATCAGAAAAAATACTCAAGAATATGAACTACGTCTATATATCAGTACCTTCATGTCAAAGGACATACCAGCTGTAGAGATAAACACTCTTCAATTGGTGATAGTTCCACAACCACAACCACAAGTACAACAAGCACTAGTATTAACCCAACAAAGAGAGGAGGGTGAAATACAAGAAGATCAACCAAAATATGACTATTTAAAGCAGAACCTTCAAAAAATAGCCAAAGAGATTGCAGAATCTCAAAAAAATATGACAGTCCTACAAAAGGAAGAGGTAAGCGCAAGCTTATCCTACAGGACGACTAAGAAGACGAGGACGAATTGCTGGCTCATGCAGCCGACATCATAGAGAAGTTGCTAAAAACAAGGTATCTATCAAGGAGCAATTCAAACATTTCGTCGACTAGGAAGCAAGACAAGAGAAAGCCAAAAAGGTAAAAAATACAATTCCTAAGGGAGTCGAAGTTGTCAACCTAGTTTCCACCCCCCACCTCCATCCCCTGCCAAAATAGTTCAAGAGCCATATTTAATGACTCTCAGCCCAACCGACTTGTGAAAAAGTGTAATGTCGGAGATGTTAAAAGAAAAAGTAGATAAAGACGTCGACCTCCAAAAATTCATCAATCAACTACCCAACTTGTTCCTCAAAGCTCAGAAAATTGACACCACCTACACACTCACTGAGTCAATCTTTGCCCGACGAACCCTTACCCAAGCTGACCAACCAATAACAAAACCAAAAGAAGTCAAAATTATCCAGTCGACATTTTTACAAAACCCTGATCAAACAGCCCAAGTTGTCGCAACCCATATTTTATCTTTCACTCCCACCTTCACACCAGGAGACAAGCAATTTGGATACTTAGAAGACGATAACCAAGGTGCTGCCTTAGCCATCAATCAAGAAATCGACAATCTCTTCAGCTCGGATGAATCCGACGACCCAGCCAACTCATTGCCAGAAGTCAAAAACCCTGTATCGACAGAAGGAATGCCAACCACCCCTATTACCCCTGACCACTTTCCTACCCCTTCTCCACCACGAACTTCAGAGCCTCCACCAGATCCAGAGCCAACATCTTCACCACTACCAGATACACACCCCACCACAAACCTCAACCAGGAAGCACAAGTTGAAGATCCCACAAATAATGAAATGCAGTCGACAGAAGTCTAGCTGATGGAAGAACCGCCAACTAAAAATCAACTGACTGAAGAGTAGCAGGTAACACAACAAACAAAACAACATCAAGTAGTAGCAGTTCCTGCAGGGTCAGTAGTGGACCAACCCAAACACAAGAAGAAAAGAAAGAAACACCACCATACATCACAAGGACTGAATGTGATCCATCTTCAACAATGGGGATCGACTTCTTTAGTTGAAACACCAAATTTAAAAGATGGAGAATTGGATGAACTGTTGGAATCAATTACAAAGGAAGCACCAAGAAGAAACCAAACTAAGAAAGAGAAAATTGGAAAACTAAAGATAGAACAAGTCAAATTCCTGACTAAATGCAGGACTTTGACACAAACAGTTATACCAGGGATGGCTGAGAATGACACCGAAAAACCATTGGAAAGAGAATACCAATTTCTTGAAAGTGTCATGTTGAACCTACAGACATAGCTGCAGATTTAGAGATATGAGAAAAAGGAAGAAACTTCTGTGCTACTAAGGCAACAATACACAACATTTTCCGAGGCACACGGGGTACTGCAGGACCACTTGGAAGAGTTTGTCACCATGGAAGAAGTCCTACATAGCTAGTACACCTATTATGGATAGGTATTCCAGTAGAATCGATAGACTCATGAGCACATCCAAACTTAGAAAATCAACAAGGTCTAGATGACACCATGAGAAGTACAATCCAGGACTAGATCATATTAGAAGCAACAAAACTAGACAAGCCAGAAAAACAAGCGCATCAATGGACGAATCAAACACTCCCAAGCATCAACACACTAGACAAGATCTGCCCACAGATGAAAATATTGTTAGAAACAAAAAATGAAAAGGCTCAGTCACTGGGACCTGACTTGGAAAACATCATAGATTGTCCCATTCAAGAGAAGATGTCAACTCTGTTAATCCTCACAACCTTGACCATCGATATCCAAAATTTTCTACGTAGTTGGGCAGAGTTTCAACACCAACTAGCCATCACAATAGAAGTTATTGTAGAATTCTATGTTCAGAAACAACTGTCCATTTGTTTACACATCCCATGAGGAAAAAGAAAATATAGTAACTATTTCAGATAGAATGTTTTTGAGTACCTCCCCTGTTTCTTCAGGACAAAGAAAGATTTTGTTCCTGGGGGAGATGTTGGAGGCACTAGTCGGTAAGCCGACTAATCGGAGATTAGGTCGGCCTCAAAGGTCGTGTCGGTTGGACAAACCGACAAGTAGTTTCCCATAACCATTTTGTAAATCATATATATTAGGCTGTTGAGCCAGTTGAGAAGTTGGTTCAGTTTTGTATGTGTATGGACCCTCATGTGATTCTATAATATAATCTGTTATTCTACTACCTGTTCTTGTCTCTTGTCTCTGTATGCTTATATGATTCTTTATTTGTATTATTGGTAACCTTATGTGATCTGTGAGATTACGACAATGGCTAATGCATGGTTTCATGTGGGTTAGGCGCCTTTACTCACCTACCACTTTAGTTATACTTAGTTAACTATTTATTACTAATTGTATGAGTTGTTTAGACATCTGGAGTTAACCAATTGGACTCCGATATTGTTAGTCAGGTACAATCACATCTAGTGGGGATATTCGAATTCATCCCTAATTGATTCGAATTATTTTCCGATGTAAATTATTGTAACACGGGATTTAATTAATGACAATGATACTGCAATTACCTGAGCTATACTCATATGTTTCCTGTGTGTTTTGTTTTTTTCAATGTGTATGTTCATTCTCCTTTTACTGCAACAATAATATTTGAGTCATTGCTTGAAGATATAAATGGTACAACAATTTTAACAATTTTCTCCTACGCGGGTGATAACCATAAGCAGGAGTTTTTTTTTCGGGAAATGGGTAGAAAAACAAAAACATAAAGGTTTTTAGAAAAGGAAAAATTGGAATTGGGAAAAGCTTGGGTGGGTAATTGGAGTTTGACTAGGTTTTGGACACTTTCTGAGAGACAGGGAAGCAAAAAATGATAATTTCAGAAGCGAGGTGAAAGAATGGGAAAATTTTCCAGAGAGGGACAAGGAAGAAAAAATGGGAAACGAACATTGTGGAAAAATTTGAAGGCGATTGGGTGAGAATCTAATAACTTATGAAAAACCCTAAAAATAGACAAATGTGGGATTTCGGGCTTCGGGAAGTGGAATTAGGGATAGGGTCCTCAAGGAAGGAAATATGAAAAATGGAATTACGGGTGCTCTAGTGAATTTTCAAGGGAAACAAAGCTAAAAAAAATATACTATTTTTTTGTTTATTTATTTATTCGGTTCGGTGAAATTGATCTATGGTGGGTATGGAAATATACGCTTTATTAATTGGAAATAGATATCAACCCCAGGTATGTTCACCTTCCTAAAGGTTCAAGGGATTCACTTGGCCACCATTGTTGTCTAACGATTTGTGTACTGTGGCAGTACCCCTCACTCCACGGCTCAGGTAAAATTGATAACCGCTTTTCCACAAGTGACTTGGTTTACCTCATGGGTGGGAACTAGTAAATTAGGTAGGGGTCATTTCCATTTTCGCTTGATAGGTCCTCCCAATGGCCATCTACTTTGAGGTTCCTACGGTACTCCTCATAATTAGTTTTAGGGCTATGCCCAAGTACTTCCTACAGTTAAGCGGATAGTTTTTATTCCTTGATCCAAATGAACAATACAAATGCAAAGAAGAAGCACTCTCGCAATAATCATAGCACTAGGAAGCATTGCAAAAGAAAAAAATTGGCATAAATTCTACCCAGCAAGCCCAAGAAAGTGCTCTGATACTAGATGTGAGGAACCTCCTGCAATAAAAAATGAAAATGCACGATATAATATAAAAAACAAAGAACATAAGAGATTTTATTTATTGCGTGCCACTTCGAGGGGGAAATATCCTTTGAGCAAGCTCACTACAAAATAACTTGTGGATTCCTTCATTGGCCTCAACACGTACTTATATACTAAGTCTAATATAAACAACTATTACTCCCCATGAATGTGGGATAATAAAATATACTCATGGGACGACTTATAAAGCATATGCATGCAACAAAAATTATATACTAATGAAATAAAGAGGAGGATTGAAAAGAGTTCTTAACAATAGGATACCATTAGAGGGAAGGAAACTGACCATGGGATAAAATGAATCCAAGGGCGATTTATCACAGAATACTCTAAACAAAGGAGACTGGGAATGTTTCCAACACAAGGGACTGTATTTGATATGCATGTGCACTAAAAAGCACCATTTGGGCCTTCTTAATGGTTTAATGAGCTCAAATAAGGCATAGAAATATGCTCAAGATGGCACTATCCCATGGTTTTTTATCGAGCCTGAGATAATCAATGCTCATTGGTGTTTTCAATTTTAGTGAGCCTTAAAATAGAAAGGACTCCATGAGTGGTCTTTTTGTAAAGTTAGTCCCCAAATCCTAAAAAAACATAAAAGTGTGCAATGGAGAACTCTTCTATACCAATGGGACTAGAGTATTCTTTTTTCATACATAGTCCATCTAGCCCCAAAAAAGGGTAATTTTATACCGAATGGATGTTATTTCAAAAACTTTCAATGAGTCTGAAAGGAACAAGCTCACTCAGGAATATTTTCATTGCTTAAGGAGTCAAAAAATAGATTAACATAAACTCCATGTTGGGATTCCAGAGGACTAGAAAATGAGTGACACTATGATTAAAGAATGAATGAAGCTTCATTTCTTGATTTCAAAATACAAGGATTCCCAATCCTAAGGGGATATGTATGGCATGGGTTCCAAATACAAGGGGTACCAAAATGGTTTCCTATGTAAATTATGTCTCTACTACCGAGTAAGGGGAAATGAAAAGGTGTCTAGGTCGGGCCACTTACTTAGATAGGGGGGGTCCTACAACCGTAAGGGAAAAATAATAGAGAAACACATCAACTTTCTCGTAGGGAAAGAATGTCCTATATTCTAGTTAAAAATATATATCTATAGAGGTGGATGCTACCAAGTAGGAGGAGCGCTTCCATAATGATCTGTAATTGTATACAAAACTATGGTACTTGAGTGTAAAAGTGCACCTGGAATAAAAATAAAACGTATAAATACAAATATGAGGTGATCCACGTGATGACACACATATTGATACAGGATAGAAGTGTCTCAACACGAGCACAATGATCTGGAAAAATGACCCC
Source organism: Pseudotsuga menziesii (assembly GCA_001517045.1). Classification (NCBI taxonomy): domain Eukaryota; kingdom Viridiplantae; phylum Streptophyta; class Pinopsida; order Pinales; family Pinaceae; genus Pseudotsuga; species Pseudotsuga menziesii. The sequence goes on from LPNX010170637.1 coordinate 687,791, forward strand.
AAGAATCATGAAAAGCATGAAATATTAATTTTGGTGGTACAAACATTGCAAAAAAAAGTATGTCGTATGACACCAAGATGGTCATGAGAAGGAAAAGATCCAAAAAGGGCCAACAAAATAGGGGGATCCCACCTACCACAGGTCATTTTTACTACTGAGTGTTGAGATTGTGTGGAGGGGATTGGGAAAGAACTATTGATTTCTCTTGATTGGATCAACAGTTTCAACTTTTGTGACTTCCAAGTAACTGCTTATGTAATTTCAAGCTTTTTCATCCATTTATTTTTGTGTTTTTTACTTTCTTGGGGCCCCAAAAAACCCCATGAGGGTTTTTGGGTTGCTTTGCTTCTTTCAAGGGGAAAATAGTGATTATTTAGCTCTTATCGAAGAGATGGGAGAGACCTAGGTCACACTTGTTTGGAGGACATGTGCGGCTTGGGTTTCTCCTATTCTCATGATAAGAGTGACCCAGGTCATTCAGTTTCTTTCGATAGGGGTGATTGGGTTGCTCTATTTTCTTCGAACAAGTGTGACTTAGTGCCAAAGAGGCCGCTTTTGGCTCAAACATTAATCATGATGTTATGAACATGCATGCTGCCTTAGGTGAATTGGTGAGAAACGGTGATATGAGCGATCTTCATGAGAGGATCAAGGGTGACCAAGCTATGATGGATAGCTTATCATGAAATGATTTTTCTAAGTTCACAATGACCCCACTAATGGACAGCATGAAGTTGTTGTTGAACAAGTTGGTGAAGTTTTGGGATCATGATACAGAGGCCTTTGTGATATAGGGCGAGTGACTGGATTTACCCTAGATCGAGTATGTAGACTTCATGATTGGACTCCTGAGGATGGTACTAATCAAGGACACACAATAGAGGTGATTGAGAGATGTTATGATGTTGGACCTGTTGGGGAAGCACTGCGTGGGGACTATGCAGGAGCACAACACCTACATCTTTATCTGTGACATAGAGAGCCTAGAGACCCATGAAATTACTGCTATAGTGCTATGTGTGCTAGGATCTAGTGGATTTCACAATATATCATGCAAATAATTTATGTTATTCGATAGGGTATAACAGGTACATACTTTGGTTGGGAACATATGTACCTGACAACGATTTGGTGATCATTGAACCAAGATATCCTGGTTGGGGGGTACTTTTTCTTCCTCTTGTTATTTTGTGCATTCTTCTTGGAGTGAGTACCAACTCTACAGACGCATTTAGTGATGGGTGATGGGGGGGATGAAAATGTCCATTATGAGATGACAGTGCAAGATGATGATATGGGAGGGAGGGGGCCTAGTAGTTAGGTTATTCACCAAGGCGTTGTTCATGTGGTGGGGCTAGTTAATGATAGTTATTGAGGACTACCCATATGTTATCATGGAATTTTGGGGAGATGCAAAACTCCCTCAATCTCTTGGGAAGTCCTGGGGACTCGATGGTACATATACAATTATGATTTTATGAATAGTCATTTTTTATACTACTAACATAGATGGTATATATATTTTTGTACATGATATGGGTACTAATTACTAGCCTTGTGTGTTCATATATTGGTCCAGTGCCCCTAGCGGGGTACAAGTGATGCAGAGGGAGAGTTGAGGGAATATTTATCCTAGCTCACATCTAAGGGTGATGTCAGAGTGCTGAGGTGGCTATTGATATCCTATGACTCATTATATATAGACTACTAGAGGGGGTCGTTGATGACATCTGGTAGTACTTGGATGATGACCTGATTTCGATCTTCTACCAGGTTCCATTGGAGTGGAGGTACACAATGTAACATATTTCCACAGCGACAAAGATCATGAGGGATATAGAATGGGGTGACTCACCCCTCCAAGAGGAGGATGAGGATGAGCTAGATGAATCTGATGACTAGCTGAAAGCTTATGGAGCTTCCCTCCAATGCTATTAGGATGGGGGGTTTTGATTGATTATATTTTATGAGGATGTTGTTGGGGATCCTCTATGAAGACATGGACATGTATTTTTTGGATGTTTTGACATGATAGTGTGTGTGTGTGTATCTTAGATGCACTTTTTATTGTTCTTTGATGTTTATGAGTCTTATATTCTATGCTAATGTGTATTCTATTCTTTATGTACATGTGGATGAAAATGATACAAAACTGCATGTGAATGGTTTATTTCCTAGATGTGATGAATTATATTCCACTCTAGAATGTCATTATCCATTTGATATACAACAATGTTGAAACATCGTGGGACATGTGTGAATGAAATGGATTCAAATTGTCTAACCAATATTTTAGTGTAAAGGAACTTTCTAAAGAAGGATGGATCACATAACCAATATAGGTTATTCAATTAGGCGACAAGCAACTAGGAGTCTATGAAGGAACTAAAGTGACAAATACCCAAATAGAGGGTTGCGATCAAAATATTGATAATTACACCATACTCATCCTAGTTATTGGAAACTGCAATGACAGACACTCCATCGAGGTGAAGAAACTCATATGAAGGGGATTATATGAACCACGTAGTTGAGGCATGATTTGGACACCATATACTTTTTCCATTAATCAAATCAGCATGAATAGAGGGAAATAGATCCATCTAGTGATAACCATGGAAATAAACCACAAGGCTCATGCATGAAAATTGTGTAAAACATAAAAGGAGAAAAAATATACACGCTGAATAATGGGTTTAGGGGGTCAATCATAAAATACCTTGAGTTACAACCCATTACGAGGGTTGTTTAAGAGATGAAATTTATAATTAGTGAAAATGTATGCCCCCTTGTTGAGGCATATATTAATGACATATGTTCCCTGCCACATAGCCTCAAACTTTCCCTTTTCGTGCTTGTCATTTCCTTGGTCATAACCAAGGAATAAATACCCTTCCTTAAAGGTATGGGGATGGAAACGAATGTCATAATGGGCCTTATATCGATGTTTTAAAACCTCGATCATTTGGATGGTGTCTTATAGGTCCTCATCCACTTGTTTAAGCATGAGTAGATGTTTCTCTAAAGGATAAGTATTGGGTAATAACTCGAATCTATGTGGAAGGATGGGATCTAACACTCAATGGGGAGGATAGATTGCATGTCATGGACCAAATGGAATGGTGTAAGACCTATGGTGGTCTTAGTGGAAGTGCGATAAGCCCATAGTGTGGGGAAGAACATGTGGTGCTAGTTGTACTTGTGCTTGTGATGTAGCCAATAAAATTTGATTCAATTCACAAGATCTAAGAACCATGAAAACACATGAGCATGGAAACTTTAACCATGTTTTCATTCATCCTCCATCCTAACTATTACAATTAAGGTCTAACCCTTTATAACTACTGTTTTAGATTTTTTGAAATATAATAAAACTTTAACCATATTTTTATTCATCCTCCATCCTAACTATTACAATTAAGGTCTAACCCTTTATAACTACTGTTTGATATTTTTTGAAATATAATATTTTAAAAAATTGCTAATTTTAGAAAATTCTCGCATGACTCTAAAACTAAACACTAACTAAAAGATAACTAGAGTGACACTATTTTTCAACTCTCATTTCTAATTAGGTGCATATATTAAGAGATAACTATTAATTGAAAATTTAAAACATCCCAGAAAAACACTAAAACCTGAATTTCAGGTCTTATATGAAGGAATTTGGTCCTGAAAAAGTGTCAATAAGAAAATCTGATCAGAATGATCTTATTAGTCAATGTAGTGAACACTTAAAGATAAAAATTCCTGTTAAATTTGATCCTAAATGGATAACCGAGTAAAACATTACGACCCTCAGAAATACTTGCATCATTAATTTTTTTTTTCAACCTTAAGAAATCCCTAGATCATTCTCCTCTAGTTGAAAATAATGCAGTTCTTGCAACTTACTGTCTTGAAATTGCTTCCTCTGAGCGAGATCTAGATTGAGAAAGTCCCCCCCTGTAATCCATGTACTCTCTGTTGGTGCTAAGCCTTCCCACTAGGCTAGATATCGCTTGTATTGACTTTGTCTGGTATGAAGGGTCTCCTTATCTAAGATATGAACAATATTTTCCTTTTTCTTTCTTGGAATGGTCTGTTTCCAATCCACCCATGCCTCACTGTAATCATCATGTTTTTCCCATATAATATATATAAATGAGAAATGTTAAACATAGGAGAAATATCAAGATCAACTATTAAATCGACCTTATAAGAATTGTCATTAATTTTCTTGAGAATAATGCAAGGACCAATTTTATTATACTTCAATTTGTGTTAGGTTCCTTTAGGAAACCACTATTTCCGTAAATAAACCATCACCAAATCACCTTCATTGAATACTTGATGTCATTGATGGACGTCTTTTATAATTTTGTTCTATTCATTACTGGTCTACAACTTCCATCTCACTTGTTGTTGCAACTATTGAATGTGTTCTGCAAATGCTTCCCCACCATCATTAATTCTATCCCCAAGTAGTAGTTGCACCAAATATTGCTTTGTGTGTGTGAGCCCCAACACAAATTCCATTCACATATATGTCCATGGGTCTATGGGAATTGGTAATGACATGAACAACCCTGTATTTTATGAGTTTCCTTTATCCATTTGACAAATCCTACATTGTGACATATACCTGGTTATATCCTTTTTCATCTTCGTTCAGTAATACTTATCTTCGATTAAGATTAGTGTCTTATCCTTTCCAAAATGTCCTGTCAATCCACTACTGTGAAGTTCTCTGATAATATTTTCTCTCATAGAACAAATCTTAAGGTATAGTTGTTTTCCTTTGAGGAGGTATTCATCTTGCATAAAATATTCATTTTGAATAAGATCCATGTTCTGTGCAAATGGATTCTTTAGTTGTTCCACAATCTCTCAAAAATTGTTGTCTTACACATAGACATCCTTCAATACAACAAATCCATTTACTTAATTTCGTCCATCGTTGTCAAGAGAATAGTGCACCAAATCAAAGCATATGCAACCTGATTTTTCTTTCTTGATTTGTGATTCATAACAAAGTTGTAGAATTGTAAGAAAGAGATCCATTTCACATGTCTTCTATTGAATTTATTTTGGGTGTTTACATATTTTAATGCAATGTGATTAGTATATAGCACAAACTCTTTGGCACTAAATAATTCCTCCAATGCCGTAATGCTTGCACAATTGCATAAAATTCTTCATCATATGTGGAGTAGTTATTTATTACATCATTCAACTTTTCTCTAAAAAATGCAATTGTTACACCTACTTGGATAATTACAACTCCAATTCCTACATGTGAGGCATCACAGTGTACCTCAAACACTTTAACAAAATTTGGTAAGGATGGTATAGGTGCCTTAGTTATCTTCTTCTTTACAAACTTAAACTTTTTGTCATTTTCATTGGACCACTTGAATGTTGTAACTTTGGTTTAATATGTTATGGGAGTTACATGAATACTGATAACATTTTGAATAAATGTTTAGTAAAAGGTGACCATCCCATGAAAACTTCTTACCTCTATTATGCTCCTAGGACTAGGCCACTCCAAAATTTCTTTGACCTTCTCTCAATCCATCTTGACCCCTTTTCCTGAGATGACAAAACAAAAAAACCAAACTTTATTGCAATAAACTACATTTATTCATCCAATATAATGTTTAAATTATGCAAGTGATCTTCTTTATTGTTATTGAAAACTAGAATTCCATCAAAATAAATGACAACAAACTTACAACCGCATGAAGGTACTAGGTGCACTGGATAGCTCGAATGGCATGCACATCCATTCATATAGCCTATTCCTAGTCTTTAAGGAAATTTTCCATTCGTCCCCTTAGCAAATTCAGATCTAGTGGTATCCACCTCACAAATCAATTTTACTAAAATATTTATCTTTGGCTAGCACATCCATCATGTCATCCAAGAATGGTATATGAAACTGATATCTAATGGTAATTTTATTAATTTCTCTACTATCTGTGCACATCCTCCATGTATTACCATTTTTTTTAGTCAACAATGCTGGTACAACATAGGGAATCATGCTTTCTCTTATCGCACCTTTCTTTATAAGCTTTGTTACTTGTCAGTTGAGCTTTGCATGTTATGTAGGAATCATCTTGTGCGTTTCCTGATTAGGTAAAGAGGATCCTTGGATTAGATAAATGTAATGTTGAATATCCCTCTTTGGTGAAAGGCCATCATCTAGTTCGTTATGGATAACATCAACATATTCTCTTAGTAACTTGGCCACTTCAGTAGGTATTGGTATGCCTTCCTTGACTCCTTTTTTCACTGTTGATGCATAGAAGAATATTGTTTCCTTCAATTCCTTAACAAGATATCCTTCTGACAACATATTCTCAACTTTACCTTCATTTTTAAGAGGAAATAAGATGACTTTTGATCCATCATTCTAAAAGGTGTAGATATTCTTTCCTCCATCATGCATGACTTTTCTGTCATATTGCCAAGGGATCCCCAATAACATATGACATGCATCCATTGGAATGACATCACACCATACTTCATCTTTATAAGTCTTACTGGTGCAAAAATTGATAAAACATCTTTTATTAATGGTGAATTTATTCCCTCCTTTGAACCATGCAATTTGGTAAGGATGGGGATGTGTTTCATACTTTAATTTCAACCTATATACCATCTCTTTAGAAACAATATTCTCACAACTTCCACTATTAATAATAACTTGACATACCTTTCCCTCAGAAGTGAACTTTGTTTGAAAAATATTTGTTCAGATCCATGAATATTCATTTCCACTACTCTGTCTTTTCTCTTTTTTAGGAATCACCATTGACCTCCATATCATGAGATTTCCCCTCATATAAAGCTAGAGTTTAGATTTATATCCTTCTTCATTCTCATATTGGACCAAGTTTAAATTGGGTTGTTTTCCTACCTTCAACTCTTGCATGTTGTAATTTGAGCATTCAAATGCTCGATGACCCTCTACACCACACCTAAAACACCAATAAGGTATTCCTCTACCACCAATGAATCCTATTCCTCATGGTTGGTTCAAGTTATCTTATCAGTTATCTTCTTCTTTCTTAGCTCCTTGGGATGATTATCTTGTTCCATAGTTAAAACTACCCTGTGAGGTAGATGATGTGCCCCTCCTTGCTCCTATATTCATTTGAGGAAATTGTTGGTTTATTTTTTCTCCAGCCTTTAAGACTAACTGGTATGCCTCTTCCACACAGTGAACCCTATGCATGCACAATTCATATTGAATAGAAAATTTCAAAAAATTCACATGCCTTACAACCAATTTCTCATCAGTTTCCTGGTGATCCACATGATTGGAAAACTAATAAAACTCATGTGTGAATTCCTCCATGGTGGACATGTTTCGTTTCAAGTTTTGAAATAAACGAAAAAGGGTTTGTGCATAGTCTAGCTGATACACATTTTTTTGAATTGTTTTCCATATTATTCTGAGTATTTATTTTGGTTTTTCCTTTTTAATTTTTTTTTCTATCTTTTCGCACATGATCCTAATCATGGTGTGACCCTTCAACCTGGAGCATGAAAATTTCATATTCTTTTATTTTTATCATAGGCTTCCATTCATAAAAAAATTCCATGGAGTTCATCCAATCTATTAACTCCTCTGGTTTAAGACTCCCTGTAGAGTCTGAAACTTCCATTTTGATCCCATCATTTCTCCCTTCTAGAGCCCTGAGCATCCTTTATTTAAAAGGTATACGCTCTATTTATTCTTCCTATTCATGTTTTATATGTTGATCTACACATCCTTGGTCAGTTTCTTGATCGGATTCTTCTCTTTGTATTATACTATGATTAGCCAACATGTTTGTAAGATATGCTAATTTCCTTTAGAGGTTTTCCATTTCTCTACGCATCTGAGCAAGACCGACTCTTCCTCTTCCTCTCCCAACCATCTTCCTTATCTGATACCAGATCTAAAATCCATGCAAACACATGTGACTGGAAAATTTAACTATATTTTTATTCATACTCCATCCTAACTATTACAATGAAGGTCCAACCCTTTATAACTACTATCTAATATTTTTTGATATCTGAGATTTTCAAAAATTGCTAATTTTAAAAAATTCTCGCAAAAATCTAAAAATGAACACTAATTAAAATCCAACTATAGTGACACTAGTTTTAAGCTTGATTTTTTGATTAGGTGCATAAAATTAGAGATAATTGATAAATACAAATTTAAAAAATCGTGCAAAACTACTAAAACCCCAATTTGAGGCCTTATAAGAAGGAATTTGGCCCCAAAAAGTGTTGAAAAGAACTCTAATCAAAATGATATTATTAGTCACTGCAATGAACACGTTGAAACACAAATTCCTATTAAATTTGAGACCAAACGGATAATTGATTCAAAAGTTTTGACCATCGAAATTTTTTTCCTCATTCATTTTTTTCGTTATTAATTTTTTTTCAGCCTTCAGAAATCCTTGCATCAACTTGTCCACCGTCCATTGGAGCATGGTTTTGAGGATCTTGTTCACAACCTATAATTGGAATTTCCTTATCGATAGTAGGAGGAAACATAATTATGTTATAACTTCAACAGGATAGAGACCTCTTTCCAAATGACATCCTCAAAGTGCTTGTCCTGATAAGAGACAAACTGGAAGGGGACCCTGAAATGTGTAATGACATGGTTAAAGAAAAAATGTGCCATGGTATTGAATAGATAGTTAAACATAGGAATGACTTCATCCCATTTGGTGAAATAGTCAACAACCATAATAATGTATTTATGGCCACTATTCGAGGTAATATTACACTCCATAAATTTAATATCGGATTTGCAGAACGGGCCAACAATGACAACGAAATGGAAAGACATAGGAGGAGTTCTCACCTTTGGGGAAAAGAGTTGGCATGAAATAACCAACATGATTAACCTTTTGGGTAGTGTCCATACTGGAGACATGGATGTTGTAGGCTTCACTATGGCATCCATTCAAGACTAGCTTAGCCTCATTACAGGTGCAGAATTTGAAAAGGATGGTGTTGATGCCACGTCGATAGAGGGAATACCTGATGAGGAGATATTGATAATATTGATGGTGAATGCGATGCTAATCATAATAACTGAGATGAGGCCCAAACTTTTGGGTGCACAAGTACAAAATAATGTCCATGTACCATGGGTCATCCGAGGATATGGTAAACTGTTATTCATAGAGATAGGTGACTATGAATGGAGGGGACACATACATAGAGGGTAATTTGGTCATGATTTGTGCCAAAGATAATGGATTGGTACTCTTGGTTGTGAAAAATTCAAGGACATATTCTTGAAAAATAATGATCCATTTGGCCACATGACCTTGAGTGATGTTGCAACTCAAGAAATAGAGCATAGATTTGGAATTTTCCTTGGCAATGGTTAGACTCATAAGAATGTAATGGCACAACTTTTGAACTGAAAATACAATGGATAAGGCCATTTTTTATTCATGGGGGTAACATAATGGTGGACCGGATAGTGTCTGACTCATGTAGTAGATAACATGATCCTAATGAGAAACATCCTCTTGGACTAAGATTCCTTCAATGGCATGGTCATATTTTTATACGCAGAGGATGAAGTCCTTTCTGAAATTAGGTGGAAATACAAAGGGAGTGGAAGTCAACACTTGTTTCAATGCATAAAAGGTGGTTTTTTCCTATTCTCCCCACACAAAAAGGATGTTGGTATGAATCCATGGACCTTGGTAGCATAATCTGAATAAATTATTGCAGGAAATTTTCCTTTCCTTAAATGATTTGTAGTTGGTGAAGGATGTGAGAAGCAAGAAGTTCAAGAATGGCTTGAACATTCAAAGGATTGACGGTAATACCCTTCCGAGAAAAAATGAATCCTAGAAATTGGCTGGTAGGAACATGGAACACACACTTGAGGTGGTTCAAGCAAATTTTATACTTTCAACATCATAGAAAAACTTGTTGGAGGTCCTCCAAGTGTTGGGAACACTTCTTAGATCGAGTCATGAGGTCGTTTAGGTAGACGAGGATGATGTGGAACAAGTCATGGAAACATAAAGTCATATCTCACTGAAAGGTGGCTCTAGTGTTATTCAGATTGAATGGAATGGATTGGTAAGTGAATGTGCCCCATAGAGTGGTGAAGGAAATTTTATACTGATCCTCTTTCCATATCTAAATTTAGTTGTATAGGAAAATCCATCCATGAAGGACAAAACTTCATGGCTTGAACAAGCATCGATGAGTTGGTCGATGAATGGGGTTGTAATTTGTCTTTGGGACATGCCAAATTCATATCACAAAATTCAGTACAGATGTGAATGGTGCCCTTTTTTTTGTTCACTGGGACATGGTTGGAAAACCCATGTGGTATAAGCAATGGAGTAAATGAATCCCACCTGGTGACGATTTTTTATCTCATCCTTGAAATCCTGTGTTTTGGATGGATGGATTGGCCTCTAATTATAGTGACCAAGTGCATAATTAGGCCATGTGTTAATAGGGTGATAAAAAATATTAGGGATGAGACTAGGCATACCAGTGTAGGACCAAGCGAAAATGTCACGAAACTCTTGAAAGACTGCTTTGTAAGTGGAAACCTCTTCATGGATGAATGAGGAACCTAATGTGATATTTTATAGAATATTAGGCTTAATATAGATGTTGAATTGGATAGTGGGTGATATGTTATCCAAGTTCCCCTCCTCAAAGGCACCAGGGTGTGGGATTGGGTGTTTGAACCAAACAATGTTACCATGAGGGAGGAAGTCTTTCGATTCTACACATAACTAATTAGATGATAGTGTGGGAAGTTAATAAGGAATAAAATATGCTCATTTATGCATTCCATCCAAAATAAATTTGGGCTCTGTAAGGGCTTCGAGGATTTCCTTGTCAGTTTGGAAACAATGGGTGGTGAGATCAACAGGATCTGGGGGTGTTGATGTCATTGATGTATGATTGTTTGATGAGATAACATAAATGTTATTTATATCATTCAAATAATACGCCATGAGGTGAACCTTGTTGATGATTGTGACTTGGGACTCTAAGGAAAGCCTACATAATTCAGCCAACATGGATCAAAACTTGGGCAGATCTGGGAAATGGTGAGAGTAGTGGCCATAAATACCACAAACTACGTATCGGTGGCTTGTACGAAGGGACTTCATTTTTGGTATGGAATTGTTTGAAAACTTGATGATTGTGGAATTTTCATTAGGATAATCACCTATCATCTCTATGTGAGTATGTAAGAGGGGTAACTTAGGATAGTTATAGGTAGCATGACCCAAAAAATCACACAAAGCACAAGGTGAGGGTGCTCGATATGAGGAACTAGGGGGTGGGTTCATGGATTTATTTTGGGTTATTAGTAGTGTCACACTCATCACATTGCTTCCAACCTTCTTCTTAGGAGGAGGTGGGTTGGTTCTAGGTGGAATGGAAATTCCAAAATATATAATTTATTTACTGAATTGTTGATTTTTCTAAGGAGTACAATGCGGCTTTATACAAATCAAGGTTCATCAAATGTTGTGACCTATCAAACCTTCATTAATAAATAACAAATTACTAACTAAGTTACTAAACTACTTAGTTTTATTACAAGTCACCCCTCTCTGGAATACTTCATCCACGAAGTATTGGTAAGGATGGGTGGCACAAACGAAAATATTCATTCTCCCATGTAGCTTCATCATCTGGTAAGTCTATCCACTTGATAATGTATTCATTGATTGATCTGGAGTGAAGTGTTCTGTTTTTAATTTCCAAAATGAATTCTGGTTCCAACACTAATTTTCCTTCATCATCTAACATAGGCAATTCAGTTTGTATGTGAGTGGAAGAGCCCAATTTCTTCTTTAGGCCTGACACATGGAATACATCATGTATTGTGCCTTTATTTGGGATGTCTAGAGAATAAGACACTTGTCCCACTCTCTTTCGAACTTGATATGGGCCATATAACTTGTGTGTGAGTTTATGATTTTTGAAATTTTTAGTGAAGTTTGTTTGTACGGTTGAAGGAGAACAAACACCCAATCCCCCACTTGAAATTCTCGATCGGTTCTTTTTTAGTATACATGTTGATTCATGTGGTTTCTTTCTTGTTCAAGATGGTTCTTCAGAATGTGGATGACCTCATTGGATGTCTCTAGGTAATCTCTTACTGTTGAAACTTTGAAGTTGTTGATGACATATTCTCTTGTTGTAGGAGGTGGATACCCATATAAGGATTCAAAAGGTGACATTTTTTTATGTATGATATGTACCATTGTACCACTATTTTGCAAGGTGTAGCCATTGTACCCATTGAGTTTGTCAATCATTCAAAAAATTCCCTAGGTATCCTTCAAGTCATTTGTTTACTACTTCTGCTTTTCCATCTTTCTGGGGGTGGTATGAGGTACTCATAGTTAATGAAGTCCCAACTTGGTGGAACTCTTATTTCCAGAAGTTGCTAGTAAATTTTGGGTCCCTATCACTAATAATAACCTTGGGAAACCCATGGAGCTTAAATATATTCTTTACATAACTATCTGCGACTTGGATTGCTTTTACTTTGGATGAAATACTAATGAAATGAACATATTTTGTTAATTTTTCAACGACTACAAATATACTATCCTTTCCTTCTAATGTAGGAAGGCTGGTGATAAAATCCATGGATACCTTAGACCATGTTTGGGCTGGGATATGAAGGGGTTGTCAGAGACTAGGGGGAGCCACCATTTCAAACTTCTGCCTTTAACAAGTATCACATTCAACCACACACTTATGGATATCAGTATTCATTCCCTTCCAAAAGAAGGATTGGCAAGTATTGTGGTATGTTTTAAAGAAACTAACATGGACCACTGTTGGGGAGTCATGGTTCTCTTTTGAGACTTGAGTTTTTTATTTTGATGAACTAGATAAATATATTCTTTGTTTGTACCATAGTATGTCTTTTTCCCATGAATATTTGGAGTTTGTTTCTTTGTTGTTTTCAACTTCTTCAATTATATTCCTTATCTTTGAGTCTTTCACATACTCAATTTGGAATTCCAAAATCCATTTAGGAACAAATATGGATATGGAACATAGTGAGGAATCAATATCATGTTTTATTGATAAGTTGTCTCCAACCCTATTCTCCTTACCCCTTTTATACAAAATGTCGAAATCAAAGACTTGGATTTTTCTTACCCATTTTTGTTGTTCGGGAGATATATTTTTTTGAGTTAGAAAATACTTTAGGTTATTGTGGTCCATTTTAACAAGAAAAGTTTCCCCAAACAAATATTTCTTCCATTTAATAAGGACATGCATTATTGCCAACATTTCCTTGTCATATGTGGATTTTGTTTGCTCATTTGGTTTTAGATTTTGGATTTTGAAAGCAATGGGATGTTTGTCTTGAATGGGAACAAATCCTAATCCCGTCCCTAAAGTGTCACATTCAAGGATGAATGTCTTCATAAAATTAGGATCTTCTAACACTAGTGTGGATGTCATTAGGGTTTTCAATTTCTCAAAACAAGTTTCTGCATCCTTATCCCATAAGAAAGAATCCCTTTTTAATAGTGATGTTAGGGGTGCTGCAATTTGGGTGTAGTTGCGAAAAAATATTCTATAATAACCTGTTAGATCCAAAAATCATCTTAATGATGTAATTGAATTGGGATATGGCCACTCTGTGATCACCATAATTTTTTTGGGATCGAACTTAATGTCGTCGGCTGAAACAATGTTCCCAAAAAATTCAATTTATTTTTTCCTGAAACTACATTCTGATTTGTTAGCATAAAATTTGTCTTCTTCTAGAAGCTTCAATATTGTTTCTACATTCTTGAGGTGCGAGTTCCAATTTTTACTATAAATAAGGATATCATAAAAAAAACACTAGCACAAACTTCTTGAGGTAAGGGAGAAACAAGTCATTCATTACTTCTTGAAATGTTGTTGGAGTGTTGGATAATCCAAATGGAATCAATTGAAATTCATATAAACCTTCGTGGGTGGAGAAAGATGTTATGGGGACATATTCTTCTCGAAAAGGGATTTGGTAATATCTTGATTTTAAGTCTAGTTTAGAAAAATACTTTGTACCATGTAGGTCATCGAGCAATTCATCAACAAAGGGAAAGAGGAATTTATAATTTATGGTGACTTTGTTTAATGCTCGATGATCAATGCAAAGTCTATACAATCCATAATTTTTCTTAATGAGTATAACTGGTGCAGATAAAGAACTCTCACTACGTGTTATTATTAAAATGTCTAATAGTTTCTGCACCAAATGTTCGATCTTTGATTTGTTCATGTGAGATTGTCTGTATGATTTTTTTCTAATTGGAGTTGATCCTGGAATCAAATCAATGATGTGATCCCTAGAACATGGGGGCGAGAGACCGTGAGGAGGGTTTTGGAAGATGTCACTATGTTCCCCTATGATTTGTTCTAGTTCACGTGGATCATCATTTTTTCTTTCATCAATTTTTCTTTCCAGCAACATCCATTACCCTAATCCATTAAACTGGATTAGAAAATAGACTCCGATCCCTTAACTGGGATTAAGTTACATATTTTTCCAAAATTCCCAAAACTAACCAAAAAAAGCCCAAAAAAATCTGTTTGCTTACGCTCGCATCGGAAAGAGGCCTCCAACCTTTATCTATGAAGGTTCCAATAGGGATCGTTAGACATAGTGCTGACATGCGCACCTCCCCTCCAAATGCACATGAAAACATTAGAGGAATTTTGAGGTCTAAAATGGGCCTCCTAAGGAAAATAATAAAATAATAGTTAAAATAATAAAATAATATTTATTAATTTTGGAGGAAGAAAGAAAAAAACTACTTTTTGTGTTCATATTTTCGACATATCTCCCTGTGTTTTTAATCAAATTTTGATCAGGAGAGCTCATTGGATGTGGAATTTGATTTTGCATCCAACAAGTACCCACACTGCATACTTTTGACAGACCCTACTACCCCAAAAATAAGAAATACCTAAAAAATGGACATCGTCATCACATTTTTTCAGGTATTTCTTATTTTTGGGGTAGAGGGATCCATCAAAAGTATGCAGTGTGGGTACTTGTTGGATGCAAAATCAAATTCCACATCCAACGAGCTCTCTTGATCAAAATTTGAGTAAAAACACAGGGAGATATGTCGAAAATACGAACAAAAAAAAGTAGTTTTTTTTATGACAAATATGTCAATTCAACCATTATGGTTGACTCATTTTATTGAAATTCTATTGGTTCTTGAATTCCAACTTACAAGAACTTATTGTTGGCACATTTTCTTATAAGGCCCATTTTAGACCCCAAATTTCCTCTAATGGAATATAACATATACCCAACATTGGGATAGGACATGTGGAAGGGAGTTGATGGATGGTGCTTGCAGTGAAGAAGGGAATGTTGGTTGAGTTGGGGATAGAAGGTATGTGGAGAAGTGCATGGGTTGTTGAGGAGGATGCAACACTGGGAGAGCACAAATCTAGGGAAAATGTGGTTGCAAATGGAGCATGAAGAAGTGGATGGTAGGAGGGTGCATGAATGGAACGCATGGGACAAGGCCGTGGATTGGAGAGGACCTGGAGGGTGCAAGTGAAATGTGAGAAGGAATGTGGGTGCAATGTGGTAAGGGTGAAGGTGATGGATGATTGAAGGGAGTGGTATGTAGAGGTATGAGGGGGAGATGAAAATGGAGTGGCGTTTTGATGTGAAGAACCTAAGGATGGAAAACCAATGAACCAACAGCTCTAATACCAACTTGGAATGGAAATTTCAAAAGATATATTTTATTTATTGAATTGATGATTTTTTCAAGGAGTACAATGTGGCTTTATAGAAATCAAGGTTCACCATTAAATTATGTGACCTATCAATCTGTCTATTAATAAATAACAAATTACTAACTAAGTTTCTAAACTATTTAGTTTTATTACACTAGGTGTTTCCTTAGGCATTGTAGGGGAATATTGGGGCATCAGAGGGGCCATAGAGGAAAAATGAGGTGGAGGGTGATTAGCTATGTCGATGGGATGTACCAATGTCAGAGCAACTTGTAGGTTTGGAGGGGTGTTGGTAGGTGTAATATACCATATGAGGATGCTTCACAACAAACCTAGGAGATTATGGGTGGCGATAATTATCGTGCTCATAATTCCTGAGGAAAAAAACAATATGGGGATGTGTGGATTGTCATAGCACCCCATTGGTTCCCTATAAGCTAACTCGGGGTAGGCATCGACATTTATTGCAGTTGTGTTTGCGGATGGGGTTGAGGTTAGGGTGTAGGTTTAACATATGAGATGGTGCATAGGTATAATATATCTACAACGATTGGAGGTGGGGGAAAGGTCTAAAAAGTAGTGGTCATGGGATCCTCATAGAAGAGGATGGGTCCTATAGGAGAGAGTGAAGGGATGGATGTGATATTAATGGAATGGTTGAACATAGGGAGGAAATTTTCTAGGGTGGCTGGTCCCTTGGGGTTATATTAGGTAAACTAGTCAATCTTGATGACCTTCCTATCATGAGGGAACATCATCAGTCAAAAAACTGAGGAACTAACAAATTTCATGGCGTACATGTAGCTGCATCCTAGGATAAGTTTGTTATCAAGCTAAGAATTGACCACTTTAATATCAATCAAGATGGTCTTGGTGACCAACTCAATAGGTACATTTGGGAGAAGTCCTTGAGGTTGGGAAATATGACCATCATAGGATCGTAAGGAATTCATGGATGCCTCTAGCTTAGGTGACCCAATATTTTTCTAGATAAAGGTGGACATGATGAATGTGGATGAACCTTCATCGACAATGTACTAGTGTATGACTAGGTTTTGAATCATGACAAGTATCTAGATTTAAATGGATGAAGGAGTCATGGGTTTTAACTGATCAAAATTGAAGGTCATCAGCTGTGAGTTAGTGGGGTCGATGGTTCCTAAAGTAGAAAATAAGGGTTTCCACTATGTAGGGTAGTTATTGATAAATTCTAACATTAACATGGAGGTGGTTGATTGAGCCAAATCATACACAATGTTGTAATTGGGAGTGACTCGAGCATTGACATTGTTTGGGAAATGATCTAAAGGAAAATTTGAGGATTTAGGGTTCCCATCATCTAGTGGTTAAGTTAACTACAAATATGGGTTGACTAAGGTGGAGTTTATAGTATTTCCAGTGGGAATGGTCTTACTGATCAAATTGTACTATTTTTGTCAAGCTTGAAGGTTGATATTAGAAGTCAATGTGTTGAACCCCCAAATCAGGGAGCTGAATCGAGGAGGCTATGTATGTTTCCATAGGTTTTGTTGTCACTACGCCATGAGTGGAAAATATTTTTTGCAACACCATTGGATGACGGATCAGTTGGGGTGGGTTGGGTTGTGCCTTAGGGGAAACAATTGTGTCTCTACAATTGTCCTCATCCCAAAGATGATGGGATTGACATGCTCTTCAAGGATATTGATCACCCTCACCTTACATGTGTTGAAGTTAGATGTTAATTCGAGTCGGTCTTCTGGTCGGAAGGATATTGATTATTTCGTTCAATATCTTGCTCGATGCTTCAAGATATATGGAGTATTAGAGTGTTTGCACAAAACTAAGCTCTTGCATGCCCTTTCTCTGATACCATGTTAGTGTTTGATCAAATATGAATATAATTGAACTTTAAAACTTTAATCCACAATTAGAGTGCAGATAGATCTCATCAATAATCCAAAGACATAAATAAATCAAACCATAGAACACATTATGTACCCTAGGAAAACCCTCCACTGGTTCAGAGGATAAAAAACCCAACAAACAATATTAGAGTATGATTGGTAATCGACAGAGAATGATTACAACATCATAACAGATTGCTTGATCAAAGAGTACAAGAAAGGAGATATCAAATCAAACATTGTATTGGTCATTCTAAGTGCATAGCACTTTAATAACAATCCAAATTTATTCATACAAAGAAGGTAGCGAATTTCGGCATGCTTCAGTAACTTGTTGACACTGAGAACAATGTCTCATATTCAACCATGTTCCCTCGCAGACATGGTGCCAAGGTGTAACTTCATAATTATCTCCCACACTGAGGATATGTGCCCTCCATTAATTCACTGATTTTAATTGTCTCTAACTAATTTGTTAACGGACTGAACTAAAATGAACTGAATGGAATTACATGTAACTAAATGTAATTGAGCTGAATTGATTATAACTAAACAGAATTGAATGTAACTGAACATAACATAATATAACTGAAAAAAATTGAATGTAACCGAAATGAACTGAATGGAACTGCATGTAACTGAATGTAACTAAGCTGAACTGATTGTAACTAAACAGAACTAAATGTAAGTGAGCTAAACTGATTGTAACTAAACAAAACTGAATGTAACTAAACAGAATTTAATGTAACTGAACAAAACTGAATGTAACTGAGTAGAACTGAATGTAACTGAACAGAACTAGTGTTTCTCCATCAGTGTCATCTTCAAAAACTACTTTGCATAAATTAAGGATTTGATTCCTTAATTAACTAAAACTTGTTTATCACAACTAAGACTCAACTTATGTCTTATTAATTCTAGTTCACTTGGAGGAATACATGGGAAATTCAAATTCTCTCTCTATCTATGTGCTCATATTAATTATCTCAACATGGTACATATGTGTTTCATTAATTAATCATCTATATCATATCATACTCAAAATAATTGTTCCAAACCTATGATCATATGTATTACCCTGAGTTATATAGTCATATGCTAAACTAAATCACTCTAGGGGTAGCTAATCCCTAAAGGATACTTGTAGAACCTAGCGCCCATGACTATCCATACATCACATAGTATATCCTTGCGACTTAATACAACATAAGTCATGTGGTCTTGATGAAAAACAAGACCATCTCCATTTAAGGAGAACCATCTCACAGGGTATCGTCTATAAGAATCATTTGACTTGACACGACACAAGTTCATACTTGATCAAGCACAAGTCTCCAACCTTAATACAACATAAGATCATGATCTTAATACAACATAATATTCCAGTACAAGAATCTCTCCCGAATAGGACAAGGTCCTAGCTTAATACAACATAAGCTATTTAAATTAATACAACATAAGTTAGTGAACTTAATACGAAATAACTTCCATGGAGAATATCTAAACCTAATACAACATAGATTCTGGACTTGATACAACACAAGTCTCATGGTAATGACTCTCGAAGTTTTACTCTCAATAAATTATCTATGTGAATAAAGAAGCATACGAGCTAAATATCATCGCAGAGGATAATACAAGGGAAATATGAGAGTATAAGTTTTTAACATTCTTTGTTTACCAAAAAATTTTATTGTAAAGAGAACAAGATCATTGGTTCCCTATATCTCTTAATTTGTAGATTCAATTTATAATGAACAACTGGATATATCATTAGATCAATGGTTTTGTGCATTGAGTGATTTATTTGAGCGAGGGGAATTATAGATTAAAGTTATAGATGAATAAGAAAGAAGCTAGTAGTTAATTCCAGGTCTAGGACTTGTCTATGATTGCAATCTTTTAGGTTGTGACAATATATTGGATCAGAGTATTGAAAAGCATTGATATAAGTATTCCTATTACTTGAATTCTGTAATGGATGCTCCATGTTCTCTAATTTACCTTTGTGAATGAGTTCAATGTTAAGCACATGAATAAACCAAGGAGAAGAGTCTTATTTTTTCTCCATTTGATTGCAATATTGTGACCGAGTGGTGGCACCTGATATTTGTTTGTATGGCTCAAGGAATGAATCCATCAAATGAATAAATTTTCAATTAATGTGTATGTTATCTTATCCTGGCTAAGATTGGGGTGTTAATATGTGCAAAAATTAGAATGTGGAGACAAGCATTGAGGGTGTGGTGATAATTGTTATAATTTTAATCTTTCCAATATGATTATGTTAGATACTCAAAAAATATGCATTATAACATCATAACCATATGCAATAGGATCACTAAAAGAAAGACAAGCACAACAACACAATAGACACACAAATTTTCATTTGGGAAACCACAAGGGAGAAAACCCAACGAATTCTTCAGTATAGATTCTATCGACATGGACAATTCCAAACCAAGATAAGATAAACCCCAAGGATAAAATAAGTTATGTATTCTCTCCAGTGAACCTCTTCTCTCTCTAACTCTCTCTCTCTCTCTCTTGTGCACTTGCTTGAGTTAAGTGTGTGTCCAAATGAGAGGTGTTCCCTCTCTATTTATACTCATCAAGTGAGTGACCTAATTCCCTAACTAGGCTAACTTATTGCTATTATAGGGTTGACTTATATAGGGAGACACAAAATAACATTTATTTAATATTTCTTGAGGGAACTATTGACCCAACTTAAAATGGAAGGCTTACATTGATTCTTTCAAGTACAAATACATGATTAATCACAACAATAACATCTCTCTAAGGAGGTACAACAATAACACAATAAAAGTACAATAATAATATCTTTTGAAGTTACATTCTTCAACATTGCCTCTTAACAAGGAAGGTATTCTTCCATCACAGTCATCATCAATGGACACTAGATCTCATCATCATCATTGGATCTCATCATTGGACATCACCATTGGACATCACCATTGGACATCATCACTGGATCTCATCAGTTCCACTACAAATTGGTACTCATGTCATTGACTACTGAGCACTGACATCTCTTGAATCTATACATAATAAGAAGTATGTACAACAACCAACCCTTTTTCATGCAGGGTGTACCTCATCTCAGTGCAACACCAACCATTTTTCATGTTGGATTCTACCCACATCTCAGTGCAACACCAAACATTTTTCATGTTGGGTGCTACCCTCATCTTGGTGCAACACCAACCCTTTTTCATTTTGGGTGATACCCTCATCTATATGCAAAACCATCCCTTTTTCATGTTATTTTCTATCCTCGTCTCGATTCAACACCAACCCTTTTTCCTGTTGGTTTCTACTCTCATCTCGGTGCGACACTATCCTTTTTTAATGCTTGGTTCTACCTTCGTATTTGTGTGACACCAAACCTTTTTCATGTTGGTTTCTACCCTCATCTCAGTGCGACACTAGCCCTTTTTCATGTTGGGTGCTACCCTCATCTCAGTGTATCAACCCGCCCTTTTTCATGTTGGGCACTACCCTCATCTTGGTGCATCAACCAACCTTTTTTCATGCTGTAAGAAACCCTCGTATCAGTGTATCAACCAACCCTTTTTCATGTAGGGAGAAACCCATACATCAACCAGTCCTTTTTCATATTGTGTACCCATACAATGACCACTCCTTTTTCATATTGGGTGTACCTCTATAGAGACAATTATTTTTCATACTAAATGTAGCTCTATGCAATGCCAACCTTTTCTCATAGTGGATGCACCCATACAATGACCAGTCCTTTTTCATACTAGATGTGCATCTCATACATCTTCTACAAATCCAACCCTTTTGCATGTTGGATGTGAATACCACATGCATTCCATAGATCCAATCCTTTTTCAAGTTGGATGTGAAGATCACACATTTTACACATAGCCAAACCTTTTTCATGTTGGATTGAAGTCCACACATCTTCCAAAGAACCAACCCATTTTCATGTTGGATGTGAATACCACTAATCTGGAATAAGAACTCATCACTCCCTATTGCAATGGACACTAATGTAAAAAACTCCAAGATTGTCCCTGAAGCACACAAACTTCAATATTACAAGAGGATTGGTAAATACATTGGTTATAAACTCATCCATCACAATATACTAGAGATTCACTTCTCTTCTATGCAACTTATCCTTAATATAGTGATACCAGATCTTGATGTGCTTCAACTTGTCATGGAAAGTACGGTTCTCAGATAACTTCACATAACTTTGGTTGTCACAGAATACACAAGTTGTCTCTAACTCAAATTCGAGCAATACTAAAAGTATCATTCTAATCCACACTGCCTCACAGCTAACTAGATAATCTAAATATACTTTTCCTCGCATGTATTCAGTGCTACACTCATCTACTTCTTGTTGAAACAAGAAATCATGTTAGACCCCAAATTGAAGAAGCACCCTAAAGTGATATTCCTATGCATAGCACTACCAACCCAATTTTATTATACATATCCTTATAGTTGAATCCTCTCATCTATCACATATATGAGTTCATTCCTAGTCATACCCTTAAGGTACCTCAACACATGCATTTCTACAATCGTGTGAAAACGTCTCGACTCTACCATGTATTGACTCAAGGTGCTCACCACAAAGCATATCTCTGACCTTGTGTTCGTCAAGTACATCAACGAACTAATCATATTCATGTATATTGTGGCATCAAGTGTATATAAAGTAGTATCACACAACAACTTTGAGTTCAATTTCATTAGTGTGGCCATGGGCTTGAAATCTGTCATCCTAGATCTCTTCAATAACTCTACCACATATTTTCCTTGGCTAGGAAAATCTCACCTAGATTCTACCACACATATAATCTCAAGAATCATGCTAATATTCTTGAACTTTGAGATATACTTACTCTTGGTGATTGCAGACATCTGATATCACTCTAAGAATATCCCTAAGATATTGAGGAAACATAACCTTTTCCATGGATAGAGGCTAATTGATAATTTCTCTCAATATATCTCCATAATCTATGTTAAAGTCACTCCCTCTGAAGCGGAGCTTTCCTACTCCCTCTGTAATTGATCGATATCCTCCCTCTACATATTGACATCTTGTATTTTCTGCATTAGGGCATTTTTACTAGAGTGGCCGGTAGTATTCTTTGTTGTTGATCTTACATGTATCCATCTATGTCATATCTCATCAAATAGAGATGAATTTATTTCTCTCAATGTCATTGGATACTAATATCCTTCATCTTAAACTATATTGCAAGTTCCTCTTTCAACCTTGTAGCAAAGGTTGAGTTCTCATCACTCTAGGTGATCCTTAATCTCGTCATATAACTATATGTCCTGGTGTGTTATTGATCTGATCCCGAGAGCGAGCTCGAAAAGTCATTGAACCCGCTCAAAACAATTGGGACCAATAGGATCATTTTTCTGACGTTAGTGCAAGTGAACATGAGCATAATATAAGTGTGTAACATAGAATCATCCACATGAAAATGAAAAATCATTCAAGCACATTAGGGACACAATTTGATTACGGAGTTCACCAGATCTCCTGGCTACGTCTCCGGGCCTACTCCAAAATAGAGTGACCAATCCATTGCAAAGATGCACAAATACATAAGATACATCACAACGGATTCACCTGCAAAGCCTTCATCAACTGTTCATCTCTACCACCGCACCATAACTTCCTCTGATGGGTCACATAAGTGCACAAGCTATAGGACTCAACCAAAGACTGCAGAAATCAAGCAAGAAAATGCATGCCTCCTTTGTCTCGAGAAGTTGCCAAACTTGGACATGAAGATATTTTCCCAATGTAGCCAATCACACTCTTTCAACTGACTCTATGAGCCACGAACCTCGAGTGGATCAAAGACTTGCATAATGTTGCAAATCGCACTCTTTCCACTGACTCTACGAGCCACGAACCTCGAGCTACGCCACACGATATTCTGTAGGATAGTCTCAATAGACGACAATATGTTTGCATGAAAAGTGCATCAATAAAACCAAATTCACACTCTTACCAACCAATCCCTTCACAGTAGATGGTCGCTACTTGCCTTCAAATGCAAATTGAAATGTTGCCTCCTCGAACTGACTCTGCTTCTTTGTTTCCTACGCTGGATCACCTTTGGACATGATGGATCCATGCTTGCTCTCTGATATGGAACTACAAGGTTGGAGCCTCTCCATGAGGTTCTCCAATGGAGACCCCCAATGGGGCCTCTCAGATGCTTGCTTCCTCTATGGGCTACATCTCTCCAAACTTGAGCTCCCTTCAAATGCACATGACAAGTGCTTAAATAGGAGAAGCTAATCTTGGTGGCATGATACATGTGATTCTCCAAATTGGGATTAGTTACAAATTGGTTTGGCTTTTAAGAACATAAACCAAAAATATGGTTCATGCCCACATGCCCATGGGTTTTCACATTTAGTTACTTCCCCATAATGACATTTACAAAATCCAACAATAATCCATTTCATAACAAAATCCATTTTTTAAATAGCATGTTGGTTTTTCAACCATAAACCAACTTGTTACAACTTCTTTACAAATATGGCATGTTTTTTTTTTGTTACAACCATGCATTAACTTCATAACAACAAAAGGAATAAAATAAATGAGTAATATGTGAGTAATTTTTCCACTCACTTCAAATATTAATCATTTTACAATTTCTCATGAGTAAATGCATGAATTTCCTAAAACTCATTTCAAGCACAAATGCAGGCATTCTAGTCATCCTGCCACTTCATCATGCCATGCCACCATGCCATGTCACCATGCCATGTCATCATGCCACATCAGCATGCCATGTCATCACACCACATCATCATGCCATGTCATCATGCCACATAATCATGAAATATCAACATGCTATGTCATCAGAATGCACTTTTTGACTACCACGTGGAAGCTTGAGGGAGTGCCACGTGGCACTTCAGCCAAAATTTTCCTTGTTGGGGCCAAACTTCAAAACGCAATATCTTTTGCATCCGGAGTCCGTTTGACACGTCGTTTGCACCGTTGGAATCAGCTTGATGAGATCTTAGACATGGTACTATTTTTGTTGCAATATGATGATTTTGAAAATTGGCCTTTTTAGATCCTCCCGGATCAGCTATCCCATGGGTTCCTTCTAATCCTATACAAATCCTTTTGTGGACATGTGGCTCTCTAAAGAGAGTCTCAAATCCTAGGGGTTGGTCGGTATGCACTTCTACTTCAATTGCAGAATCTAACTAAAGAAGATTGTCTAGCCACTAGAGAAACATCTTGTCATAATTGAATTGCTCTTTCTGAGAGAAAAAATTCTTTGCACATATGTAGTATGCTTGATTTCATAAATATTCTTAAATTTCATAGTTGAATCATCGTCACTTGTTCTTTGGAACAAGTCTCATTATTCTTCTCTTGTAGGTGATGGTACAAATTCTTTACTACAAGTTAATTCAGTTGCATGATTAGAAAAATTTTATAATTTTCAAAACATATTACCTGTAATGAAAAATTCTTATGCATAAAGACATACGTCACACAATCATGCAACTATCTTAGCCAATGCTTCAAAACAACATTCATTCATATCCCATATACATACGTTAACTTTCTAGATTCCTTCCATCTCTACCAGAACACAATTAAGAGTGTGCACTTCTCCCAACATGTTAGCAAAGATGTTTCATTATAGATAAGCAATAATGTATACTATAATGTTTTGCATCACCATATCCTACTTACCCATTACATGCATATTAGTATTTTATTTTTCCTCAATGCATTCACTCTAACATGCATAATACATTCATCGATTATAGGAACATAAATATGTTACAATTGAACAATAAAATTTAAATAATTAGATATACAACAAGAGACAATTCAAATACTTATATTTTTTTGTTGGTATGCTCCCTATTGATCTCTATCTCCTTGTAGGCTCTGAACTTATAGTATTGAGACTTCAACCTCGTTCCTCATGTATTATGGATACACTAGATCCTCTTGGATCTTTCTTCATAGTTTGGAAAATATCCCTTGGCATTCTTTCAAAGTGAACAAAATTATGCTCATATATGATTCTTTCTTCCACTTGTGTAGGAATTCTTTCATTGTGTGAAAATCTGATTCACACCAAGATCTAGGAGCTAGGAGAATCCTCACAACTCAAGAATCTCACAAATTATGTAGAAAAATAGTGAAAAGAGGAATATTAACACATAGATATGGTGTCAATAACTGTAGTTTATATTATTGTCCAACATGTAATGTTTCTAGAACATTGATATAATACAATATGAGAAAATTGTTATCCTTTGGAGGAAAATTGGAGGCATACATGTGGCATGCTTAGATTGGACCTCAAACACCCCTAGGTGGACCAATGAGCTCCCAAACCACCTCAAACGGTCATGAATTTCCATGGGAATGTGGGTGAAGCATTCTAGGAAATAAATAAGGGTAGGATATGAGTGTTGGAGTGCATGGGTGAGTGGAAGTTTCTCTAGGAAGCATTTAATGGTCGAAAAGAGAAAAAAACACTCAAATACAATGCATGGGCACCTATGGTCAAACAAGTTCCATTTTTTAAGGAGTGGGAGTTCCCTAAGGACAAAAATATAATTAATGAGGGTGCATGAGTCTCCTGACTTATCAAATGTGGGCACTTGGGTGCATTAATGAGTCCCAAACCCCCAAATACCTTAGTAGACCAACATAACCAAGGTTTGGACCATACAACATGAGTGAAAAATAAATGAAGGTGTGTCCTACGCGGTATGTGACCATGGTACTAGGTTGTATGATGCTCTAGCACATTGTAGGATACTTTTATCAACCCTTTATAGGATATTGATAATCACCTTCAAGCTTCACCTTATGAGGTGAATCCTATTAAATCAAAGTACATATTCCTCATCACTTTAGGAATCTTTCCTTTCTCTCTTCTTAATTGGTTCATCATATTCTGTAGCATGCGAACGATATCTCTTCTTCTTTACTTTCTTATAGGCTAGTCAAATCATCAAACATCTCCTTGGGAGTCTTGAAGGAGGATATATGTGGGATCAAATTATCTTTGATGGAATCAACAATAATCCTCTTAGCCTTGAATGTATCCTTCTTATGCTTAGATTTGTTTTCATCTCCATATGTCCATGCAACTTCTCCTTTGACATAGTTTTCCAAGTCATGTTCTTCTAGTATGAGAAGCACTATGTACTTCCATTCCTAGAAGTTCTCAGCTCCTTCAAACTTCTCCTCAAGATTGGTATTATTTTTCATCTTGATAAAATGAGAACCTTAAATGGAAATATAGAAAATAGTGATTACCAATAAAAGTACTCCAACCAAGTGCTTGCTTCAAGATATTTAAGAAAATTATTTCTTGCCTAACGTAGGGTTTGACAGAGAAACCCTAATTTTTCAATGTTGGAATCTTGCAAATATGATTGGAGAAAGAGATGTTCCTCCTTAAGGAGAGTTGAACAATGGTCTTCTTTTTTCTGGATCAGTGGATATAACTGCAAAATATATGATACCCTAGTTTCTCCAATTTCTTCTACTAAGAATATTCCATTGTCTAGTCTTAATTCTATTGTATCTCATAAATTTATTTTCGTCAAGGTCAAATTTTTTTTTTGAGGTAGTCTGATATGTCCTCTATCCAACCTCACAGGTTAGGGAAATATTGGATTCACCAAGTGGAATCTATGTTAACTTTCCAAAAGTGAACTATTTATGGATTGGTTCAGTATAAGGAGCTTGTGAGGACTGCCATGTGTCATTCCACTTCAGGTTTTGAAAATCATACCAGAGAAACTAAAGTTTGTTCCCTTTCTGGAAAATTTTAGTAAATTCAATTTGGAGCTTCGTAGCTTAAGATATAACATTTTTCCCTAGGTCATCTATTTAAAAATGAATTTTGGAAGAGGCTAGAACGTTGTTTTGCATGGGTCATATCTCATAAATTACATTGAATATGAGGTTGAAACTTGCACACAAGGTACATCAATATTTCATATTCAGCATGTCCAATTTGTATTTCCTTTACCTTTACCAGAAGCAAGTTGTAGTGAAAATTCCCAGATGACTAGATTTTTCCTTATAGGGTTTCAAGCATGAAGCCCTAATCTCCAGCAGTTGCAGTTGTTGCAAGGAATTCCTTCAGCATGGCTATGATACCATGTTAGAATTTTAATTTTTCCAATTTATTATTTTAGATATTCAAACAATTTGTATTATAACATCATAATCATATGCAATAGAATCACTAAAATAAATACAAGCACAAAAAAATGATAGACACAAATATTTTCATCTAGGAAACCACAAGAGAGAAAACCCAACAACTTCTTTAGTATAGATTATGTCAACAAGAACAATTCCAAACCAAGATAAGATAAACCCCAAAGACAAAATTAGCTACTTCTTCTTCTCTCTCTCTCTCTTGCACACTTTCTTGAGTTGAGTGTGTGTCCAAATGAGAGGTGCATGCTCTCTATCTATACTCATCAAGTGAATAACCTAATTCCCTAATTGGGATGACTTGTTACTCTTACAGGGATGACTTGTCTAGGGAGACAAAAACTAAAATTTATATAACATTTCTTGTGGGTAATATTGACTTGACTTACAATGGAATTTTACATTTATTATTTCAAGTACAATTACATGATCAATTACATCAATAACATCTCCTGGAGGAGGTACAATAATAATACAATAAACTTACAATAACAATATCTTCTGAAGTTACATTCTTCAACAATAATTGACCAAATCGATATATAAAATAAAAGGATTGGAGTTGCAAAATTAGATCTCGAACACATGATAGGGAATCAAAGATATTAAGAAAAGTCTTATTCTAGTAACTTAGAATAAGTGGGGTTGAATTTCGATAATAACTAAGTTTTTGGGTAATGTCTCAAAAGATTTCTTGTAGCTGAGTTCTTGAAGAGTTAATAAGGAGGACCCTATTAAATCAACTTCAATAGGAATTTAAAGTGGTTCTATGTGGCACTTACATCATAAATATATAATTGTCTTCTTAAACTTCATGTTGTTCATATCATTGTTGTATATACTTATTTAGTTAAAGAGAATATAGAGATGACTTTATCCCTAATTTTTTGTACTAATGTGTATGGATGTCCAATGAATTCATTTATGTTTGTAAGATTTCTTGAATGTTTTCCTTTCCATGATTTATTCACTATAAATCGATCAAAGATATTTTATGGTTGTGTTAAATCCTCTAGGTGCACAAGATTGGTTCACAATAAAAAATAGCTCAAAAGGGGGAAATTATACTCTTTATCCTTTAGCATTAGTGGAGAGGTTGAAATATTGAATGAAATAAATGGGTCTACATAGAGCCCCCCAATAGAGTCTATCATTATAGAATTGTCATCTCTTGGAGAAGGATAGTCAAACATCTCTTTAATAAGAAACACATATTGGATTTATTTTCCATATGAATAGGAAATTATATAATATGCCTCAAAATTTATAATATATTGGGCATTGAAATATAAAACTCTCCTTAGTCTCGACTTCTTATAGTGTACATAAAATAAAAGTCTCAAAATCACAAGGAACATGGTGGTTGATCTCTATCCTAATACGATGGGATGACTCTCCATTTGGATTAATGGAAATATTAAGCCATGATATCAATGTTATTGTAGGTATCATGATTCTAGAATCCACAAACAATGTCATTTGATAGTTTCTTAGAAATCTCTTAACATAGAAGGCCAAATTAGAGCTAAGCAATTGGGGCAAGGGAGTTTCATGTTTCCTAAACAAACTACTTAGATATCATATATGTAACTACATAATTGAATTATGTATTGAAAAGAAGAAAAAGGGTAAATGTTAATAGACAAAGTCTCACTTGGTAAAAATAATCACCAAGAATATGAGGTATGCCAAGAGCAATAAGTGCACAAAAAACACTGAGAGATGTATGGAGGGAATATGGTTACTCTTGTCATCTCATCTTGAGAAATTCTTGTTTATTATCTCTATAAATATGGTGTAGTCCCTTCTAATGGTTGAAGCAGTTAAATGATTATAAGTAAGGACTTGACAAGGTATTTCCAATACTACAACATTATCATACTTTATGTATGATAAATATATGATTTAGTTGGTACACGATACATGATTTTCATCACGATTGTATATATATAATGTACAGGGAATTTTTGACCTAAGATGTAGACATTATGTTAATTTCTATAGTCTTTTTCATTCAATTAGGGTTCTAAAACAATTTTACCACATTTTGCATGCTTTCAAAAATTTCAAGGACATGGATACATAGACCTCCTCAGTTTATACGAGAAAAAATAGTCTTTAGTTCTGATGATATGTGTGATGATGAATTAATGTGATTTATATTTTTTTTAGTGTATGTTCTTATTTCTAATAACCATTGCAAGTTTCTAACTATTTCTAAAAATTCTAAATCAAATGGCATAATTCATATTTCGATTGTTAACAAAAGAAAGGAAAAGAGGCATTCGTATCTATAAATAGATAAGCATGTTATTTTTTCTTAGAGTGTAGCTTAAAAATAAGAGATTTGGAAAATAAGCTAATTCATAATTCATACACTATATTAAGGTTGTGGGTCTCGATAATACTCCATGTTGTAATAACAGTTCATGGGTGCCACAACCATTCCATAGTGTAAAGTGTTCAATTATATCAGTTTGTTGCTATGTCAATATGTGGGTCCCCACATGTCTCTTGGACCATTGAGGGACAAAATAAAAGGTGGAGTCCCCACTTTCCATGAATCTAGTTAGTGTAGTTGTGTTTCACCAACATCTCCAGTTGTGAATGACCCAATACTACTTCTGAAATGTATAAATAAATCCTTCATCTCATCATTCATGCATTTACTCAGTTGAGGGTCTAGGAGTCGAGAGAGAAAATATTTGGTATATTCTCTTCTATTGTTCTACCTTAGTCATCCGAAAAATCAAAAGCCGAGCCTTCCTAGAAAAATATTCACCAATGTGTTACAAGGTCTTATAATTTGATGAAAGATTCGCTAAGTTTTTAAAATATTTTATAATTCAATGAAATATTCGCCAAGATTTTACAATATATTATAATTTAGTGAAATATTCGCCAAGATTTTACAAGATTCATAATAGAATGAAAGATTATCCAAAAAATTAGATATACATATTATATTATTGATAAAATAGCCTTCAAATTTTCCTATATATTAAGGAGATTCACCCATTTATTATACATATAAATTATGTGAGTGTCCTTAAAATTATCCCTGATTTATATCATAAATTCAATTACATTTAATTATCAACTAGGGAATGCATTCTTGTTAAATGTAGGCATTGTATGTATGGGGTTAGTTCATTGACAAATTCTTCTCTAGTAAAAGAAGTTTCCAGAGTAAAATTGAATGGAAAAAATATATATTAAGACACTTAAATTTGGTGGTAGAGAGACAGAGGGAGGGACCAAGGATGGGAGAGAGAGGGGGGGGAGTTTATAGAAATAGTGATGGGTGGAGAGAGGGAGAGAGTGCACGGGTAGGGGGGAGAAAGAGGGAGGGAGGGAGAGGGAAGGAGGAAAAGGGAGTAATATAGGGACATAGAATGAGGGGGTGGGTGGGGGGGGTGTATAATAGATATAGAGAGAGGGGAGGGGGCATAGGTGAGTGATTAAGTGAGGGAGGGTGAGGGAGAGAGTAGGTAGGGAGGAATGATGTAAGAGGTAGGAAGAGTAAGGGAGAGAGAAGTGACTGAGGGATGGATGGTTGGAGGGATGAATATTGGAGGAGGTAGAGATATAGAGAGGGAGGGATGCAATGAGAAAGAGAGAGAGAGTGGGTGGTGGGCGTAGGAAGGAGGGTTGAGAGAGAGAGAGAGAGAGAGTGACTAAAGGAGGAAGAGAGAGTGACTAAGGGAGGGATGGTAGAGGGTGGAGAGAGGGGGGGTGAGAGGGGGTGCAAAAAAGAGGGAGTGTGAGGGAGGGAAGGAGGGAGTAAAACATATGGATTGAGAAAGAGAGAGGGAGATGGGGTAGTAAAGAGAGATAAAGAGAGAAAATGAGAGAGAGGAAGGGAGAGAAGTTGTGTGTGTGTGTGTGTGCATGCATGATAGAGAGAGAGAGGAAAATATATAGGGATGCATGGATGAAGGGTGGTTTAGAGAGAAAGAGGTATGGGAGTGCGAGGGAGTGAGAAAAGGATGGTTGGTATTAAAGAGAGATGGAGAGGTGGAAAGGGGTGAGGGATAGAGGGATGGAGGGAGGGAATGAGAGGGATGGAAGGATGTTGGGTAGATGGGGGGAGATATATAGAGGGTGGGTATATGTAAATTGAGAGGAACAATGAGAGGAAAAGGAAGAGAGAGATTGTATAGTGGAGGGAGGGAGGGAGGGAGATAGGGAGATAAAGGGACATACATGGAGAAGGTGGGAAGTGAGTGAGTGACAGAGAGAGAGAAAGAGGGAGGTAGAGAGAGGGAGGGAGGGAGATAGAGAGGTAAATATAGATGATAGGTAAAGAAGGATTGTGGAGATGAAATAGAGATTGATGCAAGGAAGGGCGTAGTAATAAAGGGAGAATGAGAGAGATAGAAAATATAGGTAGAGAGAGAAGGGGGGAGTAAGGGATGGATAGAGAGGGGGAATGGAGGAAGGGATGGTGAGAGAGATAAAGTTAGGGATGGAGGAAGGGAGGGAGGGATGGAGGCAGAGAGAGAGAGGGGTAGAGAGATATAGAAGGAGAGGGAGAAGGGGGGGGGTATTTTGGGGTGGGGATGAAAGGTGGGTGATATTGAGTGAACGGGAGGGAGGCAGAGAGAGGGATTGAGATAAATATGGTTGTAGAGATATGGAGGGAGGGAGAGAGGGATGGAAAGAAAGGGAGAGAGTGGGATGGAGGGAGAGAGGGGGAAAGATAAAGAAAGAGAGGTATATATAGAGGGAAGGAGCTAGGGAGAGATAGGGGGTGAGAGAGATAGATAGGAGGGAAGGATATCAAGAGAAGGGAAATACATAGAAGGAGAGAGAGAGAGGCAGGGTGGATGGGGTGATAGAGAGAGAGAGAGAGATGGGGAGAGATATAGATAAGGATAGGGAGAGGGAGGG